>OY728142.1:765247329-765647105 GCA_963277665.1 Viscum album
TGTGTGGATCAGAATAATAGAAACCATGTGTGGATAAACATCATTGTGACCCTATGTGGATCATCATAATAGCAACCCTATGTGGATTAGCATCATAGGAACCCTGTGTGGATCAGCATCATAACGACCCTGTATGGATCATCATTCTAGAAGACCTGTGTGGATCATCAGTGCGTGACCCAACGATGACCAGCATTAGAGCGGCCCATCAGGGATCAGTGACATACGACCTTGTGTGGATTATAAATGGGAAAACTAGTACATGGTTTAGTTTTGGAAACATCCTAAATGAATAAAATGATATAAATTAAGAATAATCATCATTATTACTGAACTCTGATTTGTATACCTAGTTTGAGATGAGTGTTTTTCTTTATGCTTTGTGATTGAGATAATGACTTATGGTTTTCTTTTTTGTGGAATTATGGGAGACATTTGGGGGTATCGGGATCCCTACTAGGTATTTTTATACTCACCCCTTCATGGGCATCACCTGCACCTTGTTGTGTCTTGTGTAGACGACAAGCATCTTGGCTGAGATATTAAAAGCCCTGACCAATCATTACACGGAGGTGAATGGTTGACGTGGAGAGTGATGGAAACAAGATATACATACCCTTAAGGTAGGATCATTAGTAAACTATCTCAGGATATATTTTCTGTTGTAGTTGTTTTTCTTTCATTTGGTCTTGTATTCTGGCCACCATTACTTTCATTTGTTCTTGTACTTAGTTTTTCAGTGTATGTTGTTTCCCTTTTATGAGTTAGGACTTGGTTAGGAATGTGTGTGCATACAGGTATCCTGAAAAATCCCTCCTACATTCAGGTTGATGCCTTCATCACTAGTCGCTAGCCCCTGGGATTCGAAAGGCAGGCTTGGGGTAGTTAGAGCACATGCCCCAGGGGATCAGTCATGGCATTATTCCAAATTACTATCCACATACAATTTTTTTTTAAAAAAGTCACATTGTTTCATGAGGCTATAGTCCAACGTACACAAAAGTGAAATTATCGTATTCTCCATAGAGTGGAAATTAAGAAGGTATATATTACATTAAAATTGTATAAGTATAATTATAAAATAAATATCATGTATATAAATTATATACATCATTATATCCATATGTTATAATTGGATATGGAAAATGAATTATATCGGTTCGCGAGGCTATAGTTCACTATACACATGATCAATGTTTAAATTTCTTATATGAGGGAGGAGGAGATGATTTTAGTTTGTGAACTTAACATAATAATATCTCAGTATTTGGAAGTTACTATGGTTATTACATCATTATAGTTTAATAATATTTTATGGGTTTGGAGGAATTAATATAATAAATTTCTAGGTTATGGATGTTACATGTCCTTTAGAAAAACATCATTAAGGTTTAAACAAAATCCCTCATAGTTTAGAATTATAACCAAACCAAGTATTCTTGGATTATGAGATGGAATTAGGTATTATATTTTTGATGTTATTGGCTGGTCCAATAAGGATTTGATGTTTTTAAAGGATAGTTGAAAGGGTATCCCTTTATAAGTGGGGGATAGGACACACGGGTAATATTTTAAAAGAAATTATTCCACCCATGTTTCTATATTCATCAAAAAATAATTCATTTTAGAAAAATCCCTAAAATTATCCCTAATATAATTTTGATATGATGATTTAAATACTAATGGTCATTTTTTAAAATAAATTTTTTAAATTTTCTAAATTTTAATTTTTCATTATGTGCCCAAAGTATGACTGGTCCACCTTTCAGTAAAGGTAATGTTTTTGAGGGAAGATTTATTTCTATTTAAAATGGTTCTTAGATTATTTATTATTAATAAATTACCATTGATTTTTTTATAAATGTATAAAAAAGAATATTCATATTTTTTCCTATTCCTACATTCCAATTTTATGGCTTGGTTATAATGGTAATGTTTAAATTATAATATGTTAATAGAGAAATGTGCTTCATTTAAACCATATGACGTGTGCGTCACAAGAAATAAAAGGGATTGGATTTATTTAAAAATAAATATATCACAATGTATCATGGTGTTACATTCTTCCCCCATAAAGTAATTTTACCTTCAAATTATTATATTTTATACTTTATTGATATTAGGTTAGGGTAATTATGCATATTCAACTCTTCTAGTTCCCAAATTGCTTCCTTAAACTTCATGTTTCTCCATAACACTTTTACCAGGTGAGTGGTTTTGTTTTGGGAAAATGGTCTCTAAAATCAAAGATATTTACTTGATGCTCCTCATATGAAGGGTCATTCTCTAATAATATATTTTCTAGATTCAGTGCATGTGAGGGGTCAGGTATGTTCATACATAATAGTGACACATGTAACAATTCATATACTTGATATAGGCTAGGTGGGAGTACTATTAGGTGATATCGCTCTCCACTATGATAAAGGATATCAATGGGGCTGATGAATCTATGACTAAGATTTCCCTTCTTCAAAATCCACTAGACTTTCTTTGATGTTGAAATATGGAGGAACATCTTATCTATGTCATCAAACTCCATGTCTCACAAATAGTTGTCTATATATATTTTCTATTGATTTTTCGTGGATTTTATGTGATAATTAATGTTTTGGTTCATATTATTCATTTCTTGGGAATGATTTGGTCATATATACATACAATCTTCAAATTCATAACATCATTTTGGGGTCCAACACTACTTCCCATACAATGCCTCATAAGGTTCCATTTGAATGAAATACTATAAAATTTTGTTATATGAGAACTCTATTAAGGGAATTTATTGATCCAAGCATCCTTGTAAATCAATGGATCATGTCCTCCAAATATCCTCTATAGTATGGATAGTTCTCTCAGACTGACCCTCTATCTTAGGGTGATAAGCCATGCTGAAACTGAGTCATGTATCCAATTATTGTTGAAGGATTCTCTATAACCTTGATGTAAAACTTAAATATTAATAAGATAAAATATATAGTGGCACTCCATAAAATATTACCACATCCCTAATGTATATTTAAGTTATTTTGTTAAGAGATAAATCCTCCATTAAATAAATGAAATGTTCCATATTTCTTGGTAAATAAACTACCACCTAGTTTTCATTATTACCTTTAGGCGTCTTGGGGAGTCCTATGAAGAAATCGACTGTGGTATTTTCCCATTTCCATACATGAATGGGAAATAGTTTCATCATACCCTCATACATCACTCCTTTAACCTAGATTTGTTGGAATTCCAAGAATCAATATAAAATATCTAAAATCTACTTCTTCCTAATATCACAACAAAGTCATTAATTCATATATATATATATACATAATGGTGTTTCCCAGATAAATAGTGAAGGATGAGCCATTAACATCATCCATAAGCTCTCTATTTATCTCTTGTTTTTATAGGGAAAAAATCTAGGTCCAAAAAATAATTACTCCATATTCAGAAAATTCTAACGTCAGAATAATTTCTACTTTTTCTATAACACCTAATCATCTTTTTGGGCATCCTCGATCCTCTTAAGATTGGATGGTTTTTTCATTATCATAGAATTTTATGATGATTATCAATTTACTATTCCAATATCCATCCTAATTAGATATAATAATATTTTATTCTTATCAATTCACACCCTTGATTGAATTGTTGGATCCTTTCTACATAGAACATCTACGGATTTTTTTTCTTCCGAGGGAGGTAATTGATTGAGCAGTCATAGTCTTGGATCAGATGTAACCATATTCATTGGTTCATGTTACTCTTTTTATGAGAATTGAAATTTCATTCTCATATGATTCATATGTATTTCAAAATTCTTCCCATATTGAAAATTTCACCATATTATTAACACAAATATAAATCTAACTAAATCTATGTAATGTGTGGGATAATTATGATCTTCTAATTTAAGATTCTTTAAGGAATATGGTATTAATTTATTATTCTATTTTAGTAAAAATAGAGAACCCTTATTTTATGCCGTTCTCTAAAATACAAAAATTTCCCTAGATGATGGTTGAGTATGTACTGGTGTTGTGGAAAACATTCTTTTCACTCCATAAATCGCTCTTCACATTCGCTGGTCCAAAAAAATTTCTCCCTTTCTTGTCATCGTGTTTAGTGTGTTTGAAAATAATGAATGTTTTTTCACAATATATCAATAATAAGTAGCTAATAAAGTAAACTATGTATCTCAACTATAGATTCTAGTTTAGGATAGTCTTCAATTAAATTTGCCTCAAATATCATTTTCCTAGTGATAAGGCTCCATAATAGTGATACACATTTCATAAAAAGCACACATTTACATTACCTTTCATATATCTTATTCATTCCCAAATCTCTATCATAGAATTGTATAGCTAATCATGCTCATTGATATTTGTGTAAATTAGAATAACATCTACAAATACAACCAAAAATATTTCAAGATACTCTCTAATGAATCTATTCATAATATCCATAAATATTATTAGAGTATTGTTGAGTCCAAAAGTCATCAATATGAACTCATAGTTTCCACACCTTATTTAGAAGAATGTTTTGGGAATATCGTCCTTATTTACCCTTAATTGGTGATATTATAATTGAAGGTACACCTTGGATAGAAAACTAAGATCCATAGAAGGGTATACATTCTATTTATCAAGATTTTTTTGAGTATATGATAGTAATAAAAAAGATTATTTACCCAAACTTCTTCTTTATTAAAAGTACCGGTCTATCCCATGCTGAAACACATAGGAGTATAAGTCCCTTTTATATATTCTCTTATAATGGATACATCATTTCCCCCTACTCATTGGTTCCCATTCTATAAGGATTCATGGATATGGGTAGAGATCTGTGTATAATTTTGATTGATAACTCAACAAATTGGTCAAGAGTAAGACCAACAAATACATAGAGGAATACATTAGTATAATCCCTCACATTGGTCTATCCTCAAGCATGATTCCCTACATTATTTTAATATTTTAGTCCAGATATGATTTCTCATAAGGTAAAAATACCCATGCATGAATAAAAGATTTCACCTCCCCTATACACTATTACAGAATAAGAAAATGATTTTGGGTGTGAAGAGTAATATCCCTCTCTTAAATGTTTATGTCAAATTTATATAAGGCTATCTTGTCCATTCCCAAAATCAAAAAAAAAACTCTTTTTAATGAAGTATTATTAGATTCTCTAGAATAATAAATCTAAAAAAAATATTTTGGTTGAAGTATATAATTTGGATGAAACCATCACTTCATTTTATATTATCAAAAATAGCTCAAACTCCATGTATTTTGTTGGTGTTTGAAATGATTTATTAAAAATGGAAGAAATGAATGAATATATAGGACTAGAATCAAAATGTACTTTCATAATTATAAAATGAATAACTATCATATCCATAACCAAATCATTATTATCATCTATTTCATCCATAGTGGCTGCATGAGACCATCCTAGGTTCCTTTAAGGTTGTGTTCGATGATCGTCTATAACAACCCTTGGATTAGGAAATTTTCTGTCATAATGCTTGTTTTTTATTTATTTAAAATAATGTATGTCATGAACAGTATTGATCTAAACCAACCATTCTTCTCCGTCATTTTTGGGTATCCACATTTACCTATGTAACTAATTAATATGATTCACCTCTTTTCCATAGCTATAACATATTCCAGTTCCCATAGAAATTTTCCAGGATTCTTTTTCTCACACTTTTGTCAAGTGGGGTGTTCGGTGTTCATTCAAACAAGGTATTTTTTTATTTATGGTCCCAATGAAAACTTCGTTTTATTTTATTTTTATCTTCCCCATGATTCCACTAAGATTAACCAATCTCCATCTCAGTATTGTGGGAACAACGTAACATGTCATCATAAGAACCTATGTCTCGACTCACCAACAAATTTCATATACACTCCATTAACCCACAAGATAAATTGCCTACTATTCATTCATTTCAAATAAAAAATCAGAATACATACTATGAAACTCTTGTGAATTTTTCTTCATATTCCCTAATAGACTCTTATTCTTTCCATTCATTCTAAGGAACTCCATTTCAATTTTACAACATATATTTGTTGGAAAATATTTTTCGAAAAAAAATTTCTTGAAGTAGTCCAATTATATGGTAACAATATACTCTTTGGAATTTATGCCTTTGATTAGTTTCTACCATTGATCATCTTCTCCCTCAATGTGACAGATGGAAACACAAATATCACTTGATATATGCATTGGAGGACAAAGAATGCCTTCTTGATGAAGTTAATCCTTCATTTAACAATTCGGGTGTTAGAGGATCCACTAACGGTAGGGGTACTTTGTCACATATAATTATTGAATACAACTTGATCCTTATTATCAGAAGTAGGGAATCATGTATGATTGTTGTTATAATTCATAACCTGAGCTAGTTGAGGTAGTAACTTCCTAAATATCTTCTATACCACTACCATAATTCTAGTAATATCATTGTGAAAAAAATCACACAACCTATCATGTTTACAGTTGGCATTGTTTATACTATTTTGTTCTAATAACTAAAATAAATAAAGACACTGGATATGATTACATTAACATACTAAATATAAAATTATAAATTTAGCATTAATATCTCATGAATGATAAGCATGTAGTATCTTATTAACCTTTATGTTTCAATATTTGTTATACAAGGTAACAATTCCAATTAGATCCTCTAACCTAAATATTTATTAATGTACTTTATAATGGTTTGTAAATTGTTTTTAATTTATAATGAAAATCCACAATGAGTGTTAAACAAGATGTGAAATAAGTAATTTTTTAATGCACTACGTGATGATCGAGTCTAGATCAACGCACCATTTTTGGGTTTGTACTATGATGTAACTCTATTATAGAACTAAATAGACTTTTATTATTTAGATAGAGATTTATTTTCCTGAAAATAAATCTCTCTACACTTAAACATGATTGTTGGATATTTTACTATAATTTTAATTATCCTTAGAGATATCCTTATTCTAGTCCCTGGAGTTATAATTAATGTTTTATCATCCTAGTTTAAAGTAAAAAATAAAAAATTCATAAGATACCAAATTTGGAATCCCAATACTTTTACATATATTTTTACATGATTATTAAACATAAATATCCATTAATACAACTTAATGATCATAATGTTCTAGTGTCTATAGAAAACATGGTCCACGTTACATCATAAGAATCTTAAAATAAATATTCCTTATTTTATTCTCTATAGTGTGTCCCTAAAAACATTTGAGCTCTGAAATCTAAATGGGATAACATGAGGAATATATAAATAATGTGGTGAGCTAAAAACATCATTAAGGTAATAAACATGAAAAGGATGCATAACATGTGAGTTAAAAGTATAACATGATATTATTAAAGATAAGTAATGTGAGTAATCATGTGGGATCATAACATATAAGGAATGATATAAAAATATCATGAAAAAATATGAAATGTGAAAAAAAAATGTAAAAATACATAATCTTGAGTCATGTCTTCCTACCAAAGTAAAATATCATGGTGAACAAAGTACCATAATAGATTACGTTTAATCCCTAATTTGATAGATGACACCTCATGATACTGAAGCCTTAATGAATTAATTGATGTAATATCTAGTAATACATATAATAAAATAATCATGATCTATGTGTTCCACATAAAGGAAATACATCTTAAGGAATCACAAAATAATTACCCATGGAATGAAAATGGGTTGCATAATCCTTCTTCAAATTATAATCGAAGGAATTTCATAATGAAGGAATTTGTTCAATGGTAATAAGGAATATAACAACCCATCAAAGGAATGATGAATAAAATAGATTTATATTTTAGAGACATATACACAAAATGTATAATAATTCCATAACATAAATGAGGGAGATAAAGTGAGTTAGAGAGAGAATGATTATAACCCGAAAGAAAGGGTAGATTAGAGAGGCCCCTTACCTCGAGTATGATTGGACATTTTATTTCATTATCTTCCTAAATGATTAAATTGTGTTTATAATTTACATGTCTAATGATCTATTTCAAGTTAATTCTTCCTTTTTGTATTGTTACCACGTCATATTCAATTACTTAACCAATTAATTTCAGGTCGGATGTTTTGATGATAAACATATCATATTTCCAAAATAATTTTGGTAAGTTATATGTTGTCAAAGTTATTATTAATTCATCACAACATGAATTATAAAAAATAAAATAAAATTATATTTTATATAGATAAATTATTCTTTTAAAACCAACCATGATATATGGTTATGAAAAATGAACTATGTTACAGTCATGGAGATAGTAGGTTGTATGTACACATGATTAGAATCTCCATTTTTGAAGTTCATGATGTGAAAATGATAAGTGTTATTTTATATTTCAGGTATTATAATTATATAAAAAATAAAATATATTTTTATTTTTAAATATTATTACACATACCATCCATGTGATGTTGTAATAAAAATGAATCACATCGCTTCGTGAAGTAGAAGTCTGATGTACACACAAATGATGTTATAATTTATTAAAAGGATTATATGGTAAGACATTGTATGATATATTAATTTTCTTGAATTGTTAAAATTTCATTAATAAAATTTATAAACATATTATTATTCTTTATTACCTATCTCATGTAGCAAAAATGAAAAATGAATCACATCACTTCGGGAGATGGCAGTCTACCATACACATGAACGAAATTATCATTTATTAAATTCATGATAAGGTAAGAAACAATATGATATATTTATTTTCTATAATAGTTAATATTTCATTAATTTTATATATAAACACAAAATTATTCCTTATTACCTTCTATGTATCGTATAAGTAAAAAATGAATCACTTGACTACGTGATGCAATAATCCACGAAACACATGAGCGGCGTTATGTTATTCTCCATTGAATATAAGTTATAAAGGAATTTATGGTATTATTATTAAATAGGTATATTTATATTATAAATTTCATATATAAACATTAAAAAATTAATTATTTATATATCTATGAGTATAGGTGATGGAAAATTAATTATTTTGGTTCATGAGCCAGTTGTCTGTTGTACAAATGCTATACTATTTTTTACTATTTGAAGGAGGAGGAGATGGATGTAGGTCAAAAAATTAACATAAAAAATATTATTATATCTATGATAATTATTTTATTATATCAAATTTTAATAAATTATCCAGGAGGTGGAGTAATGAATAAAATAAAATTCTTGGTTAAAGATGTTACCTATTCTAAAGAAAACATCATTTTGGTATAAACGAAAATTCTTATTAGGTTAGATTTTTTATAAAAATGATTATCGGATGAGGGGGAAGTTATTGATCTTATTTTTTATTGTATGTTTCTAACCAATTATTTTGGGAAGTGTGAAATAGTGATGAGAGGGGGTGTACTTTTATAAGTGGGGGATATGAAACACTTATAAGTGTATCGTGCGTCATTTAAACCATATTTTTCATGCATCAAATACTATTAAAGAGATTGAATTAATTTGAGAATAAATAAATCATAAATATTTTGGGTGTTGCAATACCTATCTTGTGATGGATTATAAGTCATCATTGGGTCTGATTATATAATCATTTATCATCACCACCATATTTTTCTCACTGATTGATGGAGACTTGATATTCACACATTCAACTTTCCCCATGAAGAGATGACCATTAACCTTGAGGATGTGGTAGTTAGGAATAATATTCCATTCCATGGTGATGTAGTTAGTGGCCTCACCTATTATATAGGTAGTGTTCTCACGTCTAGTTGTCCAGCCTCATCTGATTTCATATGTGCATTAAGAGGGATGGTATCCATTTATATTTTTAGAATATCCCCATTTTCTGATTATATCTAATTTTAGCCCATATTAGGGGTCCTTACTCATGCGTCTACCTTTCATAGATGACCCTATATAGGACTTATGGTCCCCTTAGCAGATAATGTTAGGTCTTTCCACATACATAGTGGGAGAAGGATCAAGTTCTTCATGAATAAATACGGATTCCATATACTCTCAATGAATTAGAGGCAGAGTATCAAATATTTCAGGTTCTAGTTCTTAAATAAGATCCCTCTCTAGGTATTCACACTCCACCCCAGCATATAGGTGGATGATTGCAATAAAAGAATCCCTTTCGCAAACTCTATTATGGGATAATGCATCATCATATATAGTTAATGTAATCATTGATCTATATGCTTACCATTAACTTAAATTATTTTAAACAGCTTTGTATAATATCCTTTATATTATTGTATACATATTAAATTGATAATATTATTTTTATTATCAATCACTCTTTAGTTGTTTATCCAATTTTTATATTTTAATTTATATTTTACTTAATGTTTAAATTTTATAATCATTCAAATTTGAATCCATATAAAATAATAAAACATATTAAATTCTCTAGTAGGTAACTATAAATTATTAGAAATATATACACAATAAAATCTTTTTATAACGTAAAACACATAGTAAAAATATATTTTTTAAATTAATAATAATTTCACCAATATAACAAACCATTATTAATTTACTTGAAAGTAACATTATTAATTGAAAATATAATATTTACACATTAAAAAATATATCCACCTAAATTATAGTATATGTAACATCTATGTTTAATTTTGGATACTAGATAAACATATTAAAAATAATTGAGAATAAAAGGAATGTCAAAAAAATGTATAAATAAAAATGTGATGTTTTAAATCAATATTATATTGCGCCATTAACATTAATTTTCATAAATTATTTTAATGAAATTATTATTTTTTCAAATTTTTATTATATGTTCAGTTATTTTATCAAATCTCATTAATACTTTTTTTAAAATTTATTATTTGATGACTTTCAAAGTCACTTATTTGTAGAATTAATATGCTTCAACTAGGTGAATTTAGAAGCATGTAATTTATAAAGTTAAAATAAATTTTAATTGAAATTAGAAAAACTCACTAAACATATAAAATATAATTGAAAATAAAAATATCTTAAATATAATAAAAAAATCTAATTTAAATGGCACAAACATTATTTTATAAAAATAAAACATTTAAACCTTAAAATTTTAATGGGAATAATTATTATTATATTATTATATTATTAATTAAATTACTAAAAAGTAGTATTAATTATGTTATTGTAATTAATTGTTAGAAATTAGATTATTAATAAATATAAATTATATTATTAAATATTTACAAGAATAAAATTTATAAACATTAATAATGAAGTACATAATGTAATTATTAAGGTTTCTAAAAAATTAATTAACAATATTTTCATAAAATAAATCTTAAATTAAATAATTAATGAAAAAAATTAAATATTAATAATAATGTAATTCTATCAAATTATTTGTATATATATATATGTATCTAAACAAAAGAAAATAAAAATATCTATATTTTAAATATAATTACATATATATTTTAATTTATTAAATTATTTTTTTTGGAAAAAAAGAGTTTTGGCCTATGATTCATTTGTACATTTATTATGGTAAAGGTTTAAATGAAACTAACACATTTGGATCCTGAAAAAAAAATCAAAATGAAAAAATTACCCTTAAGCCATTCTCTAATATTTTTTTATAAAAAAAATTTAAATTATGATATTTTAAAAAAAAAAATTATATAAAAACTCACAATGAGCCTACGCCCCTCCTTATCAAATAACTTCAATAAACAAAGAATAATTTTACCCATTTTATACACATAATAGGCTTCACTATGAACTAAAATGTTCCACATCCTTCACTACTTTCAATACCATTCCTCCAAAGAAAATTTTTATTAGATTTATAAAAAATAATAATAATATAATCAAAGGGTATGTTTTTTAAAATTAAAACAAGATGAAAGAGACTTATCTATAACAACAACTTCTTAAAAAATCTAAAAATCTATTAAGATGCAAAGAATATTTTCCCCTCGATCATCTTAGCTAATTGATATTGTAGGGGTGAAAGGCGATATAGTGACAAACGATTTTCTCATTATCTACGTTGAATGGTGTTTAGGGGAAAAAAACTTTTGACTAAAATAATATTAAAGGCATTTTCCACCTTAATTTATACACCCTAGACCACTATAATAGCCATCCCCACATTCTATTCTGTCGTTTTCATCCTCCCTATCCATTTATGTCTCTACTTGTTTTTTCTCAAATACGTGCTACTTTTTTTGTAACTTTAATAGAGTGCAGTATTTATGAAAAATCACTTAAAGCAATTTTTTCTAATTTATTTTTATGTTAATTATTTATTATTTTTCAATGTTTAAATTATTTTTTACATTGTTATTTAGTTAGTGAGACATAATTTTTAAATAATAGTTAATATTTGTATGTAAATTATTATTATTTTGTGATTATGAAAATATAATTATTAATTTATAATTACTCTTAGTTATGAAATTAATTTTATTATAATACTGTTATATATTATTACTTAGTAGATTTTAAATATAATTAACATAATTATTATGTAAAGAATAATTAAGTAAGTAATCAATAATGAACTTAAAATCGACTAATAAATAACTTATATGTAATTATTCAGTAAATTTTAATTAATATTAATTAGATGATGAGTAAATATTAGTGAAATGATGATTAGTTTTGAAAAACTGCAGAAATAATGTGATTTTAATGATTATGTATTGAATAAATAATGATTAAATAAGTATTATATTAGGAATAAATTTTGATTAAATAATTATTAACATAGGAATAACTTATGAATAACTTTTCATCAAATAATGATCAAATAATGTTTAATAAATTATTAATAAATGATTAAATATTGATTAAACAATTTTCAACTATAAATTAATGAATAACTGACTAAAAATATAGTAATTATTAAAGAGGGATTAACAAATGATTAAGGCATAATTAACCATGGAATAACTCAACCACAAATAATAATTAAATTATGATTAACCAATAATTACATAATTATTATCTATTCATAAACTATATATTAATTACCTTATATAAATTCATTGATAAAAAAGTAATGAATGAATAATTGATGATTAACAAATGATTAAAGTGTGATTAACCAATGATAAAAAAATTATGAATTTGGGATTAATTAATGAAAAACTAGTGACTAAATAATAATCAATTAAATATCAACTATTAATTAATAATAATATAACTACTTGAGAACTAATAATTAAATAATTATTAACTAGTTATTATCAAGTAATTAATGATTATTTGAAGAATCATTGTGGTATAATTATCTTATGATTATGTAACTCTTGACATATGCTTCTGAAATGATTAACTAATAATTATGTAATTATTTAATAAGGATTAAATAATTAAATACATTTAAAAAACTGATCATTAAATTCAATGTAACTACTTAATAAAAATTAATTATGTAAAGGTTAATTACTGAATAATTAATGATTAATTACACTTCAGTAGTGCCATAGTGGTGAAGGAGAGGTGTATAAAACAGATTGTTCTTTGGGTGGTGCATGGTTCGATTCCTAGGAGTACACTCTTTGATGAATTTCTTCATCCCTCTGGATTCGCCTATCATGTCGGGTTATATATTTCTGGACTAGGTGAGTGAAATGAGGTGTAACCCACCTATACTGACAGATTGATGTGACAATCCATCACATATAGAGTTGTCAACCTAGCAGATGTAAGTCATGTTAGCTCGAAATGGTTCCTTCTTAGATGGGGCTCTCTCCGAGGTGACCCCTTCATGGGGAGTGGGGTTCCCTTATATGCATGGGTTGAAAAGGCCACACTTGTGGATTCCCTTTTAAATATAAATTAATGATTAATGATTTCATATAAAATGATTAGTGAATGTCGATGGAAGGATTTAATTAGGACTAAATAAAATCTTATTATGGATTTTGTAATGATTATCTAATGATTACATTAGGATTAAATTATGATTAGCTACATATTGACTTTAGATAAACATATGATTATCTTAGGATCAAAGAGGGAAATGTGTATGTGAAAGATGCATAACGACTCACCTGATTTTACAATCCTATGGGATTTTATTTAGTTGATTAATACAATTTAGATGATTTAAAATGGGTTTATGAAACATTAATATAATTGTTAAGGATATACACAGGCGTTCTTAAATTGTAGTAATGTACAGATTTTGGAGTTATTTGAACAATGCATTCCTTGCTTGGATACTACAAGTTCATGTGGATCTAGCACAGTTTTACCTAGGGGTAATAACCCCAAAAATGGTTTATTGATCTTTAATACTATCCTCAAATAGTTCATAAAACAATTCTTGGATCCACAGCTATATTAAAAAATTTATGTGGTTATCGGAGAAATGTAATACCTAAATGGATTCTACAAGTAGATGTGGCATTGTAATAGTTCTACCTAGGGGTAATTACCCCTAAAGGTGTGGATTGGGATTTGATAAGATAGTTCTGTAGTTCATGAAAATGGGACTTACTAAACACTTGATTTGACACTCTTTAGGGATATTCTTTAGAATATTTTAAATATCTTATCACGGTAATTAAAAAACCATTAAGATGTTGAAAATGTGTACTAAAAAATATTTGTGTCATCATTTAGGATATAATAAAACAATTTATAATTTTAGTAATGTAATTTTAGGGTGTCTATATGAGTAATGTAATCCTTGTATGTATACAAAAAAGTGCATATGGATTTATCACAGTTCTATCTATGAGTAAGATCCTCAAAAATGGTGCATTAAGCTAGACATGATCATTTCCTAGTGCATGACACTGGGAATTACTTCACTCTTGATTCGACACACTAGGGGAAAATGCTTTAGATGATTCTCATTCTATTTATTGAATATTGAATAAAACTTTTGGAATATTAAAAAATATATTATGAACTATTAGTTTCATCATTGATGATATAAGAATCTATTTTAAAATTTCCGTAATGTAATGTTTGTGAGGTCAATGCTTCATGATTATTCATCATTTTAAATATTATTTAAACAGTAATAATCTTAAACAAGAATATATTATCATATATAACATCTCTTTTTCCGGTTTCTACTACTATAAGGTGGAAATTCAAACTGGGAAATGAGATTATTATAGTAGAGAAATTGAAATAATGGTTAGGAAATTTGATTGTGTAACCCTATGATAAAATCATTGTAGAATTAATGAATGATTAAATCTATGACCTGATCAAGAGATTTATTCTGTTATATATAGACATTTTTTATTCCAAGATAGTCTTTGGCTTCTATCTTTTCTGTTTTATTATTATGATGATTTCATACATGAAGTAACATTATTTTATAAATGGTTTGATAATGTATGGTTGGATTTATATATTGATGTATCTACTCTCTATAAGAAACGTCAAATTAGATGATGACATGGTTATAACAGACTCAATGAAGAAGGTCGATCCCAGTAAATTACACCTATTCCTTATCATTCAGATGAATGAAACCAAATTTATAACCCAGATATGATGTAAGATCATTTTGAGGATGAGGATGTGACTAATGATATCATATATAGATAAAGAAGTAATGAAGAGGAAGATATATAAGTTGGTACATAAGTTTTTAGAAATAGAATATTTTTACATCAACATTAACATATAAAAAATTATCCACCACTCATCAAATCTTGTTCAGAAGAAATAACACGTTTAGCTGAATTCAACTGGAATATTATCACACCTGCAACTAAGGTTGTTCGAGTCATAGAAGAAAAGATTACTGAACTAGAAAAAAAACATTATATGTTTTAATAAATTATCCAAGAATATATGTGATGAAAAATATATAGAATGGATTTCATAAATAAATACATTATAGATATTTTTTAGGAGTCGAACATAATGAATACTTCATATAAAGTCACAAATATAGTGATGATTATAGTTTCTTCTTAAGGGAGATTATTGAAATTTCATTTAGAGGTTACATAATATCTAATATTGATGCACTTTATACTTGAATTAAACCAAACCTAATATAAGATCATACATCGTTTGATTCCAGATTTGTGTCATCTATTATTGTCAAGATGATTAGGACCTTCCAGGATGTGCCTACAACCCCTGTACATGAGAGGATACAATAAAATGTCGGTTATAAGAATTCCTATGGATGAGAATTAATGGAAATATGGGTGGTTGTTTTCATGGTGTATGGTGATTGGGATTACATATAGTAGGTGTTTCCATAATTTCAATCCATACTAGGGTAGAATGAACAAGTTATCTTCTTTCTCATTATAAATGAACATTTCTCTCAAGATAACCCACTTGATACATCTAAAATCAATTTTATGAAATTATTTATGGAATTACATCCATGTATTTCCATGTTATTCTTAGAAAATAGTTCATTAATAATGAAGGTATGTTTTTATATAAAAAATACATTGGTGTATTGTTGATTGTGGGGACCCAATATGGTAACCGTTCACCTCTAGCACTTCCATTTTCTATTATTGAGATAGAATATTACGAATCATGTAGTTGGATTTTAGAATGTATTAGAAAAAATTACCCCTGAACTTGGGGTGTAAGTTTTATATTTTATTGTCATTGGGAAATCATGGAGGAAATCAATACAGATCCCTGAATGCACATCATTGATACCATACTAGAAAAATTAAAGAAACATGTTAATAAATTTTCATGATAAAACAATTTAGATGGTGATCATGAGGATTTTTATACAATCTATTTACCATTTTTTCTATTTCAATGTGATAATAAAATTTATTTTTATGAAATATATTACTTTCGGGTTGCTTAAGTGTATTGTAAATGATGGTTTGGGTAGAGATTAAAATAAATAAATAGGTCTAATCAGGGAGTGTATGATTTTATGATACATAATCTAAAAGAAACATAAAAATTGGCATATGATGAGGGAAAGATATATAGACATGTGTCCATTAACATTGTAGATTTAATTAATGGTATCATCATGGATCTTCACAAGTTACATATAAATAAACTAGTTCATGATACATTTGATTGTTCTGTCAAGTTCATCGTTGAAGGAGGAAAACATATTACTGATGGGATTCAATAGTGGCTATGGTATAAATGAATATTTAAAATGATAGATTGAATATAACATTAAAAGGGATTCTTCTTAATGAGTGTGACTTTTCAAATAAGGATATAGTTTATCTGATGTGAAAGATTATCAAGACCCCATCACAGGAAGTAGTAGTTGACCGCAGTATTATCAATATGCAAACATCCAAGCATTGTGGTTTCCATGTAGACTCACCATTGTAAAAAGAACCTCTATGAACATATCAGCAGAAACATATACATATCCAATGTACTGTCTGGATACCATTTATAATTCCTATAGTGAATCATGGACAGTTATTAGAGAGTTATCACATTTCTTAACACTTGGAGAACATGGAACATTGATACCTAACATCAATGGGTTTTACTAATAAGGGAGACTAATGTATAGAAATATTTAAAAGGAGATGAACAATCTTTAAGATCAGCAGAAATTTTATAGATGTATTATATTTTAAAAGGAATGTCAAAAAAAGAAAAAATGACCAATCATTGTTGGACTGAGTTCTCATTCTCATCCAAAATGATGTACTTCCTACAATGTGATTTTTTTCATATTATCATTTACAAGGTTTTAATATAAACTCTTTCATTTTATAGAAATTCTTGAAATTTCTGAATGTTTTTATTAACAAATAATAAACAAGTCATAAGTTATAATACCATTTATATAAATCACCCACACAACAAACATGACTAATTTTAAATTATTTAATTTCCATAAATAATTATATGTCACAAATAATCTCACAATACCATTATCTAATGGTTATTTTTTTGATTATTAACAACATAAAACATATAATTACACCATATTATATCAAAATATACTAAAAATATCTCTATTATAATATCTATTATACTCATAATAAATCTTTTAAATATTTTCCAAGGGATGTGGGAAATCAAAAGGGGTGAGATCAAAGTCTTAGTAAGGGAAAACATAAGAATGAGCCATAAAGTGTTAGATCATAATTACGAGATATTAGATGAGAATGGGATAAGAATCTTATTAGAAGGATTAATATATCATAATATATTACCATCATGGTATTCAATCAAAGTGTCATAAAAAGAATTTTCATGGAAGTATATAATATATAACAAGGATTTCAAATAGGATAAATTAATCAAATTCCTTGAGAAACATGAATAAATTACTTTTTCTTTTAGTAAGAACAAAATCATAAAACTATGGGAATAGTTTTTTATATCCTATATTATACCATTCTTATCATTTTGTTGACTATAATGTTATATTTATATTTTACGCTCATTATTTTATTCTATTTTATATGTAAGGATGGACGATGCTACACTACTCGTTGAACAATATAGACATGTTTCCCATGATGTCCTAGCATGTTATGAGGGTTAATAGATTAGGGCGTGTAGAGTACACCATTACCATCACATTCCACCACCAGATACTATTATACCATACTTCATCATTCTGGATTTTATTGTGTAGTTGTGTTTTATTATACAATCTTTGATCGTCACCTAGTTATTTTCCTCAACGAGAGATGGACAGATGAGACCCAGACATTCCAGTTTCCAGAGGGTGAGATAACCATCACCCTTTAGAATATGGATTTTATGCTCAGTCATCCAATCTAGAATGTTATAGTTTTAGGACCCGCCTGTGGATACGTTCATAAAATTTTAAATAAATTGATTGGTCTCGTCATTATTGGGGATTCTACTTCTATAGATAGAGGTTCTCCACAAATGAGTAGACTAGAAATGCACTTTGAACATTTACCCATTGAGACTGATGAGCAGACTGTCATGTTTCACACTCATTCACATATCTCGATACTCAGTAGAGGGAAATTTTCCACTAATCACTTTGGTATGAATATCCACATGATGTATTTGGGGCTACAAGAGGACATTGATTAATATGTCAGGGACATATGGGGATTTTCATGCTTATTATACATTTATAAATCATTATTCATGACATACTGACTAGATCACAGTGATCTAGGGGTTTTTTCTTCCTCATTTAGATGTTGGAATGTGTGTATATCCACCCCATACCCTATGATTTATGACCCGAAGCTTCATATAGAAATTCTGCATGATTATATTATTGGATGATGGTATGAAAACTCATATTTATTTTTTTATCATGATATTATTAGTTATTATACACTATTGATCATTATTTATCACATTCAATGTTGTGAAAAATAGGTGGTGTCTGACACATTAGATAATCAAGGCTCAGAGACACAATTTCGGTGCATACCATTTCATGATGGATAGCCTATTTCTCACTAATGTAAGTATATACAATCTATTTTTGACTAATAAATTTCATAATATTATCATTTTATGAAGTTAGTAATAATTTTTTGTAATATATGTCACATTTAATTTTACATTTCATGGATTTCAATTTAGGATTTGTTAGACCAACCTCCCACATACTGCAGATAAGAGATTCAATATTCCCTAGTTATAATTCCTCTTAGCCACAATAACAATATGGAGTGGAACCATCCATTTTTTTAACCAGTAGGGATTTCATCATTGTAATAAATTTCCCCTATAGGCAATCGGTTGATCTTCATTCCCTAAAGCCGATGAGGAGGTAGGATGTCGAATAGTGCCAACAACATGTAGAGTATGATGACCTCTTACACAAACATGAATTTTGTTTCATATCAAAGTCATGAAAATGATGTGATTTTGTCTATCATAACATCTTGAGTATAATCCAGGGAATAGATTGAATTCATTACTTTATCTTACACCAAATGATAGTGGGATTTAAGATCTAGTATATTGATAACATTACACAAATTTTCTTTTTGTAATTTCATTAAATAAATATTAGTATTATTAAAGTGTACTCGAATACAACATATTATCCACATATCTCACTACATGAAAATAGTGTTTTAGCGCCATTTTGTAGAACCGCTGCTAAAAAACCGCCACTCTTTTAAAAAAAATATTTATAAATTTATTTTTAAAAAAATCTTGAAAAAAATATTTTTAAATTGTACCCCTTTTTATTCTACCAAAAAGGCATAGAAGGCCTCCAAATCAGAGGTTTTAGTTGGGGACACTGATTTCTTAAAATTCATAGGGTTATAACTTTTGATCAAAGTGTCAATTCGGCTTGTAACACATAACATATCGAAGCTCATTTCATTGTCTTCGATTTTGACTGGTTGTGACACTGAAAAATGAGTATCAGATCATATTTTATGACCATTTTAGTATTTATGGGTTTTCAGAGGTTCTTAACGATTTTTGATTTAATTAGTTAATTGTTTTTTGTTTATTTATTTATTTATTATTTAGTTATTATTTACACATTAATAACTACTTTATTTATTAACTAATTATTTATTATATATTATATATTATTAGTTTATTATTCATTATTTATTTATTTATTCGTTATTAATTATTAATTATTAATTATTAATTATTAATTAAACATTTTTTAATTATTAATAATATATTATTAATTATTAGTTATTAGTTATTCTTCATTAATTATTAGTTTATTAGTCGTTTATTAATTAATTATTATTAATTAATTAATTATTATTTATTGATTATTAATTAATATATTATTAATTAATTAGAAATTATTTATTAATTATTTAATATTTAATATTGCATATCAAATATTAAAATTAAAATATTGATTATTAATTTAGAATGATTATTTTTATAAATATCAATTATTATTTATTATTAATTATTTATTATTAATTATTAATTAGTTATTATTATTTTATCTATTTATTTATGCATCTATTTTTTTATTATTGATTATTTAATGACTATTTATTAATTAAATATTAAATATTTATTAAATAATTATGAAATATTAAATATTGCATATTGCATATTATATAATAAAATTAAAATATTAATGATTAATTTAGAATAATTCATTTAATAATTATCAATTATTAATTATTAGTTATTATTAATAATTTATTATTAATTAATTATTAGTTATTTATCAACTTATTTATGTGTTTATTTGTTTATTTATGTATTTATTAGTAATTATTTATTCTTTATTCTTTATTATTTACTATTAACTTTTTATTATTTATTAATTTATTATTAATTTATTTTTAATTTACAAAATATTAATTTATTATTAGTTTATTATTCATTATTCATTTATATATTAATTATTCAATATTTATTAATTATTTATTAATAATTTATAAATTATTAATAAATTATTTATAAATTTTGAGATATAAATTATTAATTCTTAATTCTTAATTCTTAATGATAAATTATTTATTATTAGTTTTTAGCTATTATTATTTATTTATTATTTATTATTTATTATTTATCATTTACGATTTATTCTTTATTCTTTATTCTTTATTCTTTATTATAATTTATTTATTTATCTACTATTTATTAAATTATAATTAATTTTTATTTATTTATAATATATTAAATTATTTTTTTATTTATTTAGTATTTTTTCATTACTTATATATATATATTACTTATATATATTATATATTATCTATTATCTATTATCTATTATCTACTATCTATTATCTATTATCTATTATCTATTATATATTATCTATTATATTTTATAAATTATGTATTATGTATTATATATTATCTATTATATAATACAAGATACAAAATATAAAATATAAAATATAAATTATATAATATATATAATATATAATATATATTAGATATTAGATATTAGATATTAGATATTAGATATTAGATATTATTTATTATTTATTATGTATTATATACTATATATTATATGTTATATGTTATATGTTATATGTTATATGTTATATATTATATATTATATTTTATGTATTATATATTATATATTATATATTATATATTATATATTATATATTATATATTAGATATTTTTAATTTTTAATTATTAATTATTGATTTTTTTTTAATAATTATTGATTAATTATTATTTAGTTTGTATCTATTGGTTATGTATTACTTTATTTTCCAATTAATATATGTGTGTGTGTGTGTGTGTGAGTGAGTGTGTGTGTGTGTGTGTGTGTGTGTATAAGTATATTGAATTTGATTTATTGACCACATGAACAACCTATAAGAGTGGTAAAGTCTTTCGAGAATAATCAAGAGGCAAGTGGTTCAAATCTCATCAAACGCAGAATTTATATATATGGCATGGGCATGTACATGGGCATGTGCATGGCCATAGATTTATCCAAGGAGATGGATGGGCATGTTCATGGTAATAATAATAAATTACTAAATAAATAAATTATGAAAATAAATAAATAAATAAATAAATTATGAAAATAAATAAATAAATAAATTACTAATATAAAAAAATAAGAAAATTCAAAATTAAAAACATTAAAAAAAATTAAAAAATTAAAAAAATTAAAAATTATTTAGCGGTGGTTTTAACCGCCCCTAATTAAAAAATTAAAACGATTTAGAGACGGTTTAAAATGCCACTAAAAAACTTATGGTAATTATTTCCCATCACACGATTTAGCAGCAGTTTTCCAAAACCATCATAGAGTGATTTCGTGGTGGTTTATACTGCCGTTAAATGAAAAAAAAATCACCGCTAAATAAAAATTTTGGCATAGTGTCTGATATAGAGGAAGGTGAGGTTTTTATCCAAGAAGCGTACTATGTTGCAGCATAGGATATGATTCCAATGAATCATGTTCTACATGATAGTATCCTTTATTGTCTACCTCTAGGAGATAATGTTCCTCGCTATGGAGAGGAAATTCCTACACATGAATCTCCTCCTATAGATGATGATGTTGAGGATCCTTAATGGAAATGACATAGACTACACCGTGCAACACGTGAGGCCTCACCTGTTCGTAGGAAAATGCCACACTACTTGATCTATAACCTCATCCAATTGTGAATGTGAATCATAAGGATTTAGGTCCATTTATGTTTTCACCATATCTATTGTTTCCACAAGGTATACCGTATCAGAGCTTATATGATGATTCATTTGTTATGCCTCCATCTTTTGATATTGACCCATCATAGTCCACTTGGTTCCCCCATCATATGTTGGAAGGTCCTTACAATTATGAAGTGGGAGAAAGATGATGTGTGCACTACAAAATCCCAATGAAACCTCCTCATCATGATTTATAGAAAAGGAATGTGACATTCAAGGTTCTATCTACTAATGAAAATCCCCCTCTAACTCATCACAGTACACCCTAACATAGTGGATATTGATGTTGTTAGGGGATTCTGACTCACACACTAGATTGTGTGACCTGACCTCATTATAGAAAATGATTGTACTCATTCTTTTTATGTATTAAATTAACATAAAAGATATGAAGATTTTTTTTTATTCATTTATATTATTTTCAAACTATTATATTGAAGTTATTTTTTACTTTTAACTATTTTTTATTTGTTTGAACTGTGTTTTTATTTTTATTTATATTATCCTCATACATTAAATTTTGTAAGGTTATATTGTTGACTACATAAAAACCTGTATTTTTTTCAAATTTATAGTTGGTGACATTAAATATTATAAAACCTACAGAATAAAAAAACTAGTTAAAACAAAAAACATAGATTTAAAATATAAAAAAATAGTTGAAAATATAAAAACATCATCAATATAATAATCCCAATTTAATTTACATAAGAAGAAACATTGAATAAACACATAATATTTATACATTACAAAATATATGCATAGAAAATATAGTATAACAAAAATATGAATGAATCTTATATCATTTATTGAATATTTATAAATAAATTCAAAAAATGAAAAAATATTTATAAATACAAAAGTAATGTTTTAAAACTACAATATTTTGTACCCTTAAAATTAAATTTCAAAATATGTTTTAATGAAATTAATTTTAGTTTAAATTGTTTTATATATGTTTAAAGTGTTTTTGAAATTTGGTTTGTATTATTTTTTTACGTTATACTTTCTGGACTTCCAAAGTCACATACTTAAAGAATTATTTTGTTTCATGTATGTGACTTTGAATGTGTATAAATCATAAAGTATAAATATAATCTAAAATAATTTTGAAAAACTGGACAAATAAAAAATATTGAAAATAAAAAATCAAAAATAGAAAAAATAATACCTAATTTATATGTCACAAAATTTATTTAAAAAAATATAAGATTTTCACTTCAAAAAATTAATGGGAAATTTTTATTAAGTATTATATCATTAATTTCATTATTATTTACTTTTATTGATTATGTTAATATAAGTAAATGTAAATTATTATTTCATTAAAAAATAATGATTTTTTATTTAATATTTAAAATATTTAATATAATAAATATTAATAATTGTGTGAAATATATAATTATATATTAAATTTTAATCAAATTAGTATTATAGAAAATTTAATTAAAAATAATAATGTTATTATTAAAAAATTTTGATACCATTAATAATTACTTATTATAATCATGATAATTGGTTTTATTTTTATATACATGTATATAAATTAAAAATGAAAAATAAGGATTTTAAATCTCAAAACACACACACACACACAAGGATATATATATATATATGTGTGTGTGTGTGTAATTTGTTAATTGATTAATTTTGACTTTGGGAAAAGGTGTTCGGGCTCATAACGCCCTTTCCCATACTTGAAAGTGAATGCAAATATTATACTCACACCTATCTATAAGGTGAAAAAAATGTCAACGATCTTAAGACCCTTCATGCTTTTGAGTCTGATTTTCATAAAAAATTAACATAGAATTATTTTATTTTATTTTAAAAAAACTTATATAAATAACTACCTCCAACAAATATCCTCCCTATCTGCACCAGATGGATTATTCCACCCATGATATTCCATACATTTTCTTATAATAAATACAATAACTTCCACTTCTCCTTAGTACATAGATGTTGTGAGAATCCATCTAGGTTAATATCCTCCTTGTGAACCTAGCAAAATAACTGATACTATGCACCTCTATCACCACATCAGTGAATCCATCCCATCCTTGCTCCACCATGATCTTGTTGGATACTAAACCCATTTTTCCTTGGACTATGCTGACCATCCATTAAATTAATATGGGCTTGGGGAATACAATAATGGGTATCATGACATTTTTGTGTTCAAAGGATTTGACGAAACCTACTATACCGAATTTTGAATTTTTATATGTGTTTTTTAGAAGAATTGTCTTCTGTGAGATTGTATTCCTATAAATAAATGTGTGCAGTTTGGGTTGTATGATATTATGATTTGAAGAAATAAATATTTGTATTTCTAATAATAGTTTATTGTGATCACCTAAAGTGACTAGTGTCCGTGTAGTTGAGTTTACCCCTACAAAATAATTCTTAAGTGGTGTCAAATCAGTTGATGGTTAGTTGAGTAGAGAGTGTTCCATAATATTTTCTTCTAATTAGTTTTACTGGTGAGAGTGTTATTTCTGATCAAATTCCCATCAATTAGATCACAAGAGCAGAGGAAGAATAAGATAAATAGTTTTTTTATCCCCACATCGTATATTCTCCACATTTCAATATATTTTCCTATCGTTTTATAAATTTTTCAAAACTACATTTCATTTTCTTTTACATTGGAAAAATTTGGTTTTATCTTTCCATTTTCCTCATGTTATTTTTCCTCCCTACCACTCATATCTCCCCCTTTTTCAATACTCATCACCTATCCATTTATCACAAAAAAACATCATTTATTCCCTTATCTTCTTAGATCCCCCTCTTATTAAACAAAAAAATATATACCATCCCTAATCCTTTCACACTAAACATTCCATTAATAAAAAAATATCAATTTGTGTTACTGAAAAAAAATATCATCCAATATTTCCATAATTTTTTTGTAGTTTTCCATTCCAAAATGATGGAAATATTCACTTCTGAAAAAACATTTAGGAGTTTTTAAATCTAAAAATATATTAGTTCTCACTTCTTAATATCATCTTTATTCATTTTACCATCCAAAAACATCCCAATGTCCTTGGAGAATGAAATTGCACATGATTTGGTCCTGAAGAGGAAAAAATAATTTATTTAAATTTTTTATCATGCAAATTTGAGTACTCCTTGGAACCAAAGATATCATGGACATCATATAGGATTAATATAATTATTTTTGATCCAAAATAAAAGAGTATTCTCTACCAGATGTTCAAAATTCAATTTTTAGGTAGATTGTATATGGGACAATGACGAAAACCCCGTCATTTATCAAGTCCATGATGAAGTGAGTTTAAAAATAATAACTTTATCAAAATCATCAAAGGATACACTGGATAATATTCAAAAATTATTCAAAGGATCAAATAATGTGAATCACATACAACATATATATTAGTTAGGTGAGATTGAATCCCATTTAATGAAATATACTGAAACAGTTTCTTAGTATCATACATGTGTAATGGTTTCGATGAAAAAAAACACGTGAGAAAACTATTACAATCCCATGAGACAAAATTTTATTACAAACTCATTTAAATTGAAGAAAAAGGACCTAGATATTATTTTATCAATGAAAACACGGGATTTCTGCAATCCCATAAACTGAAGTTCAAACTCTTGAGTGATATCAATGGTGTGGTGCATTCCCTATAATCAATGATTTATATCAACAACTATAAAAAGGAGAAAGGGGAAATTTTATAACAGAATTAGTTAGAAGATTCCATGGAAAATAATTTTATCATATAAGAAGAGGAAAATGTGTAAGAATCCAAAATCATGGAAGACATTGTAATGAAAACTGTACTCCCTGAGAATGAGGACTAAAAGGTATGAGATGTTTCTAGAATAACCATGTGTTCAAAAAAACATTGAATGTCAAATTTTAAAAAATATGGAATTTTTAGAAATGAATGTTGGTGTAAGAAACCCATTGAGAATGATACATAAGAGAAGTATAACCTCAAATAATGTGATACTTTTTGGTGAGTCCAAGGTGTTTATGGAAAAAACTCTTACACAAAATCAAGGTATATGGTTTCTTGACTCTGAATCTAGAAACCACATGATTCGTCAAAAGTACTTTTTTAAGAGCATTATTGAGATTGTTCAAGGAGATATTTAATTTGGATATCTCTCAATACAATTTATCTACGTAACATGATATATTGTAATAAAAAAAGATAAAAATAATTATTTCATCTCCGACATGTACTATGTACCTGACATGAAGACTAACATCTTGATTCACATGTATTTACTGGAAAAATGATTTCACACAAGACTATATAACAAAAAATGACGATTTCTTCTGAAAAATGAAAAATGATCAAAAATTTACCGATGGTAAAAATATGGCATGTTTCTACTTTGGATCTAACCTAATGTACCACGATGTTTTATGAAGGTATGTGATGAAAAAGGATAGATAGAGAATCTAATTCTAAATTATTAAAACATTAATATTTTAATATTATATGAATCAAGAACCTGGTTGATGGGATTATTTCATTACACACCTGAATCAAATATGTGAAATTGGGTTCTAATCAAAATACATAGAAAAAAAATTACAATGATGGATAATTGAATAGTTTTGGCGCCATATGAGCTAGTTCACACCGATATGCGCAGTCTATTGAATCCAAAATCAAATGGACAAAAGAGTTATTTTATGACATTTATTGATGATTATATTAAGGAAAAGAGGATGTATTTTCTCAAGATGATGTTATGAAGTGTTTGGAATATTCACAGAATTCATGGACCGGGTGGAAAATCAAAGTAAGAATTTCATACTACAATTGTGATCTGATCAAGGTGGGTAGTAAACCTCGGATATTTTTGAAGAGTACATAAAGTATCATTGATATAATCATGAAATAAAATTTTCCTACACACCCCCAACTTAGTGGTGTTTATGAATGAAAAAATACCACCATTCTCAACATGGTGAGGAATATATTGAAAGAAAAAGGAGTGTCCATGACTTTCTGGGATAAAGTGCCTTTGTGTGAGGTGTAACTACTCAATAGATTCCAAACAAAAAATTGTGAATAAAAGACACATCATTAAGAATATAGTAATCCCAATCCATGTGTAGTAAATTTTAGTTTTTCTAATTCCATTTCTTATGTCTGAATTTGGAAGGGAAAAAGAACAAATATCGAGGGAAAATGAGTGATGTGTGCTCTTAAAGGATACATAGACCAAGAAATGGGATATCTCTAGAATAAACCCATCACCAAAAAAATAATATTTTGAAATGATATTTTCATTATTGAAAAATATACATTGATATTTAATAAATATAATTATTCAAGATAGTTTTGAATCACCCTAGAAGATAAATAAATTGTTGAAGAAATACCATTTCAAGAACGACGAATTGGAGAACTATTAAAAACATCACAAGTGTCTATTATATATGAATACATAGAATTATAAAATTCTCATATAAGTCTTGAATAAATTAAAATCCTTGTGGATATACATTAGAGAACCAATCCCATAAAAGAGTACGTAAATTTGTATTTTCTCTTAGAGACTTCCAATCTAGTTAGGTATGTGAAATCTAAAACTAATAAAATATGGAATAAAGTCATATATGATGAAATTAATTCATTCTAAATCACCATATGATACAAGAAAACGGAAGGTATTGACTATGGTGATGTAATTTCCCTCATTGGTCATCCACACGGATATGATGTAAATTTATGGATCATAAGAAAAATAAGTTTAAGTGGGTGGGGGTTAGAAAAAGAACCTATTTTTACTTGGATTTTTTTTATCCTTCTACAGAAGAAATGGAGGCATAGATATTTCAATATTGGGTAGCATGATGTGTGTGGATTTATAGGCTTATATGTAACTTATTGCCCTAAATTTTGGACATTTATTTTTTTGGGTTTTTCTATTTTTTTGTGTGACTCTATTCTTATGAGTAGTTGTGTGGTGTATGGTTTGTAAGATATTTCATGTTAAAGAAATAAATAGTACTATTTATATTTTGAGTTTATTTTCATCATCTATAGTGATATGTATCCATATGGTTTTTCTTTTCACTCAAAAATAGTCTTTAGATTACTCTCATAGTGAAGAGCATACTGAATTCCCCCTGGTATATAGTTATGACACATAACCAACACTAAGAATCACACCATCCATGCTTACTTATCCTACATAATCTTCCAGAATCCATGAAAAGAAGTGTTTTTGTAAATTTATTATGAATGTTCGTGGCATTATTTATTAGTTTTTTAGAAACTGTCGCATTACAGATCAATGGTAGTTTTCACAAACAAACAATGTGTGTTGTGATTCTCATATACACTGGGGAAAAATAAAGAAATGTTTTTCATGTGGAAATCACCACAATAATTATGTGGAAATTTATTTATGATATTTATTTTTCATGTCATGTTTTCACAATTGAACTACCAAAAATCACATGTTATGAAGAACATACATTTTTTCAGCACTAAACAAAAAATTGTAGATAAAGGGGGTTTTTTTATATATGTTTTACTGATTTTTTTAAAATAATTCTTTGTTATTTTTTTATTTCTAATATGGAAAGAAATAAAAGTCCCATCTGATTTTCTTTTTAATTATAAGGAAGCATAACCAATTCTTCCTTTTCATCTCATTGGCGTGGATCAATGGAATGGAAAGCACATCCTGGGAGATGCCACATTTTTTATAATGTAAAGAGAAATGAGGCTTCTATGATGTTTCCTTTCACCTAAATAAAGGTGAAAGGGGAAATTTCTCCTTCCACCATTCCATGTAGTGACAATAAAAAAAACTGACACCCCCTGCCTCACTCAAAGATTCATTTATCTCTCTATGTTTCACTCCCCCCCCCCTCTCTCTCAACAAATAGCTTGATGGTTCCTCCATTGTGTGTGGTGGATGTGGTGGAATAAAAGGAGTGTCATATTTTTAAAAGAATCAATTTGAGGACTTTTCTTTCTTATTTATATTGATTCTATTTAATTATTAATTCATTTTTTGGGTAGTTGTAAATATGATATTTATTTACTAGTTTAGTTAGATAGATATTGATTTGAAGTACTAGTGATTATTATTAAATATAATTTTAGGTTTACTAATGAATAATGCATGATTAAATAATGATTATATAATGATTAGAAAATAATAATAAACTAATGTATACAATATGATTAACTAATGGGTAAGGCATAATTAATTAAAGATTATGTAATCATTATCTAATTAACAAGTAATAATTGATGATTGGTTAAATAATGATTAAATAATGATTAAAAAGTGATTAATTAATAACTAAATAATTAATAACTATGGATTACAAAATGACTAACTGATAATTAAATAATGATTTACTAATGATTAAGGAATGTTTAAACAATGATTAAAAATTGATTAATTAAAGATTAAATAATGATAAATTAATAAATAACTAATGATCAAATAATAAATAAATAATGATTAAAGAATGATAATGATTAATGAATTATTGAAATGTTTTTAAAGAATTAATGAATAATGATTGGAGAATTATTCAACAATTATTAAAGAATAAAAAATTAATGACTAACTAATGACTAATTAATGACTAAATAATGATTAATCATTTATTAATTAATTATTAAATAATGGTTAAATAATGGTTAACTAATGATTAATGAATGATTTACTAATTATTAAATAATGACTAACTAATTCTAAATAGATGATTAATGAATGATTAACTAATGATTAATGAATTATTATCACCTCCTTACTACGCAAACTGAGATATGGAGTTCTAAGACCCAGACATTTAACATTTCTAAGGTAGATATGACCATCACCCTTTAAGATATGGTAGTTTTAATTGGTCATCCTATCCTTGGAGATTCTATTACACGACCCACTAGTGGAGACTACCATAATACTGTACAAAGATTGGTAGGTGTTGAAATTGTGGGGGATGCTGATTCTACAAATAGAAGGTCAGTATCTATAAGGATACATGAGATGTATTTTTCACAGTTTCCCACTAACACAAATGAGCAGACATTGAGGATTCATGCTCATGAATATATCTTGTAGCTCAATTGAGGTACATTTTGTTTTGATCAGACTAGTATGCATGTAAGAATGATGAATCTTGGAAAACAAGAAGATTTTCATTAGGCCAAGTGATATAGTTGGGGATCAACATTCTTGGGTTATAGTTAGAGAGCATTATGCATGAAATTCTGATCAGATCACATAGATCTTGGGGATGTGTTATCCTTATTCATATTGGGGAATGGGAATGAATCCCTCCCATCTCCCCTATTGTTCATGGTCAAGAGATTAATACATATGTTCTCCATGACTCTCCCCATAGACACTAGTATAAGAACTCATATTTTATGTTTAATGATATTATGATTCATTATATTTAACTTCTTATTATTTATCACTTTCTATGTTGTATGTCATTAGTGGAGATAGGAACATAATTTTTTCAGGGGGCCAAGACATGAATTTAGTGCATATCATCTCTTGTTGTACTATCTAGTACCTATTTATGTAATTATATATAGTCTATACTTGAAAATAATTTTCTTAATATAATATTTTTTGGATTCTAGTAAAAAACAAAACTAATGTAACCTATAATTTCAGATTGTATGGTTTCCATATCGGGATATATTAGACCAGTATCCCACATACTGCACTAATGTGATTCACGGTGGCATAGTTGCAATGCCTGTCTTTAAAATTCAGATTTTAGAGTTGAAACAACTTGATAGATTCATTTTCCATTTTGGATTTGTTCATCATATTCCCTTTACACTAAGATAGTTAGTGGTGCTTCATTATGATAAGCTGATAGGGATGTAGGATGTCAATTGTAACGGAGGACATGTAAAGTATATGGACATTTGACATAGAAAAACATTATTTCATATTGAAGGAATTTTTTCTATGTGATTCCTTCAAACCTAGAATACCGTGTATGATCCATGGTATAGTCTAAAGCTTACACAATATCATACTCCACATTATATAGGGGTTTATGTTTAAGTAAGTTAACAAATTCGCATGAGTTTTCTTACTTTTCTGAATTCATATTAATCACATTACATCATTCTTGACTACAACATATTATCCCCATGTCTGATCCACATGATTAGGTTGTTTTCATTCAGTTTTTGGTCCATGATATAATGTAGAGGATATTATAAGAGTATTATCTAATAAAGGATAGTATCTTTGATCTTCCTTTTCAGAGAGATGACGTTCATGCTCAGGGAGTGACTATTCCTACTCAAGAACCTCCTATAATAGTTGATAGTGTTGTGAATCCACAATGACAAAAGTGTAGATCAGGTCATGATGCATGTGAGTGCTCACATGTTCCACATTCAGAGGTCATAGCTCTATTAGTCTAGCCTCATCAATTTAGTGATGTGCATTAGGAGCCATGGGATCCATTTTTAGTTTCAGTATATCCAAAGTTTTCTCCTGGTATAACTAATCCGAGCTTATATCAGGGGTGATTTCCCATGCCTCGACCTTTCATGCCTAGTCCTTTATATGTTTTATGGTTCCCCCATGAGGTAATGACAGGTCCTTCAACACACACATTGGGAGAAGGATCAGGTGGACATGATTATATCCATCCAACACCTCCTCTAAATGAGTCAGAACTAGAGTATCATACATATGTGGTTCCAGTGCCTGAGTAAGAGCCCTCCCAAACTCATTATACTCCTCCCTATCATAGAGGTTGGTGATATTGATATGGTTATCCTATTCAAAAACCGTCATGTGGGAGAAGGCCTCCTCATAGACAGTGACTGTACTAGTTTATTTATATATTTTCTTTTCAAGGAAATGATTTGGAACAAAAATGTATTTTATCCTTTATATTATTTCCTTTTCAATTCAATTAATGAAATTGTTTTTATTGTCAACAATTTTTTAAAAGTTTGATAATGTATAAATTTTCATTTATATATTACTTATAGTTTTAATTTTATAATAATTCAATGTCAGCTACATAAAACATAGGAAAACATATTATATTTAATGTTGGTAATATTAATATCTAATAATATATAAACCATAAAATAATCCAAATAACACTTAAAAATATCCTAAATAGGTAAAACTTTGTTGAAAAGAAAATGAAGCTCATAAATATATTAAATAACTAATGAGGTAAGGAATGAAAAAAAAATTATAAAAAATTATATAGTTGTTTCAAACAATAATATATTGTGGAAGTAAAATTACATTTCATTAATTATTTTTATAAAATATTTTTTGTTTTATTTTTTTATATGTTTAGTAAGGGTGTCAAATCTCATTTGAATTTATTTTTACTTTATTAATGATTGTCTTTTAAAGACACTAACTTAAACATTATTATGTTTCATGTAGATAAATTTGAAAGAATATGACATGAAAAATATAAAAACAATCTAAATGATTTTTCTGAACCTGAATCAACATATAAATCATAACTAAAAATAAACAGAAAATCATAAATATAATAAGTAAAATCCAATTTTCGAGTCAAAATAATTATTTCATAAAAACATAAAATTTTAGATTTAAAATATTAAAGAACATTTTTGTAAAAAAATCACACAATATATATATATATATATAAATATATAGACATGTATATTCTTAAATATACAACCATGTATATTTAATTTTTTTCCAGAATTGCAGGATCACCAATGATACCTTTCTATATTAGTTTTCAAAATATTTTTACCATATAATTATTTAAATTAATATTTTATTGATAAATATATGATAAAAAAGTTGTAAAATGGATACCATTATTAGTGCTAGCTAAAATTGATAATAAAGGTATCTTTTATCAACAATAAAACACCCACAATGGTGTACCCTTTATCAACCCTTTTTTAGTACAGATAAAGGTGGATCTTTATCAACTCTGATAAACTCATTAAATATAAAAAATTAATAATATAAATATATAATTATAACATTTATATTCAAAAAATAATGATCATTTATAATTACATATTTAAATAATTATTAAAATAAAATAAATATGTTTCAATAACGTATATTTATTATTTTTATTTTTTATATACTTATATAATTATATATATATATATTTATATAAATATATATATTAGGTGTTTGGGGGTACAATTACATTAAATACACACACACCCCACAGACAGGCCAGAAAGGCAGGCTATAAGGCCCCCCCTCCAATGGATTGCCTACCTTTCAAGCCCTATTTATTTATTATATAGCCATAAGGACCAGTGGCCCTGAAGACCATTAGAGGGTCCAAATACCCACAAACTGGCTCAAAGGCCCAGTGCAGAATCATGCAGCATTGTGCCTGTGTCACCATCAACTTGTGTCACCGTCTGGATGTGTGATGCCTACGTCAATGTCTTCCAACAGGAATTCATTCCCACCTGGATTTGAACTCAGGACTTATATAGGATTATAGCATGCCCTTACCACTTAGGTGACTCCCCAACATCATAATATAAATATATATTTATATATATTTATATTTATAAAAATATAAAAATATTTATTTATAACTATAATTATATATATATATAAATATATTTCAAATAAGATTTATATTATAATAAGTATAAATATATATTAATGTATTATATAAACTTGATTTATATAACTTTTAATAAAAATGATTCTTATTTTCATAACATTATAAATATAAAATTATAAAATTTATATTAGTCAAAAAAATTAATATTTTATTTAAGTACATTAATTAAAAAATTTCTATATAATTAAAATATATAAAAAATGATTATATTTTTTTTAAAAGTATTTATATATAAATGAATATATTTATTTACCTATATATTTATGTTGATATTAAATAATATAAAATATATTTACATGTATAACGTCACGTATATATTTGTATGTGTGTATATACATGTGTGTATGTATATGTGTGTGTGTGGATGTGTATGTGTATATAGATATGTCTATGATTCACATAAATGATACAAAATAACTTCATAATATTTTTGTATTTTATTTAATATAATTTAATCAGTAATTATTATATATTCATTAATAATGTTATGAATATATTTATTTATTTTTTAATATTAATTTCTGCAAATATTTATTTATAATAAACTAAATATTGTTAATATATTTCTTATTTATATGATGAATATTTATTGGTTTTTATTTTATATGTTTTAACACATAAAATTTATTTGATATTTATATAACTAATATATTTAAATATTTTTTTTACAAAATGTTTAATTTTAATATTTATTTATATAATTATAAATATATAATTTTTTTTAAGAAAAGTATTTATAAAATTAGAAATAAGTAAATATTTATTTAAATAATTATATATTATATTAAATATTTTTAAATAATAAGTATGTTTACTATTTTTATAATTATATATTAAAACAAATATATATATTTATAATGATATATAAATACTTGTTCATAATATTTAATTATATTCCTAATAATAAAATTATAATAAATATATTTGAATAGTAAATATAGTTTTTTTGAATAATAAATATATATAATTATATGTTGATATAAATATATATATTTATATAAATATATTTATAATTATATAGAAATATTTTTAAAAATATTTTTTTATAAATATAATTAGAAATGTATTCAAGGTAGTGGAAGAGTGGTTCACCAACTTTTGTACAACATCCAAAGCAAGGGTTTGATCCATGTAGGTCTTAAATTGGGTGTGTATTTTTCTAGTTTGTATAGGTATGAAAGTTTTTATTCCCCCACGATGAGTAGAGGAAGGAGGAACACAATAGAAATGACACTTTATGGATATTGATGACATCGATTCGATGGTGCGAGATGGAAGAAATGGATAAATATTTTGGTCAGAAGGAAAACGATTAGGTATGGTGGTGAAGAATGATGAATAAATCAACTGAAAGTCATGTGTGGTGATGTAGGTATCAGTGGTGGGAATGGACAACCCCACTTGATGATTGGGTGGCGGTCCGATGGAATGAAGATAATGGGTGGGATTCATTCTGACCGGTAATGATATGTGGTGTTGTGGGGGTTAATGGTTTTCTGCCTCTTGTCTGTGTGTTTTGTCGAGTGATGATGGCAGTTGGATTGTGGCATAAATGAGGGATGACTCATGCCAAAGGATTTGTGGTTCCCATCCATCTAGGATGGTTGGTATTTTAATCAACAATTATGTAAGGGGAATCACAGAACCCATGGTATGGATTGTCGATAGATAATGTGGGTCGGACAATGTAGAAGCTATTCAAGAAACATTCGATGAAAATTGGTGGATGAATTATAGTTGGATATGGAAGGAAATGTCATTCTGTAACAAATGAGATTGGTGAACCCTTCCACTAAGGATGAGGTGGTGGTCCAACAGTTGTCAGTAGAAATGTCATGGATTCTAGTGAGACTAGTACATCATTGGTATATAGGGGAGACTCATTCATCTACTTCATGATGGAGCTAGGTGCGATGGTGTATAAGGAAAGACAAATACAATGCCTTTTGTGATAAAATTATGTGCCTTTCTGGGCATAATTGTTAAGGGTCTTTAGGATATTAATTGGTGGGTTATCCGTGGGGGGGGGGGCTGTGAACTTCCCAGCAGTGTTAAGGCATGGGTGTGTGTGCGTTTTTCACTATAATTGTACATATATGTACCTAATAAATATATATATAATTAGAAATAAATATATATATATGTATATCTAAAAAATTATAAAATTATAATAAATAATTTTATATAATAATTATATTTATTAAAATTATATATTTATATATATTTATATTTATATGATATGAAATATATAAAAATATTTAAATATATATATATATAAGTATATAAATATTTTTATAATTTTGTACAAAAATTTATAAAAATATTTAATTTTAATTATAATTATATATTATATATATATTTTTAGATAACTATACAATTATATTATATATATTTAAATTGTAAATATATTTAACATATTTATAATTTTATATACATATATAATTATGTAAATATATAGAAATATTTTTATATAAATAAATATATACATATATATATATATATTATTGAAATTACATCTTTATCAGTGCTAGAAATTTAGCAGTTCTAAAATTATATCCTTATCAACACTTATTAATTTCACATATATAAAACTAATCTTTATCAGTTTATTTTTTAATGTTTTGATAAAATCCTTACCCAATGTTTTAAATATAACCATAAAAGAGTCCCCCACCATTATGCTTTTTTTGATTTTGTGGAACCCTACTAAAGAAACCTCTCTTTCTATTGTCGTTCCATATCATCGTCGTTAGTCCCTGTCATCTCTGTCACTCTATGATGCTGCTGCTCTCCCTGTCATTACTCGTTAATGATTTTATCACTCCATATCATCATTGTAACTCCCTATTGATACCATCAATCCGTGTCATCTTCGATCCCTTCCACCACCACCATCACTATATCTAAATTCCTTTCTTTAATTACAAATCCTCTCAAAATCAAAGTTATGTTCCCATTGATATATTTTATTAGTTCCTCTATATCTATTTACCATTGAATTCTGGTTATACTTTCAATACATTGGTGAATAATGAATAAAATGAAAAACATACAGATTTCAAGATTTTAAATCTATAGTGAAATCTAGAGTATTTTGTACTTTATGACCAAACATGAAGATCAAATTTCATAAAGGATAACCATATAAAATCATCACTAAAAATAATTTTGTAAATTATAAAAGATGAAAAATATTGAAACATGGTAAAATAATTTTGATTTGAATATCATTGTAATTTGAAAAATATCCATGAATAAACAAAACCTGATTTTTTTTAAATTTGAGTGTTTGGATTGATTTTTTCATGAGAATATGAAGAAAAATTATAATATAGTCCATTAGAAACACATATGATTATATTTCATGTAAATTTAATATAATTTATTTCTGGTGATGCTTTCAATGTATAGAAGGGTCTATCTTATTCCAATTAATAGTAACATTGATGTTTCCTTCTCCAATGCACCATAAATATTATTGTTATATGAACTGTAATTCTAAAATGCATCATCAAGGATATTCTCCTCATAAAAACCACCACATTCAAATAGATTTTATGATACTTGTGTTTTAACTGTTGTGTTTACAATCCACCACCATCTCTACTAGTTTTGAGAATTGAAATTCATGAAAACTGACCTATAAAAAATCAACATTCTTCTTTATCCCAACAATTATTATGTTCAGGTTCCATGGAACATATGTATCAAAATGATCGATCACACAATAATAAATAAAGGGAACTCCATTCCCATATGAAGGGTAGATAACCCTATTTCTCTCTAATAAATTTGTGTTTTTTCAATTTATATTATTATCAACCTGGATATTCTAATTATTTAAATGATAATTAAGTGAAAAAACCAATTATATGTTTCTTATTTAGGCTACAATCGCATAGTTTTTTAAATAGTTTATATTTAACAAGTGTTTCTATAAAATTCCCCATAATATCTATGGATTTTGAGTAAGATATTGCATAAAAATATCCCTACAAAAAATCAATGTTTTAAACCATATTGAGTTCAGGTTTTTAATGTTTTCAACCCCCCCCCCCCCGAAAATAATTCTTTATTAATATTATTTCTATCAATAAAAGAATATCCTTTTTCGTGGTGAAATTTTCTATAAATGGAAGGGTTATCTCTCGTTCAGACTGATATGAATGTTTACATTTCCTACCCTTATGGGTTATAATATTCTAAATATTTTATTTGGAATTTTATAACATAATATCATATATATATATATATATATAATTCCAATTTGAAGAACATGTATAGTCTCATGAATGTTGAATAGATTTTCAAGAACATTAAATTTAACCAAAGTGTTGTTATGATTCACCAATATCACTATAGATCTTATGATTGATAATATGAACAAAATATTCATTCCATTTTCAGTTTTGGCATTCCCATACACCACAATACAACATCATTCAATCTAATAATTATAAAATACTTTTTTGAGGGATATTTAATTATCAAATCATTGAAATTATATATACAATTAAAATCTATTATTTCTAGTTTTATGGTATCACCCATAAAAAATTTTAATGTTCTTGTTTATCCATGTTGATCCAATTTTTGTATTTTTGGGAACATCCTCCTCAAAATGAGTTATTTTCCTTTGATTAATAATGAATGATCTATTTGATTAAAAATGACTATATCCTTATGAGCAGTTGGATACTTTTTGAGAGTAGTTCTAAACATCACTTTTTTCTAGAACATTACACAAATTCTTTCTCATCCTCCTTATATTTAATTCAAAATTACTCAAATTGTAATCTTTATCAATGATAAATATTCCTACATGAGGATTAATTTAAAGGGAAGTTGTAACCATCATATTATTTAATATATTTTTATAAGAAATTCTACTTTTGAGTTAAACTGTCATATAAGAGGATCAATAACTCTTGACTACTTTATAATGGAGAATCTATGTTATAATGTTACATTCAAATGAAAAATTCAGAGAAATAAAAATCTGATCACATATAAATACCATTGAATAAAATAAAACATACAATACATAGTGAAACTATACTTTCATGATATGTTTGAGGATATAGTAAAAACCTATCAAACATCAATATATATAACATTTTTTAAAAAATAAAAAGATATAATATTAAAAACTAAATATAAAAGTTCATGGATTCAAATAATACTTATTTAACCATTGCTTGATCCATTTATATTCTCACTTAATTCCTTATACACTAACAATCTAGTTAAGAATTAATAAACAAATATGGATAAAATGTTTGAGAAACAATGATTTAAAAATTTTAAATAAATTTCCAAGAGATCCAAATAAATGATGTTCAATTTGTTAAAAATGATTTCCAATTATTAATCTATGCATTAGTTCATAATTGTTTATTAAAATGGAGCTATTATAATAGATTAAGAATAAATTAATTCATTTTTAAATACCCCTAGTCTAATTTCCAATTGATAATACATGATAAAACATGGCACAAATACTCTGGTTTTCCTAAAAACTAAATTGTATCTTCTATAACATTCACAAAAAGGTTCTTAAAAATAATTACCAATATGGTAATTAGGATGTATAAGTGGGGATTTTTCATGATACCCATATAGAAACAATGATTACATGTAAGAAAAATGATACAACTAAATCCCAACACACCCTACATTGTTAAATAATATGAATGTATTTTCTAAATCACCCACTTGAATTAGATTTTCACATTGTTCATTGGAATATTATCAAAAAAACATCCATAAAAGTTGGGTTTTTTTTTTATATGTTGTATGAAACTAGAAAAGTGAAATATTTTATTACCATATAATACTAAGGGATATTTATAAAAAAATGTGATGAAGGCATTATTTTAATGTTGAAACTGCAATGCCAATCTCCCCATGAGTGATTATTAGATCATCTAGGTGAGTCTTCTCATAGTCACACCAATCAATGAGCTCTTTGTAGGGATCCTATAGCTACTACTTTTTTAGATTATTTAGAAACTATGAAATGTTGTTTTCTTCTTTTCCCATTCCCCAGCCTAGAAATATTTATATTTTTTAAAATAACTATCATCCTCATCATCTACTTATACAGAACAATTATTATTTCATTTTTCCATAATACTCATCCCCCATATATTCTATACTTTCCCCACTATTTCATGAATTACCATGAGTAGTAGTAATCCTATACTGGGTACCAACAATCATTGGGGTTTAATTATGAGTATAACACCTACCACTAGTGGAGTAATTAATTTCTTAAATTCAATCACCTATTGACTTCCAAGGATGATGAAATTATTTGAAACATTAAAATGTTGGGTTCCCTTAATTTGAAAGAAGCCATTTTATGTATTTATTTATTTTTTAGATATTAATATTTCCAAATCAAATATGATGTATTTGAATTGAAAATGGATGTATTCCAATCATATGAAAAAATATTATGAATAAGGGTTGAAATAGATTATCATCTTTTAAAACGATAATGCATATGACCCTTATAAATTCTTTTAGCCATATATGTACTATTGTCATTCAAGAATAATTAGTACAGATGATTTGGAAGAACAATTGATTTGTCATAGATTATATTGATGTATTGGATTTTGGAATAAACATGAGAAAAATGAATGTATCCAATGACTAGGATAACAAAATGTTTTTTGGATAATCTATTTTGATTAATAATATATACAATTAAGTAGACCATTTAAAGGACTTGATTATTAGGGTGAATGATGATGAAGATCATATTGAGGAAATTATAATGGTATTTGATAATTAAATTTGTTATAGTACATTTTTTTTGAGATGTTAGAGAGTTGTGGAAATATCCAATTGTGTACTGGTTATACTAAATATATAACATTGTCGAATGTACTGAAGCTGTCTAATTCAAAATCATGAAATAGATGGGGTGATGTTAGTTTTTCAGAATTAATTTCTCTCTTGAATGATATATATGCAAATCAGTATAAGATTCCTAGTTAAACATATATCTATTAAAAATTGTTATATTTAATGACAATGATCTCTATGAAAATAAATTTTTTTCCAAATGCTTGTATAACATTTTTCAAGGACCAAAACTTACATAAATAGTGCCCATTGTGTGGTTCTTCTCGATACCAAAAATATTAATCAGGTCATATGAAATATTTATGGTACTTTTCAATCATTCCATGATTTATTTTACTATATTTAAGTGATGAAACTACAAGGAAATTAATGTGGATTGTAGATGTGCAAAATTATTATGGGAAACATTATAACCTTATAGACTCTCCTAAGTGGAAGAGAATTTATCACGAGTGTCTTGAATTTAGAAATGAGTTGAGAAACCATAGTAGTTTTCTGTCTAAAAATGAATTGAATACCTTTTGTTTTGAAATAAAAACTCACATTACATTACCAATTATTTTTAAAACATATAACTTTCCACTATGGTTATGCACGAAAAAAATGTATTTTTATATATCATCTTATAAGAGGACAAAATAAACTAAGTAATGATATTGATGTCTATTTGGATCTATTGATCGATGCTTTGAAATTATTATGGTATTAAGGTGTTATGTTGTACGATTATTAAATAAATGAAGACTTCACATTGAGATCCATATTGTACGGGATGATAAATGACTTTTCTATTTATGGAAAATTGTTAGGAAAGAAAAATAATAGATCTCAAGCGTGTACCATTTTTGAACAATGTACACAATTATTTAGGTTTAATAGTTCATCGAATAGAATTTTTATAGGACATTGCATACTTCACCCATGGTGACATAAGTACTGATCATGGATGATACAATTAGATGGGAGTTTTGAAGAATATACTGTATGGTCTCCACTAACAAGTGATCAAAAATTTGAGAAAGTAAAATATTTGGAAATTTCTTTTGTTACTCTTTTTTGAAAAACCATATGAATACCAATTTGATAAAGATGTTAGTTATTTTAATTGACATACTGGAATTATTTGTATTTCAACCATTTTCTTGAAGTTATTCATGTTAACAAAAATGATTGTGATAGTTTCATTGGAACGTTACTAAATGAACCCATAAAAACAATGGATGGAATTAATACATAGTTGGATATGATTTAAATTGGAATATGGGAATATTTCGACACTAGTGAAGGGTGAAGAAAATAGATTTTCTTTCTCCAACAACATTCACACATTAATGTTTTACATTGTATGATTCTAACATAAATGAATATTTCATATTGTGATCTATGTATTAAGGGAAAATAAATGACATTCCAATATATAGAAACATTCAGGATACAGTATTATAAGAACTCAAGGGTGTCCCATTTGTGAAAAATCATGAAATTCAATTAGGTTGAAACATTCATCGAATACTATATTTATATGTAATTGAATATTTTAAACCTAGTGACATATATATCGAGCACGGGCGACAACATTCAATGGGAGATTATAAGAATGTATAATATCGTCATCACTAATAGGTAATAAACTATTCGAGAAATTAAAATTTATAGAAATTTCTTTTTCAAAACATTTCTTGTGAAACATTAATGATAATTGGTTTGAGAAAAATATTTTTTTAGAAATTATCATACTGGAATTGTTTGAATGTCAGGAATTTTTATGATGTTATGATAGTTGAAAAGAAATATATGTGATAGTTTAATTGGAATATTACTATGTTCAAATATAAAAAAGTATGGAAGTATTGATAGTATGGATATTACTAACATGGGGATACATGAAGAGTTGGTTAGGGTGAAGGGTGGAAACCTGACGTTTCTTCCTCCAGCTACTTATACTTCTTCTAGGAAAGAGAGATATCTATTTTTAAACTTCATGAATGATGTTATGGTTCCCAAGGGATATTCGTGAATTGTTAAGAATATCAACTAAATGTCTAATTTAATGTTAATAGGTTTTAAATCACAGACATGTAAATTTACGTTGTATTTTTTCGAGGATTCTTGTCATACATTAACCAAGCATTGTTATTTTTCAAATAAATATGTAGAAAAGTTAAATAACTGGTTAAATTTAAATATATGGAAATAGAAATTACCATCATTTATGTGAATTTGAAATGTTCTTCCAATCATCACTCTTTGATATGATGATTAAATTTATTTTTCACATGTTACGGGATATTCAACTGTGTCATCCTATACATTAATGATAGATTTAACCCCATTGAATGGTATATAAATATTTTGAAAGGGTGTGTTAAAAATTGAAATTTGATAGAATGTTGTATTGGTAAGTGATATATTTTTTATGAACCCTTTTTAATTTTTTATTGAATACCTATCCATTGTGGGAAACATTTGTCTACTAAATTAAATCACACTGGGAGAATTACGGTTGAATTAATTAATGGAATAGATGATGTCACAATCATAATTATGAATTAAGAGTATGCCCACATTTACATAATTAATTATGTTTTATAGGTTTTCCCATAATTTGAAACCCACAAATAAAATTTAAATTATTTGAATCTATCTAGGGATGAAAGATGGATAACAAATACACATAATCAATAGATTATAGGGTATTTTTGATACAATATTTTTAAGCATGAAGACAAAAATAAAGATTGAATTTTAGAATGATATTAATTTTTATCTAGATGACCAGGTATTAATGTATTATCTTTTAATGGTTATGTATGAAATGGATTAATTTCTACACAAATGAACATGGTGAGGGAAGTAACATGAAAAATAGTCAAATTACACTTGTGGATGAATTAATACATATATCCATTACCAAGGGAAGAAATCCAATTTATGAGAATATTTCATTCTTTGGAATCATCCAAAAAAATATGGGAATTGGATTATACAACATTCCAAGAGTGGATTTCAAAATGAATGTGGTTTGGTAAAAGGAGAATTTTTAAAATAGAGGAATTAAGATTTGTGAAAGTGGATTTTAGTAATGAATTTAAAATATATATACTATTTATAATGGAATAATAAGAATTAAAAGTATTTTATGTTCCAAGACATGAAAACTAAATGTGTCCAATTATTTAATTATCGAATGTTTGGTTGGTATGGAGTATGATATTCTCCAATGATACCCACTGTAGGATCAAAATGATAAATTAGATGCTCAATATATAAGAGGGGGTGAATTGTATACATTAAAAATTCTTTTGGAACTCTTAAAGATGGTAAAAAAAATTTCTATTGTTTAACAATGTAAAAATAGGTAAATTAATAACACCTCAATGTTCTACAACATGCTTGATTCTAAAAATGATATTCCGAGGATGCAATTCTAGAAACGTGAATCCAGAAATGAAACTTAACCAAAGTTTACAAAGATAATGATTCTATCTTAAAGCGTAGAGAATCTCACTATATCAGAGTACTAGAATATGTATGTATAAGATAGTTATACTTTCCTCAACAATCAAAATGCAGCAGAAAACATGAAACAATCAAGTAAAACCTAGTAAATCTTTTAACCTAAAGAGAGGGGCATCAAAAAACCTTGGATAAAGGTCCCTTGATTTATACTTTCATAAAATTATGTCCTACCCACACTAGGGTAATCCCTTGATATGAAGATCGGTGTTTGTCTTGTTGTCCCTGCATGTCTTCAACATCATGGTAGTCAGCACCTCTGTCATCCTCAATAAAGAGGTCCTCAAACATTAAGGTAGTCAGCACCTTTATCTTCCTCATCAAGGAAGTCCTCAAACACTAAGTTATTTAGCACCTAATTTCTCCTATCCCCGGAATCCCGTGAATGTACTCAAAAACATTCGGAGACGCACTAAGCAATCTAAAAAAGATGTTTAGTACGCACTAAGCATGAGAGTCTCTCTCTATAAATCACTTCAGCAGCATGTAATCTCTAGAGTCATAGAATATTTCATTAAATTTATTAGCTCTTTTAAATGAGATATTATTTATAGGCACATTCTATACATTCATCTCCCTCCTCCAATAATCATAATTTTCCTTGAATTTTGAAGGGACCTGTACACATGTCACTCAAACAATAGTTAGTTAGTAAATGAATGCATGACATTATTTTGTCACCAAAACATGAGTAAGAAAAAATATGGTTCCTGAAGCAAATTCATTTGTTGAAGTGTAAGAAAAAAATAAAAGTTTGGAGTATACATTAAAACTATTAAAATTCTATAATATATTTATATTCAGATTCTATTTATTAGAATATTTTAGAGTTATAATTCTAAAGAATTCGTAAATATAATTCAGAGTGTGGATTTATAAGAATTCATAACTAGAATTCGGAGTCAAAACCCAAAAAAATTTGGAGTCTGAATTCAGAGATCTCAGAGTCCGAACATAGAAAAGTGCAAAGTCTGAATTCAGAGAACTCGAAGTCAGAACTCCGAAGTGTTCAGAGTCTAAATTCAGAGAATGTGGACTCATAACATTGAAGAGTTTGGATACTAAACTCAGATAACTTAGAGTCAGAACTCATAAGAGTTCGAAGTCTGAATTCAGAGAACTCAGAGTTAGAACTCAGAAGAGTTCAGAGTCTGAATTTAGAGAACATGAATTCAGATCCTGAAAACTGAATACTCTATATCTATGTATTTTAGATTCTGAGGTTTTGGATATGAATCTTAATTTTATAACTAGACAAAAATGAACAATGAAAAATATGATAAGGATAAATTTAGTTGGGGAAGAAAAATTTTCATTATGAAAGTAAAACATAGGGTAAATGAAATTTTCCTTAAGATAAGGTGTTTATGATTTTCAAAACATGAAGAAATGGTAATGTCATAAGGAAACCATATTGACTCAACAGTATCCCCAATCATGAAGGAATAAAAAAATCATAAGGAAAACTTATTGATGCAATAATCTCCCCCTTTTTGGAAAGCACAAAAATCCTTACGAAAATGAAAATAAGGACCTTAGAAAATATTTTTCTAAACTCTGAAAGTAAAACTTATCTCCTTTAACACATGGACAACGATGAATATGAATAACCCCCCCTTAGGATTTTGAAAAATAAGGATCATATTCTAGATTTACGGAATGATGTTTTTCATTATCTTGAATATGGAAATCTGTGTAATGAAAACTCCCCCTTAGAACAATACTCCCCCTTACTTTGGGAAATTTACTCTTTACTTAGAATTATTTTTTCTTTCTCGAACATTATAATTTTAAAAAAGAAATAAATATATTGGAGATGTAAATATGGTACCTGAAATATTAGTACAGACAAAAAATATACGAAGAGGAACCAACATTTTCATTGCGATTGCAAAAATTTATAAAAGGAAACAATATTTAACAAAATATTGGATTTGGTTTATCATTATTTCTTCTCCATGGGTATCATCTTTTTTCACAATGGTTTTAAGCTTTTTGTGCTACATGTGATCTTCCTCCACTTGCTTTAGAATCTAATCCTAATCCTCAACTTTCTTCTCTAGAGCTTTGATTCTATCATCCTGGGCCTTAAGAGCCTCTGCTTGAAACTTCAGGACATTTTCCTGCTTGAAAAGATTTTCTTCTATCTCAATCTGAATATATCTTTCATTCTTCTAGCTTTGAGCCACTGAATACAAACTCTCATTCAAATCCTTTACCTATTGAATCATATAATTTTGTTCAAGAGTCATATTTTCTTCAAAAATGCTTATGAGATCCTTGATCTTACTATCTCCAGTGTCAAAAGAATCCATGAAACTTTCTTGGAACTCCTCAAGAATCCACAAATATTCTATAGTTTTCTCAGAACAACTTGTTATTTTCATGCAAGACCTCTTCTGGGCTTCATTGTTGATAAGAAAATTCTTGAAATCAACCTCAAGATTAACACACTTATCCATAACCATGGATACTGAATCTGATTTTTGGTTCAAGGTGTGTTGGACCATCTGGCATCTTGAGTCAATACATGGAAAAATCATAATGGTCCCAACAAGCTTCTTCAACGATTGAACAATGAAATAATGTCTAAGGGATGATGATTCTGAATCTGAAACTTTGCTTAGTGATGGATCTTTCTCTAGCTCAGCGAGTTCCCTCTTTGAAGATCCACCAGCTTCCTTCTTCTTCACAACATCTTTACTAGGTGTCTCAACTACCACATGTTTTCTCTTATCAGGCCTCGAAAAGGCTTCCTCATCTAGAGATTCATGTTCACAATCAGACAGCTAATCAATTTTATCTTCCTCTATCCCTTCTTTATCAACCCCTGCCTCAACATCATTAGGAAGAATGAAGTCATGATTAGAACTTTCTTCCTCGGAGATCTTATTCACTTCATTTTCACCCTTGTCATCTTATCCTTTGTCCTCTTTCCCTGGGGTAGCCATCATTTAATATTCTACCTCATAAGTTCGGATTGACAGCTTCTAGGATTGAATTTTACCCACATGAAAGTCATATACTTGCTTAATTAAATCTTAAGTATCACCATTGTTTTCTCATTCTTCAACATCTTTGACCGCTTATTTTTCTTCAACATGTTTTTCTTGGAATTTTTCAGAAGTGAGGAACTTCTTTACATGGGTTTTAGGCAAGGTTTCTAGCATAAAGGATTTTGGTACAAGAATATTTTCTGATGCTTTCTCAGCAGCCTTCAAAAGATTTTGGACAATCTCTACTTTAACCATCTTTTTCTTTTTATTCTTTTCTTTAGCTTGATTCTCAAGCTCATAAACAGTCTTCTATTTTAAAGCATTATCTTTAGCAAGATCCAAACAAAAACATGGATCCCCTTCTTTCTTATTATTCTTATCTTCCATCCACTTTGCTAAAACTTCATCAGGATGTGCCTTTTTTTCTTGGGATATGGTGGTGCAGATTGGATTTTTTAGCCAAAGGATTTTTTTCTTCCTCTTCTACTTCCTTCATCTTCCTCTTCCTTCTTGCCTTTTTCATTGGTTTATCCACTTCTTGTTTTTTTGTAAAAACTTCAGCTTCTTCCTCTGGTAAGTCATAAAATTCTCCAGAGTCGGTAGAAAAACCAATGTTCATCCTCTTCAGGGTATCATCACTGACTATCATTACTTTTAAATTCCTAGGCTTTGAGCTGCAAAGGATTTTAAAAAATTCCAAGCACCAAAAAATTAACATGGAGATAATAGGTGGATACATGATTATTTGAGCCTTCATGTTTCCATTCTTAATATTCTCAATCGTAATGAAAATATGCTTAACCAGATTGATCATCCTTAGATATACCAAGAAATCCATGATATACATGTCACTGTTCTTCAATGTGTCTTTGTCACCTTTTTTAGGAATGATGAATCCTAGAACCCATAGTTCGAGAATCCCTTAATTTATAGACAGGGGCGATATTCGGAGTCTTTACATCAGAGAGTCCAAGACATTCCATAGTCTTATCATTAATAAAACATCATTTGACATCAGAAAACTTATAGGAACAGAACTCAGCTTCCCCTTGAAATCTAATACCAATCAAATTAGATACCTTAGTATATGAAAGAGAATATGTCTTTCCATAGCTCATGAACAAAAACTTCTCTATACCTTTTTCCTTGAAAAAACTGATTGTTTCTTTAAATTCAACTTGGAGATCCTGATACACCAAATCTTTAGTTCCTGGCTTCGATAGGGAAAAACTCTCTCATCAATTGAGCTTGATGTTCATCGAGATGATAGAATCATTCTTGGAGAAGAAGTTCAGATGCACCAACCATTCTCTATAAACCTGCCATTCCAACATTGGCTTGACAATAGAAATATCATTTTGAGAGGATTCTTCTACAGACATTCGGAATTGAGAAGCCCTTGTAAATTTGGAATGAGCTTATGTAGAAGGACATAACATTAGCATGTGAGAACTTGAGATTTGATGTGGGACAACAATCAAAGGGTCCTTTATATAGTTTTTAAATGTGAAAGTCCATCTTCCAAACTAAATCTAATGGATGAAAGTCAATTGGATCAGATTTGACGGTTGAAAATTTATCCACAATGAAATCTGGGATCAGATATTTTGAGGGTTTATAATAAAATCATTCCGATTTAAGGTAAATAGAATCTAAATTTTTTTGAAAACAAATGAAAAATATCATCCAGTAATGGATTATTACGAAAACTCAGGAAACAAAGCATACCTTTCGGATTTCTCAGAATATTATTCGTAATGAGGAAAATTCTTCTTGAAAAATTGTAGATTCGAAAAAAAATTGGTTAAAAATATTTAATATGAAAATCTCCATTATCAAAATTTTAAGTACAAAAATCTTCATTAATAAAATTTAGAAAAACTTCATTATGAAAAATTTCATTATGAAAGATTTGAAAAATTTGACTGGGAAATTTTTTAGAAAATATTCATTACAAAAATCTTGAAAAACTCTACTACGAAAATTTTCATTAGGAAAATTTAAGACAATATGATTTTTAAAAATCTGACTATGAAAATTTCATTACAAAAAGGTTAAGTACAAAAATCTTCATTACGAAACTTTTCAGTACAAAAATCTTCTTTACGAAAATTTAAAGTACAAAATTCTTCATTATGAAAATTTTAGATATGAAAATCTACATTATGAAAATTTTATGTATAAAAATCTTCATTACAATAATTTAAAGTACAAAAATATTCATTATGGAAATTTTAAGACTACAAAAAAAAATTTAGACTATGAAAAATTTAGAGTATGAAAAATTGTAGACTGCGAATAATTTCATTACGAAAAATTTAGAAATTCATACTTCAAAAATTTTCATTAAGAAAAATTTAGAAAATCTAACAAGTAAATTTTCTCATCCTATAAAAAAAAGTTTGTTACTGTAAGGACATTGGTTTCAACAGGAATCTAACAAGGAAGTTTACTATACAGTTATCATTCCTAACTTCTTGTTTAATGTATTCCAATCTATCGGAGGGTAAAGATTTTGTGAAAACATGAGAAAGTTGATCTTGTGTTCCGATAAATTAAAGAATGATATCTTCTTTTTGTGTGTGATCTATAAGAAAGTGATGCCTAATATCTATGTGTTTTCCATGAGAGTGATGTGTATAGGTTTTACTAAGGGAAATCGCTCTTGTATTATCACACAAAATTTATGTTTTGGTAAAACTCATACCATAGTTTTTGAGTGTGTGTTGCTTCCACTACACTTGAGCACAATGACTTTCAGCTGCTACATATTCAGCTTTAGCAGTGGGAAGTGCTACTGAGTGTTTATTTTTTCATGACCAAGAAACTACTGAATCTCTTAAAAAATGACATGTTCCGGATGTACTTATTCTATCCATTCTACATCCACCAAATTCAGTATCTGAAAAACTCTTTAAAATAAAATCATTACCAAATTATAAAAGAGTCCTAATTCCTTGGTTCCTTTTAAGTAGAAAAAAATTATTTTCACTACCTTTCACTGAGATTCCTTAAGATTGGATTGATATCTTGCACATAAACATACTCAAAACATTAACTCTATATGACTAGCTGTCAAGTAAATTAAACTTCCTATCATACCTCTAAAATATGTTTGATCTACTGGTTTTCTAGCTTCATCAAGATCAAGTGTGTTTGAGGTACCAATGGGAGTACTAATACTCTTAGTGTTTTCATATACATAATTTTTAAAAAGATATTTAATTTACATATATTCTGATATATAGTTTCTTTCTGGTTATTGAGAAATTTTATAACCACGGAAAAATGATAACTCACACATCACACTCATTTAAAACTTAGATTTCATTAGATCTGGAAAGGAATCAATTAAAGATTTATGAGTTCAACCAAATAAAATGTCATCATCATAAATTTTGACAATCAAAACATTTCTCTTATCATTATTTATAAAATGGGTTGGATCTTCATTTCCCTTAATGTAATTATTTAGAATAAAAAATCTTGTAAGCCTATCACACCATGCCCTAGGGGATTTCTTAAGTCCATATAAAGCTTTGGTAAGTTTAAAAACATGTCAGGATTTCTTGTATCTTCCAAACTAGGAGTTTGTTCAACAAAAACATCCATATGAACATAACCATTAAGGAATGCACATTTCACATTCATTTGAAATAGTTTGAAATAGAAGAATTCTACGAAGGCAAGTAGAATATGAATAGATTCAAGTCTAGCTACTGGAGCATAGTTTTCATCATATTATACTCCTTATTGTTGATTTTAGCCTTTAGAAATTTATATATCTTTATTTTTTGTAGTGATTCCATGTTCATCACATTTATTTCTGAAGACCAGTTTTACTCCAATAACATAAGTTTCCTTAGGTATTTCAACCAAGGTCCAGACATTATTCCTTTGGAATTAATTTATCTAATCTTCCATAGCCTTTATCTAATCGTCATCGCATAAAGCTTCATCATCATTTTTTGGTTCTAAATGAGAAAGAAATACTAGATGTTCTATTTCATTTCTTAAGGAACATCTAGTCTTTACAGGTTGATTTACATCACCAATGATAATATCACTGGGATGATTCTTAAGAAACAACCGATTTGGGTTTTGTAATACATGTTCATCAATAAAGGGTAGGAAATCTTCCGGGGAAATGTTTCATAGTTATCTTCTTGAAAAAAAATTTATCAGAAGGATCTTCTAACAAAGGTTGATAATCAGTTTTTGAAAACACATCTGAAGATGTAGGTTGTGGTTGTTTAAAAAAAGTATTAGTTTCATCAAATTTTACATGCACTATTTCTTCAACAGTACAAGTGTTTTTATTGAAAACTCTATAATCCTTAGATGTTGTGGAGTATCCTAAGAAAATTCCTTCACCAGATTTTGGTGCGAATTGGTAAAGCTTATCTTTAGTATTCAAAATGAATACTCTGCAACCAAAAAACTTGAAGTAGGAAAGTCTATGTTTTCTACCATTCCATAACTGAAAAAGTGTTTTATTATGAAAAGGTCCAATTAAACCTCTATTTTTAGTATAACAAGTAGTACATACAACTTTAGCCCAATAATGTTTGGCTTTATAATATTCACTCAACATGGTTCTTTTTATCTCTTGAAGAATTATATTTCTTCATTCAACAAAACCATTCTGTTGAGGTGTTCTTGGTGCTGAGATGTTATGAGTGATGCCTTTTCTACTACAAAAAGTTTCAAAATCAGAATTTTGAAATTATCCTCTACTATCACTATGAATAGATATCAAAGGATGGTTTTTCTCATTTTTAACTTGGTCTCTAAAACTTTCGAAATAAGTAAAATATTCATATTTCATTGTAGAAAATAGACCCTCGTAAATCTAGTGTAATCATCAATTAAGGGAAATACATAATATTTTCCTCCAATGTGTCCAATTTGTGTTGGAACAAAAATATCCATATGCACTAACTGTAATGCATCAATGGTTGAGACTTCACCAACTGATTTAAAACATGATTTATGTTGCTTTCCATATTTACAAGGATAATAAAATATGGAAGATTCAAATCTAAAATCTGGTATATCCATAACTAATCTTTTCATAGAGAGTTTTCATAGGTTCTTGTGGTTACAATGTCTTAACCTTATATGCTACAACCAAGAATGATCTTCTATTGCACTGAGGCAAGGTAGGTCTTTCCTCCTAAGGTCTTTTAAATTTAGTGTATAAAAATTCTCTTGCCTATTTGCAGAAATAATGAACTCTTCCTTGTAATTGTGTACTAAACACTTGTCATTACTAAAATTCACAAGGTAACCGTAATCACATAATTGACTAATGCTATTGAGGTTGTGCTTAAGACCTTTAACAAATAAAACATTTGCAATAAAAGTTTTTCCAAGAAGAACGATGTCACCTATACCAATAATTTCTCCCTTAGCATTATCTCTGAAAGTTACTTTTCCTCCTTTCGTCTTGATAATATTTTAAAATAATTTTTTGTTACCAGTCATATGCCGGGAACATCCACTATCCATGTACGATGTATTACTGTTGCTAATTTCTTTATTTTCCTGAAAATAATAATGTTAGACATTTAGTACCTAATCGTTCTTGGATCCATAAATTTCAAAAAACAAAATCATAGGCACCCACACTTTCTTTGACAAATAAACTTATGAAATCCCAATGATGAAGTTTTTCTTATGGAACAATTTCTTTCCCAGTGTCTACCACATACACACTCAGTATGGAAAGGATCAGTTTGAGGAACAGAATAATTATTACTAAAAATCAGTTTAGAACTAGTATAACTAAATCCAAAATTATTCCTTAGAGTTCAGATATGAGAATATATCTTATCAAAATTATCCTTATCTAAGGCAATGTTTGGAAAACACTTCCTGAAAGAAAATATTTATGAATTTAGTCTAATAACTATGTTATTATCTTCCAAAACATTATATTTAGCACTAGTGTTAGGCTCACAAAACATTTTCTTAGAAATTTCATTTTCTAGATCCTTAGAAAGTTAATACTTATCAGAAATTAATTCCTCAAGGTTTTTTGAAATACATTCAAAATCAATTATTTTCTTATCAAGATCTTTAGAAAGATCTGATATTTCCTTTGTATGTATAGAAATCCTATAATTTTCATTATTAATCTCTTTTTTGACTTTAGAATTTTCATTCTCAAGAAGCTTAGCAAACCTAGAAACTTTTTCATAGGTAGGTAAAGTATCATCTTCATCAGAAGAAGATTATTCATCAAAAGTGTTATAATATTAACTATCACTTTAATTAGTATTCAAAGATACATTAGAGATGGATTCCTAATTGTGTACCTTAGCTATTAAGCATTGATTTTCAATAGGTATTCTGGATATTAAACCATGATTCTTTGATCCAAAAGTTCCATAATTTGATGATTCATCTGAAAAGTCACCACCACTAGCACTCTAGGTTTCATTTGCTTTCAATGAATTATTATCTTTATCTTTGTAGTAATTCTTTCTATTTATCTCATAATGCCTTTCCATTCTTTCTTTTCACTTAAGCATAGTAAAATCAGGCCTTATATGTCCATCTCTATTTCACTCATAACATGTAACTTCTGAGACATTCTTATATTTCCATTCTTCTTGTATATAGATTGAAAGTTCTTCTGTCCATCAATCTTTTTCATCCTTCGAGTAAAATTAGCTACTTTATTTTTGGAAGATTCACTTCCACTAGATTCGTATTGAATAACGTCCTTCTTAGATTTAGATTTTGTAACTCTCTCAGGAGTCTTCGATTTGATAGGATTTGACATTGTTGTAAAAGCAACACTTCCATTCTCATTATTTTTATTAATATTATCATATTCTCTCTTCATTCTAATCTCATGTAGAAGAAGAGTTCCAAAATGTACATCAAGAGAAATATGAGTAACCTTTCTGTTCTCATCAATAGCAGTTCTCTTGGATTCCCACTAATTGGGCATGATGTCTATGAATTTATCCACAAGAGCATCATCATCTAATACATTATCACCCATATATTTTTAAACTATTAACAATAGTCATGAATCTATGTTTCACCATACATAGGGGTCCTCCATAAGGAAATTATAAACTATGATTTTTAGCTCTGAGCCTGGCTCTTCTAGTTTCAATAACATTGGAAGTTCCAAAGTGTGTAACTTAAAGTTTCTTCAAAATACAACTTGATATTTCACAAGATGCAATTTGGGTATAAATGTTTCTAGTCATAGAATAAAGAAATGTATTGTGTACCTTATAATTTTGTTGATATTCATGCATTTCTTGGTTGGTGAAAGTACTAACATTCTTGTAAGGAATTTTGTATCCTCCAGTAAGAATAACAAAATTGTCCACTCCAGTATTGATAATGAATTCTTTCATACGATCTCTCCAATATTCATAATAATTCCCATCAAAAATAGGTGGTCAAGTAGGATTTAGGTTTTCTATGGAACCAACATTGATTCCTGGAATCTTAAAGAAAATATTTCCACAAAAACTTGTTAGTAATAAAGTTTTTAAACAAAGATAAAAATATCCTAATAAAGGAAAATATAAAACAAGAGTATCATTAAAAAGAATAAGAGTCCGGACTTGTGTGTCTGAAAATATGATTCCAAAAATAATAAGAAAAAGAATAATTCTCTTCTAAATCTAATCATGAGATTAGTCAGATTGAACCAACCCTCTAATACCAATTGTTAGGTTGGTATGGAGTATGATATTCTCCAATGATAGCAACTACAGGATTGAAATGATATATTAGATGATCAATATACAAGAGGGGGGGTAAATTATATACTTTAAAAATTATTTGATAACTCTTAAATTGGTTAAGAAACCTTTATATTGTTTAACAAGGATAAACAAGTTAAATTCACAACACCTCTATGTTCTACAAATTTCTTGATTCTGGAAATGTGATTCTGAGGATGAAATTATGGAAAAGTGAATCCGGAAATGAAACATAACAAATGTTTACAAAGATAAAGATTATAATTTAAAGTGTATAGAATCTCACTATATCAGTGTACAATTATAAGGAAGTATAATATAGTTATACTTTCCTTAATAATCAAAATACAGCAGAAAAATTGAAACAAACAAGTAACAAGTAGTAAATCTTTTAACCCAAAGAGAAGGGTATCCAACAACCTTGGATAAAGGTCACTTGATTTATACTTTTAAGAAAGTATGACTTACCCACACTAGGGTAATCCCTCTATATGATGATCGGTGTCTATCTTGCTATCCTAGAAATCCCTAAACTTAAATGTAGTTGGGACCTCTGTCTTCCTCAGCAATGAAGCCCTCAAACTTTAAGGTAATCGGCCCATATGTCTTCCTCAGCAAGGAAGTCCTCAAACTTTAATGTAGTCGGCACCTCTGTCTTCATATACCCGGAAGCCATCGAATGTACTCAGCAACATTTGGAGTCGCACGAAGCAATCTGAACAAGATGTTCAGTATGCACTGATCTTGAGAGTCTCTCTCTTGAAATAACATCAGAAACATGTAATATATAGAGTCATAGAACAGCTCATCAAAGTTATGAGATCCTCTAAATGAAGTACTATTTATAGGCACATTCTAAATGATCGACTCCCTCCCCCAACGATCATATTTTTCCTTGAATTTCAGAGGCACCTATACACGTGTCACTCAAACAACGGTTAGTTAGTAACTAAATTCATGACATTGTTTTGTCACCAAAACATGAGTAAGAAAAACATGGTTCCTTATGAAATTTCATTTTTCAGAGTGTAAGAAAAAATGATAATTTGGGGTCTACTTAAAAACAATTACAAGTATATAATATATTAATATTTGGATTTTGTTTATCATAATAATTCAGAGTTTTAATTCTATAGAATTCATAACCAGAATTTGGAGGGTGAATTCATAAGAATTCAAAACCCGAATTCGGAGTCAGAACTCAAAAAAGTTTGGAGACTGAATTCAGAGAACTCGGAGTCATAACATAGAAAATTTCAGCGTCTGAATTCAGAGAACTCGGAGTCAGAACACAAAAGAGTTCGGAGTCTGAATTCAGAGAACTCAGAGTCAGAACTTAGAAGAGTTTGTATTCTAAATTCATAGAACTCAGAGTCAAAACCTAGAAGATTTCGGAGTATGAATTTAGAGAACTCAGAGTGAGAACTCAGATGAGTTCGGAGTCTGAATTCAGAGAACATGAATTCGGATCCTGACAACTGAATGCTCTATTTATATGTATTTTAGATTCCGAGGTTTTGGATATGAAACTGAATTTTAAACTTAGACAAAAATGAACAATGAAAAATATGGTAAGGATAAATTTCCCATGGGACGGAAAATTTTCTTATAAAAGTAAAACATAGGGTAAATGAAATTTTTCTTTTGATAAGGTGTTTTTGATTTTCAAAACATGAAGAAATGGTAAAGTCATAAGGAAACCTTATTGAATCAACAATCTCCCCAATCATGAAGTAATGGAAAATTCATAAGGAAACCTTATTGACTTAACATCGACCTATACTACTGAATGGTTAGATAAGAATTTATCTGTGGATGACCCTTTAATTGAGATTATGTAATCATTTCATATAATTCCCAATGTAGAAAGAGTTTTATATGTTATAGCTGACGATAATGAAGGTATTTGGATACTCCATACAAGGGGAAAATCCCTTCAGACATTAAAAATAGAGTTCAACAATTAGTTTATTTTTTTATAATGTACATTATGTTACATAATCTTACTATCTAGTCACTAATGTATTTATTTAATATAAATTTAATATTAAACCACTTCTTAATATAGTGAATTCTATATCTTATGATGCTCTTTTTCCCAAGGAACAACAACCTTCTCCACATGCCAATGGTAGTAATTCATAGGAACAAAATATTGACAATGTTGGACCTAAGAAAAAGAAAGATGGTGAAAATAGTTGTTCTAAAAAAGAAGGATCCCCATACTGTAAATGTGTTATATGAAAATATTATGGTGATAAAAAATTGAATAAAATTAGAGGCTCTATTGAATGAATGTGGAAAGGTTATAAACCCCAAGTTCATGTTTTGTAGTTTCAGTGGATCACCACTAGAAAGAAAATAGTGATTGATATAGATTCATAGAACATGTCATTCCTCGCTAGAAAACATTGATATTGGATAAGATTAGGGTAATATTAGCATGTCGTTTCATTAGATTACTAAAACATTAAATAATTAAATATTGAATTACTCTTTATTTTATTTGAATAGTGAATTAATAGTAGATGTCATTGGACAGAAATTTGTATTAATTCTTACTGTAAAGAATCAGAGAGGCTTTAAAACAATTCTAACGATGTTTAACATCAACTATGCTGAAGTAAAAATAAACCCACACCCAAATTATTTGTATGCACATCTGATAATCAATGAAGTGTGAGATATATTTACTATCCTCCATGTGGAGACCTATTTTCAAGTACATTGTGGCTCATAATACATTGTATGAAATTTACTATATTAATCACCTTGATTAAGAATTGTTAATTTTTGAAATAGCTACTATTAAATGAAAATAAGAAACAATTATAAAAAATAGTACCCCTATTGAAAACAAAATTGGGCACACTTCACCTAAAAAATATGGTACATATTTTAAATCTATAGTAATAATTTTATGTGATATGAGACAACAACAATATTATTTTACTATGATTATTTACATATTATTAAATCAAAATCCAATTCCAATTCCTTCCTACATCATTTTCTATGGATGGATTAATATGTTTATAAGAATGGTATTATAATAGTTGATAACACACACAATGTTTGGGGATCATGTGTATGTATAAAACAATAAAAAAATGTTTTCCTTAAATCATTATTACATAACAATTATTAGTTATTTTCCTATATTTTTTATCGCATTTAGACACACGAATCATCATAAAATATACTAGATGAGCATATATAATCAATGGACTTGATGTGTCCAAAATAGTACGACCATGTAAAGGGTGTGGATTTTGGGGTGACACCACAAAAATATTTTTAGAAAATAAAATAAGAGGGGGATAATGATAAAAAAATAGAAGATATTTAGGAATGATTGAATACTTTTGAAGAAAATTTTCATTCGATGTCTGAATAGCTATAAAATGTCATGGGAGGAACCAATGAGAATAACCAAATAAATATTTAATACTTCATTAAGATCCCCCCCATTCCCCCCACTAGCTTTGAGGTAGGCCATTCACATTAAATATTCATCCTAGATGAGGTAATCAATATTGTCATAATTCTTTTTATAAAATGTGAATCTGGAAGATACTAATAACTTTCTTGTATTGATGTTAAATAAGGTAAAAATGATAGTAATTTACATATATCATAACCCACCCATTATTTGATCAAATTTATAACAAGTTCAATAACCAATAATATACACTACACAACATAAAACTTACAACATATCATTTGAGAGTCATAATGTTCCTAGCTCATGAGTCGAGCACCGGGATACAAATTCCACTACATGAAAAAGAAATGAATATAATAGGGAAGGATATTGGAACATCCATTTCATGGTCATAAAATCTTATAAAAAAATTTAAATGAATAGGTTTTTATTTCAAATTTTTTTCAAGAAAATCCTATAAAAATTGAAGAGAAATGTATAAACCAAAGAATGATGTTACATAAAGACAATGAGAGGGGATCAAGAGAAAGTATGAATCAAAATGATATGAATGATCAATCTTGCAATGAAAAATATATTCACAAAAAAATATACTCCTCCCAATCAATATCGACATTTATTAACATTTAAGGTTCATGCAAATACAATGTTTCAAAGTGGTGTTAATTTCATAGTTGATTTTTAAGAAAAAATGTATGGATAAGTAATTACAGAAAATATTTCTCTTGAGAATCAAAATAAAATTATCATGTACGACTAGTTAGGAATATTAGTTATAAATTTATATTTGAGGTTTGTTTACATTATTTTTAACCAATAGATGATCTATTATTTTATTTATTACTAAATTAGATTCATATTTTTAGTAGGCATCTTTATCAGTTATATTTAAAGGGATTACCCTGTGAATATAAATATGGACTCATTAGTTTCTACATCACTTTTGTATAACCAACCTCATTTAATTCATTTCAAATTTATGTAGTTGTGTAAAAACTACATTCAATGTTTTAAAGAAAACATATAATTGACATACTTTTCTTATTACTAATGATACATAGGTAATGCATTAAAATTTAATCATATGAAATATATTTTAAATCCTTTCATTACATATTTATTTTTTCTTTTTTTTAAATTTTGGATACTAATTTCATTCAATTTGTATACAAAACATATTCATTTTCTGGATTCAATGCATGGATACCCAACAATCCAACCAAACGTGATGATGTTTGTCAGTTTTTCATATAGTGTATCCAACATTTTATAACTAAAATTCAAGAAATATATGTTATATTATTTTTTTAATGGTAATTATATTATGATTGGGTGGTTTTTAAATATTTTAAAAATCATGGAATTAGGACATTCCATACATATGAGGATCCTATCAACTTCTTCAAGTCGATAAGTATTAGGGTATATACAACAATATTGCACTATAAAAACACATATAGAAACAAATTACCTTTTTTCACAATAATTTTTCAGTATCCAAAACAAACCAATGGAAAATATTGTGGTTATTATGTTATAATATATTTCAGAGATATCATATACCATCAATAAACTAGTATCCCTGAAGAGTTATTTTTTTTTTGATAAGAACTAGTTCATTTAAAATAATTACATATAATTTGTGTTCTTATATTTTTCTATTACTTATGTTACATTAAAAGAAATTTATTTTTCAAATTGAATTATATTTGATTATAAATTTCTAGAAATTATAATGGGTGTCAGAATATACACACATGTTATGATGACATGAATTTCTACTACTTATTGTTTTGTTTTTATCACCATTCTATCTAATTTTTTAGTTAATTTTTCCATTGTTTTTAACTTCTACTTATTTTGTTATTTTACGAAAATCATAAAAAATTACTTTGTAAAAAAGGATGAATCACTCATGTACTATGATCATGAACTCATCACGGTGTACCCAGTATGACTCAAATTGTGTGGTTTCAGTTTAGAATTGACATTTTATTAATATATTATTTCATATTATGTTTAATTTACTTTTCTATAGTATTATTAAAAAATAATTATTTTTATATATATGTGAATACTTTTACTTGATTTTGGGTGTTTTGTTTGAATCTACTCTTGCTCATGAATGATTTCACTTTAAGACTGCATGTATGATAATGAAAATAAGGAAATTGATCATGAAATTGTACAAACATCATGAAAAGGATAATTCCTAAAACTTATTTAGTTAATTATTTCACTATTTTTTCCATTATTTCTATTTTAATTTCAATATCAAATTTATCTAATAAATAATTTTATTATATATATTCTTCAAATTCATATATTTTTTCAACTGTCTACAACAATATAGAAAATAGAGAATATGTTTCTTTTGGATGGGGCCTTTCAGGTATCACAAGTTTCATCTTCCATACAAATAGAAAATGTTCGCTATTTTCTAACTTGTTTTAGATATTTTAAATAAGAAAAAAAATCACATACTAAATAATATACACCTCAATCTAATAAAATTTGTTCTCTATATGACTGAAACCATATGTTTTTAACTTATAAATTAAATTTCTCTTTAAAGTACACATCACATACTCAGTACAGGGAAAAATAATTTCAATTACTATTGATCTTTAGTGAAAGGATCCATATGTCATTTTCAATGTTTTGGAGTCATTCATACCTCTATAAGGCTCACAATGAGACCAATATGACACAATATGAGTGTTATTAATTAAAAATGACCTTAATTTTATTAAAAAAACACATGTGATTTTCTAAAAAATAAGAAAACACATTCCTATTATTTTTATACTTTAGTTAAATGATCCACATGTAATTTTTGACATATAAGAATCATCTACAACTCAATCCAATGAATGTTGGTAATGGTGTGACTCAATGTGTGTGTTTTGATTTCAAATGGACAATATTTTTAGTAAAAAATCAATGTGACATACAAAAAACTAAGAAAATGAATTTATATTATTTTGATACTTTAGAAAAATGATTCATGTGTCATTTTTTGACAATTAAGAATCATCCTCATCTATCACTACTAAAAATATGATCTATACAAATGTTTTTGGGAAAACCATTGGTATAATTACCTAATTTGGTCATATACCAATGCTTTGACCAAAACCCTTGGTATAAGTCACTTATATGGTCATATACCATTGGTTTTGGAAACACCGTTGGTATATGTTCACTAATTTAGACCTATACCAGCATTTTCTCCAAAACCATTGGTATAGGTCACCGTTGGTATAGCCCCCCCCCCTATACCAACATTTTTTCTAAAACCATTGGTATAGGTTCTAAAATCAAAGAACCTATACCAACGGTTCTCAAAACCGTTGGTATAGGTACATGTATTTTTAATGTAATTATTATACAATGAATATAAAATAAATCAAATTTTAAATTACTTATGATAATACATATATATATATTTATGAAATTATGTTCACAAAAGTAAGTTAGGTTAGTGTTTGTGTCGTTCAATCACAAACGATAGGTTTTGGGATCAAAACCAATCAAATGATTATTTTTGTAATTACATATACCAACAGTTTTCCGAAAACTATTGGAATAGACCTATCCTCATGGATTACTTGGCAACAGTTCTCCAAACCGTTGGTATAGCCTATACCAACGGTTTGGAGGCCTTTACCAACGGTTCCAAACCGTTGGTATAGGGTATTTTTCTAGTAGTGTATATATTATGCACGATGTTCCTAGAATTACTCCATGTGTGTCTTTTTATTTAAAATTGACTTTAATTTTAGTAAAAAAGGAAAGTCACATACCAAAAACAAAGATAACAGATTCATATTATTTTAATAATTTAGTTAAATGGTCAATTATTTATTTTTTTGGCTTGGAGTCATCTTCACCACAACTCAATACACAATGTGCCCAACATAACTCAATGTGTCTATCATATTAAAATTGACATTTTAGATTAAAAAATGTGTCACTCAAAAAAAACACACTCTGATTATCTTTATAATTTATAAAATTGATTCCTAATTCATTTCTGATGTATATGAATCTATCTGACATAAAAAAGACAGATGATTTGACTAGTATGACTCGAAGTGACTATTTCCCGTTTCATATGACATGTTAGTAAAAAACAAAAGTGGCATAACCAAAAACGGAGAAAACACATTCAAATTATTTTGATAATTTAGTACAATGATCCATAATCCATTTTTGGTGTGAATAAATTACCCAAAACTCAATATTAGAAATGGTGTTCCTGATATCAATCCAGGTTTATCATTTTATTTAAAATTTACATTAATTTTACTAAAAAATAGAAGTGACATTCCCAAAACTCAGAAAACACATTCATAATATATTAATACGATAATAAAATTATGTAAAAACCCATAATTTCTATATAAATGTTTTTTAAATAAATGTGAATTTTATGAGTCTGCAAAAATTGACGGCACTTAATTCCAAGGATTGGATTGCTCGAAATGAATTTTTGATCTTTTGTTCAGGTACGTTCAGAAAACATGTGAGCGTATTGTTCTAACTTTTGAACTGGTTCTCAGAATTGAAATTCAGGGGCACCATTAAACTCACATTGCTAATATTCGCTTATAGAGACCTTCATCTGGATGACAGTTGTTCGAGGGTGGAAGTTAGTTTTTGAGTTTTTCATGAAAGAATTGAATAAAAAAAATTCTACAACATTTTATTTTTATTTTATTTGTTAAAACCTCCTTGTGGAAGTTGGAAAGTGGGGAACTCCAAACCCTAACTTCTTATGAGATGTTATAGTGGTGGGTACCACCCAAGCATAACCTCCCATGAGAGGTTATGGGTGTGGGGACCACCCGAGGCATAAACCTCTTCAACTCCCTCGTTAATTTGGGTGATCCTTTTGAGCTTCCTCCAAATTAATTGTGCCAAACCTCCTTAATTTAGTATGACAACCCTTCCCCACTTAATTATGTTTAGTAATTAATAAACCCAATTTGAATTTATGCCAACAAATATAATAAAACACATAATATATTATTTTGGGCTACAAATTCTTTTGGGTGGAATTGGGGAGAGGAGGAACTTTGGAGAAATATCTCCAATGAAGAACGCTACACTGGCGAAGAACGAAGACTTGAAATTCTTCCACCGGACACCCTTCAAGGAGGAATGTCTTCGACTTAGTTGAACCGATGAATGAGCCCTAGATTGGAGGTGTGTGGTGGACGAGATAAATGTCGATAACTTCACCTTCTTCCCTCTTCGTCGACGTCTGTGAACCATCCATTGTAGGGGTGTGTTTAAAAATTGATCAATATCAATTTTTCGTCTCGCACTAAATAATTTTATGATGAGCTACTTTTTACCGCCCTAATGTGGAGGGTGTGGGCCAATCCAACATGGAACGAACCTTCCGCAAATCTTTTTGTGTTGTTCGCGATGGAGGAGGACGGAACCCATCCATGGTTGGGGTACGAGAATGGTGGCTGACACCATCGTCGGCTGTGATGAAGGTGACGGTGCAATGGTGCCACCCCGTGGTCGGGCCACCGAACCGCGGTCGGGCCACATCCCCATGGTCGGACCACTGCCCTATTGCTGGACCGCTACCGTGCGGCTGGACCGCCGCCCTGCGGCCGGACCGCCACCTCGTGGCTGAACCACCTCCCTCATGGACGGACCATCGAACCACGGTCAAACGGCCACCTAGTAGCTGGACCGCCCTCCCGTGGCTGAACTGCATCCCCATGGCCAGACCACCGCGGCCCTGCTGCGGAACCCCCCCCCCCCCCCCCCACGTCCGAGATGTGCCACCTCACCGCTTTCGCAACCCTCTGCGACTCTTATGGCCCTAGCGGCCTACCAGACTGCCCAGCGGGCCGGGAAAAACCCAACAAGCCAAACCCAGCGTGTCAGGTCGGGTTGGGCCATGTCGGTCGGACTAGGTCAGACTGGTCCCAGGCCCATTACAACCTAGTTGCTTTCTTTTGGCCATAACATTGGCACCTGACATCCGTTTGACAAACCATTAGTGGTTCTAGAAATCATGGAGAGAGACAGTCCCTTTGAGTGATACCCCACTGTGTTTTGGATTAAGATGGGGAATAATCATGTTGGATTGAGCTCAAATCCAATCGGGCCCTAAAGACTAAAAGGCTAATAACTCACAGACCGACCCTCCGATTGACGCACCATATATTACGTTGAGACACCAATGACATGTCAGACCTTGGAGATGTTTCTTTGTGGGACTTTGTGGAAGTTGGATTATCGAGCACTAGCTTGTGGAGAATATCCTCCCAGAGACGAGAGGGCATAGTGTGAGAACCTAGTGGATGGATGAGACTTGATGACTGCTGACCATTTCGACTCGGAGTGACTTAACAGGACCTGTGGGGAGTGCCTTGGTGACACGCCAGACCCACAGTGGGGAGTGCTTTGATGATGCGGTAGACCCATGGTACTCTATAGGAGGAGTACCTCAACAGGCCACGAGGGGGAGCACCTTGGTGACGCGGATGACCCACGATGGGGAGTGCCTTGGTGACATGGTTGATCCACAGAACATGACAAGAGGAGTACCTCAGCAGACCAAATTAGTGGAAATATCCTCTATGTGATGCGGTAGACCCACTGTACTTGATAGAGGAGGAGTTCTCCAATATCCTAGGTGTTCGATGTTGTGACTAGGAATGTTACTTGATACTACCTGTAGAATAAAACTTGGTGTGAGCTGAGTCAGTACCTCTAGGTTTCCCTCATTATTGAGATAGATTACTTGATAACATAGGAATATGAATGGGATTTATCTAAGTAAGTTTGTCTATTGATTTCATAATTTTTGGTTTATCCTTCGTAGATTTTGTGAGACCTTGAGGGTTTGGGGTCCCTGCTGAGTATCGTTATACTCACCCTTTCACTGGATATTCCCGCACTTCATTGGGTCTAGTGTAGACAATGGATACCATTGATCAAGACTAAGGGTACCAGACTATAGAGTGGCCGGAGGTGGACCATACGACAGGTCAGTACACAGAGGAGATGAATGGATAGACGTGGATTGTTGAGGAGGCGATATGTACCTACCCTTAAGGTAGGGAGCTTGGAGGACGACCAAGTAGCTATTTTCCTTTTTATTCAGTTGAAAATATACTTTCAGTTTCTTGAACCATTACTATTGGGATTGAATTTCGGTCCCCTTTTACTTACAATACTTCTTTGTTATATAGTTGACTTGTTGTTTATATCTTGCTTTGTACTTGGTCGATTTTGATTACATGTTATAAAGGTAATGCCTTTCCAGTTTTAGGGAATACGCCTTTCGGTGCTAGTTGTCATCCCTTGGCCTATGGAAGGAGGGGTTGGGGTAGTCACAGCACTGGCCCTTGGGGACGAGTCATGACAAATTGGTATCAGAGGATCTGTTTCTACAGAAGAATTAGGACTCTAATATTTTTATGAAGTAATAGTGTTAAGGGTAATGAGTCTGGTTTTCAGTTTAGGGAGTCCAGTGTTGGTGCGGTGGCTGACTTATCCATACACAAGGACCCTGACATCTGATTTCGGACTTAGTGCATGAAAACACTGATTGTGTGTGTGTTTCCAAGAGTCTTCTTATTTATCTCTTGAGTCAGATCACCAGGTATAACTTATTAACCATGGCACACCTATTTATTTTCAGGATTCCTCCACGCAGACATCCAGCTAGGGTTTCGAGATTTGTACGCATTGATATCCCACTGAGCGATGTGGCCTCAGTGAAGGGCCCTCTTTCAGTAGAGGCACCAGAGGAGGCACCTGTGGTAAAATTACTCATTGGTCCACCAATGACACCAGCCCCAGCTCTAGAGAGTGCATGCCGCTTAAGCGAGTTGCATGAGTTTCAGCTCTAGAGGCCACCCAGTTTCAAAGGAGAAACAGACCCGTAGACGGTTGAGGATTGGCTGGAGGCTGTGGTGATATTCTTCTGACTAATAGGGACACCAGCCAATCTCATGGTGATCATGCCGCTAGCCTTCTACAGGCCGCAGCGGGAAGATGGTGGAGCTTGATGCTCCAGGTTCATGATGAGGTGATGCTTCTCTAGGAAGACTTCGAGAGCCCATTTCACACAGAGTTTTTCCCAGCGACTCTTCTAAAAGTGCTCAAACAGGAGCTCCTTCATCTAAAGTAGGGTAGCTTGACTGTAGCTCAATACTCAGTGAAGTTCACATACCTCTCACGCTACACCACTGATATGGTGTAGGATCCTTTCTTCCAGACCTGAACCTTCAAGGAAGGGCTCAAGAGAGAGATTAGGGCTTCGATGATCTCACTCAGCATCACGAAATAGGCGGTGGTGTTAGAGAGAGCCCTATTAGTTGAGAGTTTCCTTGATAAGAATTCACCAGAAGTGTGACCCACCACTAGTCATCATGTAGCGGAGTCTTCTGTAGTTTGCAGAAGACAGTCGTCACAGAGGTCCAAGAGAACTTTACCTACAGGTGGACGACCATATGACTTGGGATCGGTTGTGCGGGGAACCTGAGGTGGAGCTAGTTATACCATGAGTGGGTAGTGTTTTACATGCGGCAGGAAGGGTCAAATGGATCATGACTGTCTGGCCCATAGTATGGATGATCAGCAGATGGTCGAAGAACCAGTCATCCAAAGACTGAGGTTCGACCTAGGAGGTCTATAGGAAGCAGGCAGACATGGAAGGGGAGCTGGCAGTGTAGCTGGTGGTGGGTGACAAATTGAGATGTTACTTCCACCACCACAAGGAGGTCCAACCCGACCGCATGGAGCAGGTGGATATGTGATAGCTCATCTCTAAGCAGCTCAGACCTACGATCAAGGTGCTTCGGAGATGATTAAAGGTACTATTTGTGTCTACTCCAACATAGTTGCAGTACTTATAGACAAAGGTTCCAGTCATTATTTTATTTCCACTGCCCTTGTTCAGAGCATGGAGATTCCGACTGAGTCGTTGGCTCAATCCTTACAGCTAGAGACTCTTATGGAAAAATATTCGATGATTACGCACTGGTGCCGGTAGTGTGAGCTTACTTTAGGAGGCTAGAGTTTCGATTGAGATCTTCTAGTAGCAGCGTCGAGGAATTACGACGTCATCTTGGGTATGGACTAGTTATCTACAGTCCATGCTCATATTGACTATATTAGGTGCAAAGTGTGGTGTGTCTGGACATATGGGACCAGGTTTACCTTCACTAGTGAGAAGGGAGACATTTCAGCGTAGGATGGACTTACCCATAGGAGAGTGTAGCTGAAGCTGGCTTGCCTTAACCTTAGATTTGTTGATGTGGAGAGTCTGAGATAAACCCTAGTGGTGGACCTATACATAGATGTTTTCCCTGTTGATGTTCCGGGTCTACCTCCTCGCTGAGAGGTAGACATTTACATTGAATTGAACCCCGGGGTGACACCGATATCTATAATAGCATATCGGATGGCTCCTGTTGAGGTTCATAAGATGTAAGTATAGTTGGAGGACTTGCGGGGGGAAGGGATTCATTCGGCCCAGTGTTTCTCCATGTGCTTCCACGATTTTGTTCGCTAATAAGGTGGATGGGATCTTCAGACTAAGTGTAGACTATTGGTGCCTGAACCAGGTGACTGTGAAGAATAAGTACCCACTTCCGAGAATTGATGACCTCTTTGATCAACTGAAGGGAGCACGGTGGTTTTCAAAGATAGACCTCATATCAGGCTATCACCAGCTCAAAGTGTAAGATGAAGATGTGTAGAAGTTGGCCTTCAGATTTCATTATGGCCATTACAATTTCTTGTTTATGCCATTTGGCATTACCAATGCTCCACCAGTGTTCATTTTACTCATGAACAGTATCTTTCATCCATACCTTGATCTCTTTGTAGTAGTCTTCATTGATGACATTCTGATTTACTTGGCTACTAAGGAGAAGCATGCCTATCATTTTTAGGTAGTACTGGACACACTATGAGAGCCCCAACTTTATGGTCAGCTCTTGATGTTCCAGTTTTGAATTTGAGAGGTTAACTTTCTAGGGCCTGTCATATTTCAGGATAGAGTTGCAGTGGTTCCCGCAAATATTGTGGCAGTAATTGATTGGGATCCACCCAGGAGTGTGATAGAGGTACGAAGTTTCTTGGGATTGACTGGATATTACAAGAGGTTTGTGCCAGAATTCTCCATATTTTCAGCACTACTGCCAGCATTGAAAAATAAGGGACAACCCTTTGTTTGGTTGGAGAAATGCCAGCAGAGTTTTTAGGTGATGAGGTAGAGGCTTACTAGTTCCCCCATCTTGAGGCTTCCATAGGAGGGTGTAGGGTATGTAGTCTAATGCCACACATCAGAGACTGGAATCAGATATGTCCTAATGCTGAAGTGATCAGTGATCGCATAAGGTTCTTGATTGCTGAGATAGCACGAGCAGAACTACGGTACCCATGACCTGGAGTTAGTAGCAGTGGTATTCACCTTGAAAATGTGGCGACACTATCTGATGGGCGAATGTTTTACAGTGTAATCTGATCACAAGAGTCTCAAGTATATCTTCTCTCAGAAGGACATGAACCTGAGACAATTATTTTGGCTTGAGATACTCCAAGACTATGACTTTGAGATTGTCTATACTCCTAGGAAGGGGAATTTTGTTGCAGATGCACTCAGTAGTAGATCTGGTATACAACTACTAGGAGAGGTGAAAGAGTAGCTGGCTGCTTTAAAGATATCCTTTGTGGATATATATGGAGCATATTTTCTTCATTCTCTTATAGTCACTCCCCCACTCGTTCATAGGGTCTGGGAGGCACAAAGAGGGGACACTGACTGCAAGACAAGACGTGTTCAGATATCCATAGTACATGCACCTGATAGATATTCTAAAGGTGGGGAGCATGTCATCTTCTTTAGAGGATGTACCATAGTGATAGTGTCACTTTATGATTAATTGTTGAAGGAGTTCCACACTTCCCCTCTAGTGGAACATCCAGGAGTGGCGAAGATGTAGCAGGATCTCTGACGATAGCACTGGTGGCTGGGAATGAACAAAAGTAGTAGATGATTTTGTCTCTCAGTGCCTTTCTTGTTAGTAAGCGAAGGTAGAGCATTAGGTACCTGTAGGAATGGTTCAGCATTTAGAGGTCCCAGAGTGGAAGTTGGATTTGATATACATGGACTTCATGACAGGACTTCCACGTGCATTCATGGGACATGACTTGATTTGGGTGATCGTCGGCTGGCTCACCATGCCCGCCCACTTTCAACTGATTAGAGAGAAGGGTTTAGTAGAGATATTGGGACTCCTCTATGTGAAGGATATTTTGCATCTACATGGTGTAACCTCAATGATTGTCTCCGATCATGATGCATGTTTTCCTTCTCGGCTATTTAAGGTGTTGTAGGAGGCTTTTGGGGAGCAACTTTGTTTGAGCACCACCTTCCATCCTCAGACAGATTACCAGACTAAGCATGCCATACAGAAATTCTAGGACATGTTGTGTTCTTGAGTCCTCAACTTCGGTCTCAACTGAGAGGATCCCTTACCTTTGGTGGAGTTTTCATACATCAACAGCTATCACTCCACCATTGGGATGTCACCTTTTGATGCATTTTATAGGAAACCTTGCAGATCCCCTTTATGCTAGACTGACCCAGGGGAGTCAACACTCATGGGACTAGAGATGGTATGGGCTACCACAGATAAGGTACAGATCCTCTAGGAGAAGATTAAGATTTCACAGAGTAGGAAAAAGTCATATACCAACAGAATATGGAGACCTCCAGAGTTCGAAGATAGAGACCACATGTTTCTACGAGTATCACCATGACGAGGTTTACAGATATTTGGCTGAGGTGGAAAGTTATCTCAAAGGTTCGTTTGTCCTTTTATGGTCCTCAACAATGTTTGCGAGGTGGCTTACCGTTTAACTGTTCTACCTCAGTTGCACCGGGAGCACGACGTCATCCACATATCACAGTTGAGGAGATACGTGCATGACCCATCTCACATCATCGAACATGGCGAGATAGACGTTGATGATGGGGAGAATTTTATAGAGGTTCTAGTAGAGATTTATGATAGACATGATAGGGTCTTTTTGGATGTTTGATACCTCTGGTGCGTGTTATCTAGAAGCATGGGAACCTCCAGGAGAGAACATGAGAGCAGGAGGCTCCGATGCGTGCTCAGTACCCCCACTTGTTTACCTAGTTTGAGTTGTGGCTTATGGGGACATAGAGCCCTAGGTGGGGAGAATGTAAAGATCCAGAATATCCAAGTAATTTTTTTTTAAATAATTGGGAATTTTAAAAGTCCGTAAAAATTGATGAAACGTGATTTCGAGGCCCGGATTTCCCAAAATTAATTTCTAAACATTTTTTCGGGTACGTTCTGTAAATGTGAGAGTGGGTTTTTTCAACATTTGAATAGGTTCTCTGAATAGAAATCTGAGGGCACTGTTGAACTCACACCACCGATATTATCTTAAAGATACTTTCACCTTGACGGTAGTTGGTCGAGGGTGGAAGTTAGTTTTTTGGTTTTTTCATTAATGAATAGAATATAAATAAAATTGTACAACATTTTTTTATTTTATTTGTTAAAACCTCCATGTAGTAGTTGGGAAGTGGGGACTGGCAGACCATAACCTACCGTGAGAGGTTATGGTGGTGGGGACCACCCGAGAATAACCTCCCATAAGAGTTTATGGTGGTGTGGACCACCCGAGGACTAAAACTCTTCAACTCCCTCATTAATGTGGAAGAGCCTCTTCCGTATCCTCCACATTAATTGTGCCAAACCTCCTTAATTTATTATGCCACCCCTTCACCACTTAATTATACTAATTAATTAATTAACCCATTTGAAATTATTCCAAAAAATATAATAGAACGCATAATCTATTATTTTGGGCTATGATTTCATTTTGGTGGAATTGAGGAGAAGGAGAACTTGGGAGAATTCTCTCCAAAGAAGAATGCTCCACTAATGAAGAACGCAAAGTTCGACTTCTTCCACGGGACAACCTTCAAGGAGGAATATCTTCTACTTTGACAAATCGACACACGAGCCCATGATTATAGGTGTGTGGCGAATGAGACGAACATCAGCAACTTCACCTTCTTCCCTCTTCATCGACATCAACGATACATCCAAGGTAAGGGTAGATTTAAAAATTGATCAATGTCAATTTTTCCTCTCGCATTGAATGATTTTTTGATGAGCCGCTTGCTACCACCCTAATGCGGAGTGTGAGGGTTAAACCAAAAAGGAATGACCATTCCGCAAATCTTGTGGTGTTCATCTCAATAGAGAAGGACGACAACCATCCACGGTTGGGGCATGAGAACAGCGGTCGACACCACCACCGGCTACGACGAAGGCGACAGTGCAATGATGTCGCCCTGCGGCCGGACCACCGCCCCGCTGCCCCCACATCTTGGGATGCCTCTATGTGCAGTAGATTGTGCGTCTACATGGTGTACCCTTGATGATTGCCTCTGATCGTGATGCATGTTTTACTTCTCAGCTATGGAAGGGGTTGTATGAGGATTTTGGGGCACAAATTCATTTGAGCACCACCTTCCATACTCAGACATATTACCAGACTTAGTGGACCATACAGAACCTCAAGTACATTCTGCATGCTTGCATCCTAGACTTCGGTCTCAATTGGGAGGATCCCTTACCTTTAGTGGAGTTTGCATACAACAACAGCTATCACTCCACCATTGGGATGACACCTTTTGAGGCATTATACGGGAGACCTTGCAGGTCCCCTTTGTGCTGGACAGACCTAGGGGAGTCAGCACTCATGGGACTAGAGATGGTATGGGCAACCACAAATAAGGTACAGATCCTCTAGGAGCAGATGAATATTGCACAGAGCAGGCAGAAGTCGTATGCCAAGAGAAGACGGAGACCTCCCGAGTTCGAATATGGAGACCAAGTCTTTCTACAAGTCTCGCCCTGACGAGGTATATGGAGATTTGGTCATGGTGGAAAGTTATCTCCAAGGTTCATTGGACCATTTTTGGTCCTCAGCAAAGTTGGCGAGGTGGCTTACCGCTTAACTCTTCCACATCAGTTGCACCGGGTGCACGACGTCTTCCACATATCCCAGTTAAGGAGATACGTGCATGACCCATCTTACATCATCGAACATGGCGAGCTGGACATCGACGATGGGGCTAATTTTATAGAGGTTCTAGTAGAGATTGATGATCGATAGGAGTGGGTCCTTTCTGGATGGTTGATACCTTTGGTGCGTGTTAGCTAGAAGCACATAAACCTCCTAGAGAGAAAACGAGAGCCGGAGGCTCAGATGCGTGCTAAGTACCCCCACTTGTTTACCTAGTTTGAGTTGTAGCTTATGGGGACTTAGAGCCCTGAGGTGGGGAGAATGTAAATATCTAGAAGATCCATATAATTTTTTTTAAATAAATGGGAATTTTGCGACTCGGTAAATATTGACAAAACGTTATTTCGAGGCACGGATTTCCCGAAATGAATTTCTAAACATTTGTTCAGGTACGTTCAGTAAACGTGCGAGCCGATTTTTCTAATATTTGAACCGGTGTTCGGAATTGAAATATGAGGGAACTATTGAACTCTCACCCCCAATATTTGCTTAAATATACTTCCACCTCAATGGTAGTTGGTCGAGGTTGGAAGTTAGTTTTTTGGTTTTTTCATGAAAGAATTGAATATAATAAAAATGTACAACAATTTTTTTTATTTTTTTAAAACCTCCATGTGGAAGTTTGGAAGTGGGGACTACCAGACCATAACCTACTATGAGAGGCTATGGTGTTGGGGACCACCAGAGAATAGCCTCCCATAAGAGGTTATGGTGGTGTGGACCACCCGAGGACTAAACAAATTCAACTCCCTCATTAATGTGGAAGAGCCTCTTGAGCATCCTCCACATTAATTGTGCCAACCCTCCTTAATTTACTATGCCAACCCTTCACCACTTAATTATACTATGTAATTAATAAACACAATTTGAATTTATTCATACAAACATAATAGAAAACATAATCAATTATTTTGGGCTATGAATTCATTTTGGGGGAATTGGGGAGAAGAGGAACTTGGGAGAAAGCTCTCCAATGAATAACGCTCCACCGACGAAGAACACAATGTTAGAATTCTTCCATGGGACACCCTTCAAGGAGGAACGTCTTCAACTTTAAAGAATCGACACACGAGCCCAGGATTGGAGGTGTGTGGAAAAAGAGACGAACGTCGGCAACTTCACTTTCTTCCCTCCTCGTCGACATCAACAAAACATCCAAGGATGGGGTGTGTTTAAAAATTGATCAATGTCAATTTTTCCTCTTGCATTGAATCATTTTATGATGAGACTCTTTATATCTCCCTAATGCGAAGGGTGAGGGTTAAAAAAACAAGGACTGACCCTTCCGCAAATCTTGTGGTGTTCATTGCAATGGAGGAGGACAACAACCATCCATGGTTGGGGCATGAGAACAGCAACTGACACCACCACCGCTATGACGAAGGCGATGTGGAAATGGCATCACCCCGCGGCCGGACTGCTGCCTCGTGGCCCCCATGACCGGGATGCCACCCCACGGCCAGCCCGCCACCCCGCGACCGGACTTCCGCCCCACGGCCGGACCACCGCCCTACGGCCGAACCCCCCCGGCCTTCGCAGCGGAGCCCAGCCAAGCCGCCTCGCAGCTTCAGTGGCCCTATGCAGCCCTCGTGGCCTACCGGTCTGGGTTGAACCCAACAGGCCAGACCCAATGGCTCAGGACGGGTTGCCCCGAATTGGGTCGGACCGGACCCGAGCCCACTACGACCCAATTACTTTCTTTTGGCCATAACTTTGGCAGCAGACGTCCGTTTGATGAACAGTCAGTAGCGCTGGAAAATCATGGAGCTAGACAGTCCCTTTAAATGATACCCCACTATGTTTTGGATTAATATGGGGAATGGTCTGGTTGGATCGAGCACAAATCCAACCAGGGCCCCAGGACTAAAAGGCTAAAAACTCACCGATTGGGTGTCTGATTGACGCAATTTCTGTTACGTTGAGACCCCTATGTCATAGAAGACCATTAAGATGATTCTTCAGGGGGGGTTTGTGGTAGTTAGATTATAGACCAGTAGCTTGTGGAGGGTATCCTCCTAGAGACGAGAAGCATAGTGCGGGAACCCAGTGGCTGGAATAGACATGATGACTACTGACCGTTTTGACTCGGGGTGACTTGACATGCCCAATGGGGAGTGCCTTGTTGACACGACAAAACCATGATGGGGAGCGTCTTGGTAACATGGTAGACCCAAGTTACTCAACAGGAGGAGTACCTCTATAGGCCATGACGGGGAGAACCTTGGTGATGTGGCAGACCCATGGTGGGGAGCGCCTTATTGACATGACAGACCAACTGTACTTGACAGGAGGAGTACCTCAGTAGTCCAAGTTAGTGGGAAGCGCCTCTATGTGACACGGCATGCCCGCTGTACTCTATAAAGGAGGAGTTCTCCAGCTGCTGATGTGTTCGACGTAGTGATTGGAAATGTTACTTGATAATACCCCTAGAATAAAACATGGTGTGAGCTAAGTTTGTACCTCTATGTTTGCCTCATGATTGAGATGGATTACTTGATAACTAAGTTATATGTATGGGAATATACCTAAGTAATGTTATAGGTTGATTTCATACATTTGGTTTATACTTGGTGGATTTTGTGAGATCTTGAGTGTCTCATGGTCCCTACTGAGTATCTTTATACTCTCCCCAACACGAGATATTCCTGAAAATCATTGTGTTTGGTGAAGATGACGGACAGCATTGATCGAGACAGAGGGTACTAGGACTAGACAGTGCCCAGAGGTGGACCGTATGATGAGTTAGTACATGGAGGAGATGAAAGGACTTGGAGTGCTGAGGATGCGATCTGTACCTACAGTTCTGGTATGAACCTTATAGTACGACCCAATAACTGTATTCATTTTTCTTCAATTGTATTTGTACTTTCAGTTTCTTGTACCTTTACTGTTGGGCTTGTATTTCTGGCCCATTTTACTTTCAGTACTATTTTTTAATACAATTGACTTTGGTTCATATCTTGATTTTCTCTTGGTTGAGTGTGTTTATAGGTTATAAAGTCAATGCCTTCCCAGTTTTAGGGAATACGCCTTCGGGTGCTAGTCACCAACCCCTGGCCAACGGAAGGCGGGCTTGGTGTAGTCATGGCACAGGCCCCGGGGGATGGGTCGTGACAAATTATCTAGAGGTTATTTGTGACATGTATGAATTAGTCTCACCTCAATGAAATACATTATGTTTCCAATATGAATCAATACTTATATTTTTATTTAAATTTAACATTAATTTTAGTAAAAAAGGCAAGTAACGTACTAAAAATAGAGAAAAATAATTCAGATTGTTTAGATACATTAGGAAAATGATTTATAATCCATTTTAGGGGTAGTCATTATCCACACATCAATATGATACATGGGGTTCGCACGATAACTTATGGTGTCCATTATCTATTTAAATTTTAAATTTTAGTTCAAAAGGTGTGTTACTCAATGAAAACCAAGAAAACACACATTTATTGTATTTATAACTTCGTAAAATGACTCATAATTCATTTATTACTATTTAACAATTTTTGTCACATCAAACATACACAAGATCAAACCACTATGACTCAAAGTGCATGTTTTTAGTTTAGAATTCGATTTTAGTAAAAAATATTATTAACATACTAAAAACAGAGAAAAACATTTTGATTATTTAGATACATTATTAAAATGATCCATACATCATTTTTATGTGTATGAATTAGACACACCTCAATATATTAAATGGAGTACTAGTTATGACTCCAAGTGTGCCTTTATATTTAAATTTGAATCAACTTTATTAAAAAAAAAGAATGTAATGTACTCAAAACTGCAAGAAAACATATTTAGATTGTTTTAATATTGTAGGAAATTGACTAATAAGTAATTATAAATTATTGGAATTATCCTATCCTCAATACGACATACCATGTTCTCGGTATAACTAATGGTGTCTCTTATAAGTATAAAATTTACATTTTAGTTCAAAATGTGTTTCACTCAATTATAACATAGAAAATGTGATCATATTGTCATAATATTCAGTTTCATGTAAAACTAACGAATGATATGACAGGTATGACTTAAACTGTGTGTTGTCAGTTTAAAATGAAAATTTAATTCAAAAACTCAAGTGACATACTCAAAACCAATAAAACAAATTCATTTTTTTAAACTTTATGAAAACAATTAAAAAGATATGTGTGATTTGTAGGGATTAGCCTCATCTCAATCTCAAGAACCGTTTTACAATTATTTATCCAAGTGTGTCTTCTTATTTAATTTTTCTTTATTAATTATAGTAAAATTGAAAATTGTTATACTCAATATCAAGAAAACTCATTCATATTATTTTGATAATTTAGGAAAATAATAAATTTGTCGTTTTTGATGTATAATAATCATACACAACTCAATATGATATAATGTGTTCCCAGTACGACTCAAAGTTTCCATGATCAGTCTAAATTTGATATTTTAGTTCAAATCATATGTCACTCACTATAAACAAATTAAACAGACTCAGATTTTCTTTATAAGTGGTTAAAAAATAGTTCATAATTCATTTTTGATTTGTTGGAATCAATCTCACACAAAACGACACATGATGGGACAAGTATGACTCAAAGTGTGTATTCAATTTAAAATATGATTTTCGTCAAAAATAAAAGTGAAATACAAAAATCCAATATAACACATTCTAATTGTTTTTATAAATTATGAAAATGATCCATTAGTGAGTTTTGATGTGTAAAAATCACCCACGCCTAAATCAGATACATATAATGACAAGTAATACTCTAAGGGTGTCTCTTTATTTAAAATTATCATTAGAGTAAAAAACATAAGTGACATACTCAAAATAAAGAAATCACATTATTTTTTTAATAAATATGAAAAAAATCCATTACTGATAAGTGATACCAAGCCCATGCATTCTTGAATGGGACAGTTTGCTGGGAATCCATGCTTTGGTGGAGGGGTGCCTTAATGATATTGATGTTGGGTGAATCAATTTTCATATTCTTGTTTTGGGTTGCAACCCTCTTGTTTTTTTTTTGAATTTTGTTGATGTCCTGATGTCCATGAAGTCTTGGTTTCCCCCCATTTACCCTTAAAAGTGGGAATATCCAAAATCAATAAAAATTCGGCCTTCGGGGCATTCATTCAGATCATCCTCACCTCAATCAGTTACACGGTTTGGACAGTTTGACATAGAGTGTTTGTTATGAATATAAAATTGTCTTTTTAGTTCAAAACATGTGTCACTCACTAAAAATGGATAAAATGAAATCATACTGCCATGATAAATTATGAAAATCATTTATAATTTATTTATGATGCGTTAGAATTAGTCTCACATCAATGCAACACACTATTAGACTTTTTTGACTAAATGTGCTTTTTTAGTTTAAAATGACATTTTAGAAAAAAACATTAAAGTGACATACTCAAAACTGAGAAAATATATTTTCATTGTATTGAAAATTCATGAAAATTATCTATAATTAATTTTTGTTGTGTCGGAGTTGGCTACACCTCAAACTGACACACAGTGTGGTAGGTAAGCCTTAATGTCTCTCATTTACTTTAGAATTGAAATTTTATTATTTTATTGTTTTGTATTTATGTTATATATATATATTTATTTATTTATTTAAGAAAATAATAATGGTTTTCTTATAATTTTGGATTATTTTTCTTAGGTTGGGGAGGTTTTTTGGCGACTGATATCATGATCAGGATTTTTCGAGGGGGGGTTTCAGGTGAAAAAGACAATGAAACGTTGATGGTTGTAAATGTTTCTGGATAGTAATTACAAATTTAATTATACAAAAAACTATTTAAAAAGTATATGTTGACGCTCCTTTCGTCACAGAACCTAAAGATCGGAAAAGAGAATATCTGAGCTCAAAGTGATTTCAACCTTTGAAGAAAACATCAATCGACAAAGGCATGAACACAGGATCGAAAGAAAATCCACCGCGCAAGTGATACCACTGCCGCGCAAGTATACTTGCGCGGCTACCTTGGTCGCGCAGGTGACTTGCGCGACCTAATTGGTAACTGCCCGGTAACCGCCCTGGGTCTTCTTTTGCCTATAAATAGACCCTGTGGGCCCCCCATTCGAGAGGATCTTTTTCCAGAAACTCGGATTGAAGCTCCCGACGCCCAAGTCTCTTCTCAAAGCTTCCGGAACACTTCTAAGGTAATTTCTTACCTATAACGGAAGATCTAAAGAGAAGAAGGAAGGCCTAAGTGTTGAAACTTATCAAACACTTGCGCGCCGACTTAATTCCTTCAATATAACTTGCGCGTCCCTTTTCTGGAAGAACCTCAAGGGGATTCTAAATGGTTTTATCAAGAGTCGCTCAAGTATTTCAATTCTGATTGAAAATCGCGCAAGTACACCATGTGTCGCGCAAGTATACTTGCACGACCAATACTTGCGCGCCGTCGCAGGACTTGCGCACCTTTCAAGACTTGCGCGCCCCTATCTTTTTGGGTGCCCAGCTTGCCCATTTTACCCCTCTTAAGCCATTTCACCTTTCCTTTTTATGATTCAGTCTTAAAGACACTCTTCAAATCCATTTATGGCATGATTTCTTGATTTGACTTTCTTATCTGAAAGGAATTCTGTGGAATCTCTCTCAAAGTCTAGTGATTTAAATATCCTTATGTCACTAAAATACAGAGAGTTCATTCATTCAACCTCATCCTTTAAGATGAGAAAATCCTAACTTGGGTCTCCTTTTCAGGAATAATCCCCAGTTATAAAACCTTTAATATGGGCATCTTCCTCAGGATTAAGCCGCAATCAAGTCCTCTAATCTTGGGCATCTTTCTTAAGAATAATCCCCAACCTCAAATATGGGCATCCTCCTCAGGAGTAAGCCCCAAACCTTAATCCCTAACCTGTGTATCCTTTTTCAGGAATAAGACTCAGTCATAACCTTAGGCTTCCTTTTCAGGAATAAGCCCCAAGTCCCCTTAAACTTCTCTTAACCAGTCATAAATTACCTTTGATCTGGGTTTCCTTTTCAGGAAAAAAACCCAATCATAAGCCCCCTCCTAACTTGGGCATCCTCCTTAGGAGTAAGCCCCAAGATTAGAGTATTCAAATCACCATGAAGCACATATAACTTTGTGGACCCTGTTCATGGATTTTCTCCCTAAAAGTAAATCCTAAACCTTCATCTATCTGGGCAGTCATCTATACATAAGCCCCAAACAAATTCTTATGATTGCATCTTCTATGGCACAATTGTCTAAATTTTATCAATACCTCTTGTTTCTCACACCGAGCATGACTCACGTGAGCTTAGAGTGTAAAAGTAATTATGACATTCATCTTTGAGCCATCAATCATAAACATCATACCCCATTCCTCGAACTACGTGGGTTCTGATTCCTTTTCCAAAAGAAAGGATACGTAGGTAGCCCATTTATGGGTCCGATCCCAACTTTGAAATAATCTCTGTCCTTCTGAATGAAAATAAACTTCAAGTGCCCCACTAAGTGGCTTTAAAACCATCCTGGTCATCATAAATGACCAAGATACTTTTATATAAATGTTTTGAAGGATACCATTGACCAAGAATCTCTAAACAGATATAGATGATTCTCTATTGATGAAGAACCTTGAATACCTATAAAAGATTCTCTAAATTTCATGCATATTTAATCATTGATTGTTAAAACTAAAGGAAAGCACATTTTATACTTGGTAATGTAATAAGGATTCACGAACATAACTTAAATCTATAAAGAGTGTCCCAGAGTAGACAATAATTCCCCTCAAAAAGGTGTGATGAGTCCGACCTCCCATCCTCTCGAACAATGCAAATTCCTAAGTCTCATTAGTCCACAAGCCAATGAGTGCATGCCTTTGGAAAGTAGGTCCAAACGAATGTGGAATCATTGGATGTTTCCGGTTCTACGAACAAACCCGTTAGAAACCGATCGGAACGTTTGAATATCCCGTCCAGGAGGTCATCCCCGGATTCCGTGCGAAACAAAAATGGTGATCCCGATGTGAATCCTTAACCAAGTGAAAGTGATGTTCTTCTTATTTGTTAGGCCCCTTGGGCCAACAAAGCAATCATTGACATATGCTCATCAAAAAAATGCAGTGGCCGGATTCATCTTGATTATGTCTGTTACATGGAACAGGCACTCTTTTTTCAAGATCTTCTACAAAAATGGCTTTCCTTAAATTCACCCCTGTGAATACTACTGCTGTGAACACCTCTACTGTGAGGTCTGCTGCTGTGAAAACCAATGCTGCTACTCCTGCTGGAACGTCATCCGCTCTAAGGATGACATCACCAACTCAGCGTCTTCAACGCTGTGTTTCTAATGCACTGGTTAAGGAGTATCGTCGCAACGGTACTATCCCAACTCTGGAGGCCTCTCGTCAAGCCCTCCAAGTTAACAACTCTACCTGGTCGTCCGGACAACGGCGGCCAGCAATCAAGAAGCAGGCGGTGCTGACTACCGTCTCCAACCGTTTCAGGTCGTTATCCCCGGAACGCAATTTCCATTCACTCCCTTACTCCGAGGAAGTGAATGAGCAGGTCCCTCGGGGCCTTAATTCAAAAATACAGGAGTCCTTCCCAAGGGCTCCCATCAACAATCGCCGCCAGAATCGTGCGGTAGTGCGCCCTCAACATGATGAGGGTACCGACTCCAGGCATTCAGCTCAGGTTCCTCGAACCCGAGCAGGAAAGATGAACAGCCAGAGATGGAATCCAGTTAACAATAGGCAGGTTGTCATCCCTGCCATCTCCAGAGAAGTCCACCAACCTAACTTGGTGGCAAGCAACGAGCAGGCATACACACCTGTCCGTTTTAATTCAGCTGTCCAGTAGACTCGTCTGGCAGCATCAAGCCGATCCCGCCAGGCAATTCCGGCGGAGTACCATAGGCAGGAACATACACCTGCTTATACATCATCAGTTAGTCAGCAGGCTCGTCTGACTACATATGATGGATCTCGTCAACCACGTTTGGCGAAGTGTAATCAGCAGGCACATACATCTGCTAATACTAATCAGGTCTACCAACAGTCTCGCTTGGTAGCACCCGGAGAAGTTAGTCGGAAAGTCCCGACGACAAACAGGGGGCAGACTCAACTCTCTGCCTCCACACTTGAGTACTGTCAGGATTCACTGACAGGAAAAGGAGGACAGGAGCAGGCACATACACCTACTCCAAGCCCGGAATGGATGTATATTCCTGTTCCGGCAGCTGAAGTCACCAAACATATTTTGTCAATGGTGAAAGAGCAGAAGCAAATTCCTGCTCATATTCTGGATGCTCGCCAGGATATCATAACAGCTTCAGCATCATCTCAGGGACAAAAACGTAAATCTATCCCTAGCAATGGAGTGACACATCAACAATTCACTCCGGAACAGACACACACATCTGTTCCAGTCCAAGAGGGTTATGGGGCATACTCTCCCATATCATACAGACAACCAAGTCAGACACATACACCTGATTTGAGTGGAGCTCGTCAGCCTAACCTGACCATCTTTCCTAATCAGGCACATACACCTGTTCAGAGTAATCACTTTCTTCATCAAGTGGTTTCTAAAGCGAGTAAGAAGGCATCTAAGAAAAAGATCCGCTCAGCACAGTCAGGAGATCAAAGGCCAATCTGTAACCAAGCCTTGCTCGATGCTGGAGTTCTTGAAGCCCTCAGACATTTATCTGTCGGAATTCAAGATTCTACTCCCTCAGTTCCCAATAACAGGAACATTAATTTTGAAGGTCTTCAATAGACACTTCCTCATGAAGACTTGCTTCATGAAAATTCGGTCAATCTTGAAGTTTCTTCTTCAGATGAGAGCCACAGGAACCCTCTATGTGGTCAGAAGGCCAAGGAGCAAGAGATTTCATCTTTTGCTGTAACCCATCATGACGGTCCTCCTCATGGTGATGAACTTCGCTGCGAAAGTCCTCTCTGCAGTAGTGATTCACGTTGTCTCGAAAATTCTTCAGAAGGAAATGTAGTGACGAGAAAGCCCTCCTATCTCGAGGCACTTGCAAACGTAAAACCAGTCATGTCTAATGCTTTACTATCGGCAGGTGAAACTCTTTCTCCATCAGAAGATAGCCTGGGGTTCAAGTTATTCTCCGAACCTTCCCTAGGTCATTCATCTTCCAGCATGAATAGTGATTTCTCTACCAATCTTGTTGAATCCGATGAAGCAACAAGGAAACACCAACTCTGGTCCAAACAGGTAGAAGAATCTTCATTGAATGATAAATAGGAAATGCTGAACATGAGGAAAAAACTTGCAAAAGGTGAAGTACCAGTCATGTTTTGGCCCTTGGCTGATTCCCAGTACGACATTCCAAAGATGTTGACGGATGATGGAATCCATGATATTCGTCTCAACATATGGAAAACTCTTTGTCAATTAAAGAAGAAGGTATTATCTTACGATGAATATGAAAATCATCTTAAGATAATAGAAGGGTTACAACGCCAGATTGATTTGGCATCTCTATCAGTCTCTCGGTATCCGAAGGCTGAAAAGCAACAGAGAACCCTTCAACGTTCATGCCTTGGCGCACTAAGAAGATTGCGTCAGTTAATTTCCAATGCTCCATCTAATGTTCATATCAGAGGATGGGGTGTTCACGGAGCACTACATTTCACAGTGCTTTCCGGTCAGCAAAGCTCGCCGAAAATGGTCTCATGCAATGTTATTGCCCATGGCCGGCCACAGTCAATGGGATTTGTTCATAATCAAAAGCTTGCTCGAGAACAAGCTTCAACTAGTTCCTCTCAAAATCAAGTATATAGAGAACAGGTTGTTGAATTGCTCCTACATCAAGCAGCCGAGAATATTGCACAAGCCTCTCGTCTGGAGCAAACACGTCATAAAATGACAGAAGTTTCGGAAATCATCCAACGGTCTGTTGAACCAGGTGATAAAAGTGGATACAGGTTAATGCATCCAGCTAATTTCCGAACTAAGATTCGCAAGATCAAGAGAGATTTCAAGAAGATCTCAGACATAGAATGTCAAGAGACACCCCAGCTTACAAGACTGGGGACTTCTCTAACCCAACCCTCAGAGTCAACGAATAGGATTCGAAGAGTTGAGCAGAAGCAGCAGGAACACCCCCAGTCCACCGGACTGGGGACTTTTTCAAATCTTCAATCCCTCCCTCAAAGAAAGTCAGTATTCTCTCGATTAGGGAATAAGCCTCAAGAGGAACGAAGAGCCAAGCTGTCAGGAGATTCTCTCCAAGTGACGGTTCTCCAAGAAATTCCTGAGGGATCAAGTCAACGGAATGCCATGTCTCATCATGGACATAGAAGGAGACAATATCACAGAAATGCTGATAGAAAGGATTCCATGCAATATGCATCCATTAATGTCATCAATGTCGTTGCTGCTGATTCACCAGATGAGGATCAATCAGAGGGATCAGACGAAGAGGTTCATGCTCAAGAAGTCGCGCACACAGACCTAAATGAAGAAGGTGTGTGCACACGTAATCAAAGGCTTACCCAAAATCTGGGTATTCCTTCAAGTAACCCACTTCCCCCTCTATGAAAAGGATCCAATAAGGGGAAAGGAAAGAATCAGGTTACTTCTCACCCTTCCTCTGAAGGAGGTCAATCGCTCTCATTAGAGCAAAGATTTGCACAACAGGAGGAAGAAATGAAAGAATTAAGAAGGTTGAATGCAGAACTACTTCAGAGTAGTCTTCTTCTTAAGAATGCTGAAGTCCGACAGCCGAAGGAATTTGTTGTAACTACTGAGATGGATCAAGAATATCCTCGTTTGTCAGTACACCCACAGAGGTCTAATCCTACGGGTCAAACGCAACAATGGTTGGCAGCACTACCATCAGTTGCAGCACCAACCACCACGTCTGTCCAAGCTCCATTCATTGCACCTACCCAAAACCAAGTTCAACCTGACGTTTCTCAAAAGTTAATAACTACTATTGAGTCATTAACAGCTCGGTTAGAAACTATGGAAGGGAAACGGGCGCAAGTTAAACCTGAAAAGAAAGTTTACCCTGAATGGGTAGATTCAATTTCTCCTCCATCCAGTTTTGGAAACCCTATTTTCCCTACTTTCAATGGATCAGGCGACCCTGAACAACATTTGACGCATTACGTATCTTGTTGTGATCCTATGATGGGAACTCCAGAGCAGCAAGAAGCAGTGAAACTTAGATGCTTCGTGCGAACCTTGCAAGGACCAGCTTTTGTCTGGTATACAAGCATGAAATCCTGGTCAGTCATCGGATGGGAGGATCTTCGTCAGAAATTCCTTCTTCAGTATAGCTCAACTTTGCCAAAAACGATAGTTTTCTATCTTACAAACTGCAAGCAAAGGGAGAATGAAAGAGTCTCTGATTTCATTGCTCGTTGGAAGGGATTAACGTATTCCTTGAGTTTATCACTCCCTCAGGAGGAATTGTTGCCAATCTGTGTGGCAAATTTGCGTGACGAATTACGCACGCCATTGATCCCTGTGAAATACACAGGAGGGTTTCGAGACCTTACTTCAATCGCTCAACAGATTGAAGATTCCCTTATACAGGCTAAGGTTAAATCTCGTGTAATTCCATCAGCTCCAGGAAGAAGAATGGGTAAAGCAGAAACTGCTACAGTTATGCTTAAACAGGCACCTGTACCTATTTCTACTTCAAAACCTTCATCTTCTCGAAGGGCTCCACCTCCTGAACGCCAACAACAAAGGCTATTTCGTCCAAATGATCAAAAAGATCAACGATGAAAACAATTTGAGGATATGAAGAGTAAAACATACTCTTTCCAAAGTGAGCAAGTTCCTGGTTACTTCATTTCAGCTCTGGAAAATAATTTGGTTCAATTACCAGTGCCCAAGAGGCCAAACAAAGAAGGAGATGAAGACCGTCCCAATTATTTTCCCTTTCATCAAATGTTGGGGCATCCCATCCAGGAGTGTTTTGTCTTTAAGGACCTCCTGCAAAAGATGGTCGACTTGGGACAAGTCAAATTGAAGGGTTCTTCAGCTCATGTAGCGTGTATTACCGCTACAGATCCAGAAGAAGGAGGCGAGTGGCAGGAAGTCAAAAGCAAAACTGCGAAAAAATATGATGATTGGATGGTCAGAAAGACAATCAATCGGACCCATTCCATTTTGCAAACACAATTGAAGAAGCCAATTGTGTCTCCTACAAAAGCTGCAGTAAAGCCTCCATCAAAGGACAAATCCTCAAAAGGGCAGCGCAATTCAAAGAAGAAAGAGGAATCAGGAGAAGATGAGTATGCATCAAATCCTAAATTGTCTTTGACTCTGGTAGATTTCATGCCATCTACTTCAATACCACGGGCACCGTCCCACCAAACGGCACAGCCTAAACAGGCTAACCAGGCAGAGTCTTTATCAGACGAAGAGTTAATCTTTGGTTCTGTTAATATGATTCAATTAACAGATTCATATTCCAGTATTGATGAGCATGAATTCCCTGTATCAAATAAGGGAACCCGAGGAAGTTCTAGAGGTTCAAGATATAGGGGAAGACGTGGATCTTTCCGAAGCCACTACTCTAATACTACCCCTGCTAGCACTGTATATGCAGCAGAAACTCGTGGTAGAGCCCTTCAGCGAGCTCAAAAAGAACAAGCAAGTTCTTCTGCCAATGGCCAACTCAGCTTCGGCACAGTTATTTTGGAAGATCGATTAAAGGTTCTATCTTCTTTATCTCAGCAAGTAAATGGAACTAATCAGTCTAATTTTCCAAAACCAAAGATGTTGCCAACTTCAATACAAGATGCATCAGCTTCCAAAGCATCTGCTTCCAAGGTACCTACTAAAGCGCATATTCCTATTGGGAAACGCAGGCCTCTAGATCAAAAGTATGATATATTGAAACACTTGGCCCAAGTACCAGCCAAATTATCAATTTTGGATGCTTTGAATCTATCAAGAGATCTTCGGGAAGCACTCATCGAAGCTTTGTCAAGTCCTCAGGAGTTTGAAGCTGAAATTGCTGCAGCTGAAATTTATCACATAGAGAATAATCCTGCAGAATGTCATGCAGTGATATCTTTTACTGATAAAGATGAAGATGATGTTGTGCATGGGCACATAAAACCTTTGTACTTATCTGGCAAAGTCAATGGTATAGATGTTCGAAGAGCTTTTATTGACAATGGTTCAGGAGTCAACCTCATGCCCATTCGCACACTTCGTCGATTGGGCCTCACGGAATCTGATTTATCTCCTTCTACCATGATGTTGCAAGGATATGATAAAAATGAACAAGAACCACAGGGAGAAGTTACGCTCAGAACTCAGTTTGGAGATCTTGTTTCCAATTCGGATTTCATGATTGTTGATCAAGACTTAGCTTTCAATATCTTGCTTGGAAGACCCTGGCTACATCAACATGCAGATATTCCGTCATCATACCATCAATGTCTCAAATATTGTTTCGATGGTCAAGTTGGATCATTGTATGGTGATAAGGCCCCGTTCAAGACATGTGAGTCTCAATACATTGAGGCGGAATTTTATCACATGAAGGGAAGAGAAAAATCTACAATGAAGGAAATTACCAAAGTTAATGCTCCATATGGTTTGGAAAAAATTCCAATAAATCCATTTTCACATGTGAGTACAGATTATGTGTTACCTATCAGTGAAATTGACAAAATAGGCCCAAATCAAAATACTCTTATGGAAAGATCCATAATGTCAATTACGGCAATCGAGCCAGACAACATGAGAGAAATTGGTAACTTACCAAGCAGTGATGAAAGCATAAGTGGTGACGTTTTCATTTCGTCTGCTGAAATCCAACAAGTCTATACTTCGCTAATCAGGCCAGAAGAAGTTATAGCAACACCAGAGGTGAATATTGATGTCGATTCTCAATCCATTATCTCCTCTTTATTTCCCAAAGAAGACCCTTTTTCATCAATAGGGTCGGAAATGGAAGCTTCTTCTTCAAAATGTGAAAATTTTGACATCTCTTATGATCATGAGAATTTTGTTGTTTCATCTACTTTGCAAGTAGAAACGGAAGAAATAACACATGATGAAGAGGAAGAGGAAGATCTTAGAGATGCTCCTCCAGCATTTGAAGAGGGTATCTCTACCACTGCGGATGAACTCAGAGAAGTAAATCTGGGTACAGAGAAAGATCCACGCCCCACTTTAATTAGTGCGGCCATGACCCTTGAAGAACAAGAGATGTATATTTCTTTTCTAAAGCAAAATAAAGATATTTTTGCTTGGAATTATACAGAGATGCCTGGCCTTGATCTTGATGTTGCCACCCATCATTTGGGTTTGCCCAAAGAACATTGAGGATTCAAGCAAGCCGCGAGAAGAACACACCCAACCTATGCTTCCAAAATCGAGGCTGAAGTGGATAAGCTTATCAAAGCTAACTTCGTCAGAGAAGTTCAATATCCCAAGTGGTTGGCTAATATTGTCCCTGTAAAGAAGAAGAACGGACAAATTAGGGTTTGCATCGATTTCAGAGATCTTAATCGGTATTATCCCAAAGATGATTTTCCAGTTCCGATTACAGAACTCTTAATTGATGCGACAGCTGGCTATGAAGTACTTTCTTTCATGGATGGATATTCTGGATATAATCAGATCCGAATGGCCCCAAGAGATGAGGAATATACAGCCTTCAGAGCTCCTCAAGGTGTGTTTTGTTACCGGGTGATGCCCTTTGGTTTAAAGAATGCAGGTGCAACATATCAACGCGCCATGCATCGTATCTTCAAACCTTTTCTAGGGAAATTTGTTGAATGCTATGTAGATGATCTGGTGGTTAAATCCAAACAACGTTTTGATCACTTGGCTAATTTGGAAGTCGTATTCCACAAGCTTCGACAACATAATTTGAAGATGAACCCCTTAAAATGTGCTTTTGGGGTAACCTCAGGAAAATTCATCGGCTTTGTTGTACGCCATCGTGGTATTGAAGTCGATCCTGAGAAGACCAAATCAATCCTTGGTATGTCACCTCCTCATAATTTGAAAGAATTAAGAGGACTTCAAGGACACATAGCCTATATTTGGCGTTTCATCGCCAATTTGGCAAGCAAAAGTTTACCCTTTACCAAATTATTGAAGAAAGGAGTCACTTACCAGTGGACTGAAGAATGTCAAGAAGCATTTGATGTTCTCAAGAAATACCTCTTGAGTCCACCAGTACTCATGCCACCTGTTGAGGGTAGGCCTCTTATCCTCTATGTTACAGCTTTAGAGCGATCATTGGGTTCCTTTCTCGCTCAAAAGAATGATGCTGGGAATGAAAATAGTCTCTACTATCTCAGTAGAACTATGCTTGAAGCAAAAACCCGGTATTCGAGTATTGAAAAGTGCTGCCTAGCATTAATCTTTGCAGTTCAGAAACTGAGACACTACCTGCAACATCACGAGGTCCAATTGGTATCTCGTAATAATCCACTCAAATTCATCCTTAGTCGTCCAATGCTTACAGGACGTCTGGCAAGGTGGGCGGTTATTCTACAGCAGTTCGACATCCAGTATGTGTCTCAAAAGGCAATTAAGGGCCAAGCTCTGGCTGATTTCCTGGCTGAACACCCTTCAGTGGAAGACACGTATTCAGATATCGAACTCCCTGATGAGGAAGTTTTTTCTATTCAAGAGAGTCCTCAAACATGGGAAATGTATTTTGATGGTGCTTCTAGAAGTCCAACAGGGAATAAAATGGAAAATCCTAAATTCAACAAAGTTGGTTTAGGAATTGTGCTCATTTCTCCAGATAAGGCAGTATTACCTTATTCCTTTTTGTTGTGGGAAGGTGGTACCAATAATGAAGCTAAATACCAAGCTCTCATTGCAGGCTTGGAGTTAGCGCTTCAAGCACAAGTGAATCACTTAAAGGTGAAAGGTGATTCAGACCTGGTAATCAAACAAGTCAATGGGGATTATGCCATCAGAAAAGAAGAATTAATCCCTTTGTATGATTACGTCAGAGAGTTAATGTCGGAATTCCCTTCAGAACCGACATTTTCTTATGTCCCAAGGTCACAAAATGCTCAAGCTGATGCACTGGCTAATATAGCCACAGCTTTAGCAGATCCAAATCGGGATGAGACAACCATCGGTATTGCCCACCGTCGTGCAATTTCACCTTATGTTCAAGTCAGAACAGAGGAAATTAATGAAATTAGTCCCATTCCTGAACCGTATGGTCATACTACAGGATGGATGTCACCTATCAAGGAATACCTTCAAAATGGAACACTTCCACCTGATAGATCAGAGAATGAACAAATTCGGCGACGTGTGGTCAATTTTACTCTTTATGATGGTCCAAACCACCTCGAGAAAATTCTCTACAAACGTGGTTTTGATGGAGTTCTCTTCAGATGTATTGATGGTGAAGAGACAATGGTTGTCATAAAAGAGGTGTATGCAGGAGTCTGTGGTGCCCACCAGTGTGGACATAGATTGTCTGATCAAATTCGAAGGCTTGGATACTTCTGGCCTTCAATGATACAAGATTGTGTTAATTTCACAATGAAGTGTCATTCATGCCAAGTATATGCCAACTTCATTCATCAACCTCCAGAGTTGCTTCATACAGCTAAATACTCATGGCCATTTTCCACATGGGGAATGGATGTGGTGGGACCTTACCCTTCAGCTACGGCCAAGCAGTTTAAGTACATTCTTACTGCTACTGATTTCTTTTCCAAATGGGCAGAGGCAGTACCTCTCAAAGAAGTTAGTTCTAAATGCATTGTTAGCTTCATCAAGTCTAACATCATTACTAGATTTGGTGTCCCTCATACCATATTGACGGACAACGACACCAACTTCTGTTCTTCTGAGATAAAGAAATTGTATCAAGAATACAACATTAAGTCCAACCATTCATCTCGATATCATGCAGCGGCTAATGGCCAGATAGAGGCCTTTAACAAGACTCTTTCAAATATACTGCAAAAGATGGTAGATAAAGATAAGAGGTCATGACCTGATAAACTCTATCATGCTTTATGGGATTATCGGACTACCACTCGCAATGCAACGCGATCTACTCCATATTCATTGGTATATGGAATAGAAGCAGTCTTGCCAATTGAAGTTTAATTGCCCTCGCTCAGAATAGCCATTTGTGATCAGTTATCAACAGATGAGCAATCCCAAAAGCGGTTGAATGAATTGGAACAGTTAGATGAGAAGAGATTGTGCACTTTTCACCACTTGGAAATCTATCAGAATCGGATAGCACGAGCTTTTAACAAAAAAGTTTGTCTTCGTTCATTCATTCAGGGAGAATTGGTATTGGTTCTCAGAACACCAATGATACCAGGAAAGAAGCCTCCCAAGCTTGAACCAAAATGGGAAGGACCTTATTCAATACATAAGGTCTACTCCAATGGAGCGTATTCTCTGATCTCAATGGATGGAGAACACATCACGACTCCAACTAATGCCAGATTTCTGAAGATGTATTTTGTATAAACACAAAATATTGTTCCCAGAACCAAGACTCTTACATTTGGTTCATATAGTAATGGTCCAGTATGACCTTAAACTGCAACTTCATCCAACATGACGTTAAACTATGTCACCTTCAATGTCCTACATGACATTAAACTGTATAATGTCCTATCTACATGACATTAAACTGTACAGAAGTTCCTTATTTGTACGAGATGACATTAAACTATATGTTGTCCGAGATGACATTAAACTATATGTTGTCTGAGATGACATTAAACTATATGTTGTCCGAGATGACATTAAACTGTTATTGTGTCCTAGAAACATGACATTAAACTGTGTGGCACTTCCAACATCCAGCATGACGTTAAACTGTAAAAAGTCCCCAGAACTGATATCCTCATATTTGTTCACCTTAGTCCTAGTTACATGACTTTAAACTGTATAGCACCAGTTAGTCCTAGCTACATGACTTTAAACTGTACAGTAATGGTCCAGTATGACTTTAAATTGCAACTTCGTCCCACACGACATTAAACTGTGAAAAAGTTCCCTAAACCGTCCAGCATGACCTTAAACTGCATCATCCCTGGTCCATGTATATGACCATAAACTATTTGCAAATCCCTTATGTCCAGCAAGACGTTAAACTATATAATCTCAAAAGTCCAGTATGACATTAAACTGCACCATTCACGGTCCATGCATATGACCTTAAACTATTCGCACTTTCGTCCGACATGACGTTAAAATGGAACACTCTTTTGTCCTTACTGCATGACATTAAACTGCACAGTCCCCCTTTTCGTCCAATATGACGTTAAACTATATTGTCCCCATCATCCTAACTACATGACGCTAAACTGTATAGAAAGTCCTTGATATGTCCTACCTGACATTAAACTGTTATTTTATCCCTGCTACATGACACTAAACTGTGCAGCACCAATAGTCCTAACTGCAAGACTTTAAACTGCATAGTCCCTTTTTTATGTCCTACATGACATTAAATTGTGCATCGTTAAGGTTGTTATTATCTATTGTTTCTCACACCGAGTATGACTCACGTGATCTTAGAGCGAACATCAACCATAACACTCCCTTTGGGCACTAACCATGTGTAAGTCCCAACAACATTTTTTATTAGATCATTGTCCCCAAGAATAACTTGATCATTGATTCATTCTTTAATTGAACTACACGGACTTTGATCCTTGCCCTCCAGGATGGGTATGTAGGCAACCTCCCAGGGTTCAAGCCCAAAAAAACAATCTCTTCACATCGGTTCACCACCATCTCATATGATGATGATTTGTGAAACCGCCCCTGGAATCAATATCTTTACATTGATTCACTTTCGTCCTTGTTATATGACGTTAAACTATACAACACTTTTGTCCGGTACGACAATAAACTACAATATTCTTTGATTTCCTCATTTGAGAAGGAACCATTATTAACATTGATTTTTTTTCAATCATGGTTTTCATTTTCAAAAGACTACGTGCATACATGGTAATGCCTAAACTTTTTATCATAGGTTAAAACCATCATTTCACTAAATTCCCCTTTCACCCTTCACATGTACGAACCAAATTTGTACAAAGGGTAGTTCTAGAACTACGTGGACTTGATTCCCATCCTTATGGGATACGTATGAACATTCGAGTGTCCCTCGAATCCAGTCCCAAGTCTTTTGGGCCTAACCCCAAATTTCACTTTCAGTCCCTTGGCTGAAAAGTCTTCATGAAAACACACACTGTGTATTCATTATTTTGGTCCGAATTCTATGACCCTAAACTAAGATCACTCATACTTTCGTCCTGCACGACATTAAACTACATTTCAAGAACTACGTATGGCTTGATTCTCATTCTTATGAGATACGTAGTGAAGTCCAAAATTTCAATTTAGGACCCAGCCACAACATGATTATGGTTTTCATTGACCTATGTATCTCTATATACATTGGACAATACCCATATTTATGTATTATAATCCTAACCTTAAATATTTTCAGATCTTCATAACCCTTTTCATGACTTCTAGTCACAAAAATGTCAAACTTCTGAGAATTCTTTTGCCTGACTATGCAGCACGTGCCCATAGGTGGCCTTGCATAAACAGTCCACATAACAGACTTGTCAGCCAAAAGATTCTATTTATTTGACCATGCAGCCAATGCCCATAGGTGGCCCTGCATGTTTCATCCCCCTAACGGGTTTGTTAAATAATGGTAACTTCATTCTTGGGAAGAATGCCTCTTTTGTCCTTATTTGTCTTAAAACGACAGTATGTAGGGATCCGCAAAAAATAGCCATCCTTAACATATTTGTCCCATATCCTTTTTCATGATCTAAAAGTATTCAAGTCTATGGTTTATTCTTCTTCCCTACGTTTGGGTCAGACCATCGTAGGAGTGATATTCATCCAGTTCTTTGATATTCTTGTTTGGAAATATCTTCTCCATATTCAAGTACCTCTTTCCATACAACAAACTCTATGCTTTAGAAAATTTGAATCTCCATAAACTTTCACTGGCTTTTAGCACTAGGAAAGTAAATTTCTGGGAGTTCTTTTGCCTGACTATGCAGCACGTGCCCATAGGTGGCCTTGCATAAACAGTCCACATAACAGACTTGTCAGCCAAAAGATGCTATTTTATTTGACTATGCAGCCAATGCCCATAGGTGGCCCTGCATATTTCAACCCCCTAACGGGGTTTGTTAAATAATAGTAACTTCATTCTTGGAAACTACTTCTTCTAATGCCTTTTAGCTCTTTTTTTCATATCATTCCTCAGATTAAAATATTCTTAAGCCATAGTTTACATTTTTTCCCTCATACTTGAGTATGGTAATATGTTTTCAGATAAATTGTCAAGGAATTGAATCCATTTTAATCCATTTCGGTCAAAGTTATTTCGACCTTAAACATTAGCCCCTTTATATCCGGCATGCATGACTTTAAACTGCCCACACAAAAGGCAAAGGAACTCTGAATAAAAGTCAAGTTCCAGCTCACTAAATATACATTTTTGTATGATTTAGTTAATATTGAGCAGTTAAAAGATTCAAAGTTTGTAGGGTTATTTGTAATAATCCTAGTAAAAATCAAACTATGATTACTAAGCCCATTGGCTTAAGTAAATTTGAAGCAGGTAATGGAAGAATGAAAGTACAAATGATTGAAGACAAAAGTGTTTTTCATTTGATACACAAGAGTTAGAAGGACATCCACAGACTGGAGTCTCTTCTCTCTTTCAAGAAATTACAGAAGATTGTCAACATAAGTCTTCATTTGATGTATAGCATCCTGAGCCTTATCAGTAGTTACTTGAAGCTCGTGCACTTGACCAGCTTCATTCTTTTCAGCTTGCTGAAGTGCCTTCTTAGCATCTGCGATGGCTTTCATGCCATTCATATGAGTTTCATCCAATGATTTATTAAGCTGATCAAGTTCCCCAGTAACAGCATCTAACTGTTGCTGGAGTTGCACCTGTTGGACGACCTTTTCTTTGATTTTTTTCTTCAGATCCTTCATCTTGACAGCATAATCAACTTCAGCCTGGGATATCGCAGCCTCAAATTCGCCTATGTTGACTGACAATTTCACTCTGGTCAAATCTTCGCGACTTGTCTGCACTTTCTCTCTCCTGAAAATGATCTGTTTCACCGCAACATGGATCTTTTCATACCAAAAACCACCAAGTCCCATTATAACAAATTGGAATGACAATCGGGAAATTTATGATGGTAGCTCTTCTAAAGGCACCCCCGATATGATGTTCCATATGTTATTCCATGCCTTACATCGTGAAAAGCTGAATGCTTTAAGCATATCTGGATCTGATTCAATATCATCGTCAGAAGGGGGTATGTAATCTGGAATTAGCGCGCTTAGGGAGGTGCCTTGTCCTGCTCTTTCCCCCCTGACTTGTGCTTCTTCACTTTCAATTCCCGTTGGGGCAGAGGCTGAGGCCTCATCTTCGGATCTAGTCATTGTAGTTGATGGTCCTGCATGATTAATTGAAAGGTTTAGTCAGCTTCAAAGGATAACAAAAGAATGGATTGTCTTGCGAATAAAGTACAATCACAAATATTGTTATCCATTACCCAATGGTGGTTCAGCAACCTGAGAAGACTTCTCTCTATCTTTCCCAGTTTCAACAGGATTTTCACGATGGGTCTCAGGAGAGTTTATTGGATTTAGCTCTACTTGAGCTAATGTTTCTGCAATGATAGGGTTGACATCAGTGTCCACACCCTCTTCGGGCATTGGCAGTTCAGCGGCTTCTATGGAAGAAACTGCATATTATTTTACATCATGGTTAGAAGTATATTTTTTTTAAAGAAAAATTTGGGCGAAGGGTAACACTCACGCCCAAGGTCTTCTAAATCACATGACAACTCAGCATGATTATAAAATTCTTCAAAATTCATTCCTTGATTCATCATTTCATCCAATGATACGTCAGAATCTTGATTAGTCTCACCAGTGGGAGCATTTGCTACGTATTCTTGCCGACTTATGTCCTGTAACCCCTGACCCTGGACAGCATCTTCAGTGATAGGAGGGATACTGGGAATGGATGGTAGCTCTTCTCCAGGAGCAACCAAGTCAGCCTGAGTCTGTGATTGTTCTACAGCACCCTCCACGACTATTGAAGAAGGATCAGTCCCTTCCCTCAAGGGAGAAATTGAATAAGCCCCTGCAATCCTCGGAAATATGAGTAACCATATGATTATGGGTATAAACTCATGATTGTTCGAAGGACTTACCACTGCTAATGAAACGTTTAGCTATGGATTTCATCCTTCGTTGCCTTGGATTTTTTTGTTTTTTCAGAGTATCAGTAGTCTCCCTTATTGGCACTTGGATTGGCGAATGAAAGGCTATGTCCAGTGCCTCATTCATGGCCTGCTGGCCTGGAGATATCTCGCCTGGTTCGCGAGGAGAATCAGCAGCAGCCCCGATAGCGGTACCACCAGGGCTATATTGTGGCGAAGGAACCCCGGTTCCTTTCTTTGCAAGCTGCAAGATGAAGAAAATAACTTCATTAAGTAAACAAAGCTTCAAATAAAATCAACTTGCAAAGAAAATAAGGAAAGAAAACTTACATCTTCAGGAGCCACGTACTCTTGCCATTCCTCATCTCCAGAACCACCAGCCCCCTCAGTGGTGCCACGATCAATCATTTCCTTCACCCGCCTGGTGATAGGAACCGAATTATCAGTGGCATATATGAGCATTTCCAGCTCTCTGATGTAAGCTCGCACTTCAATGGGGTTATCTCCGTATTGAAGGTCTTTAGAAGCTAGAAGATATCCTATTCCAGGAAGTTGTAGGCCCTCACACAAATCCAGCCAGGCAGTCTCAGTATCACAGTATAAGCTCTGCCATAGCTGAACAGCCTCTGGTCTTAGATATAACGGTTGTGAGGAAGGTCCTACAATTTTTGATTTTAATTTCTTCCCGACTCCTGCAACTACAGATAGAGAATAAGAATGTGAGACTTATTACTTTATAAAGTAGAAGTGATTGAAGTTATTACAATCAAATAACTCACCAGGAGCTGATGGAGTGGGTCTTTTAACTCTGGCCGGAGGATTATATCGTGCACGAAACCGCTTTGCTTCCGGTTGTGCCTCATCATCCCCATCGTGATAATCCGATGAATCAGTTCTAGAAGAGGAGTCTGTTGAACCTATTTCAGGTGGAGAAGCGTCACCTTCATGAGGAAGAGTTTCTTTCTCTACAGTCCTCTTCCTCTTTCCCACTTGATATACTGGGTGATTCAATATCCCTTTAGGGTATGATGCTATCCAGTGTTCGGCATAAAATGTAGTCAGCTAATGTGCCGCTTTTTCAACTGGTAGATCAAATACTGCCCCAGTCTTCTCTCTTGATGTCAACAACCATAGTTGTCGAGCAACCATCGGATGTTGCTCTAACCTGACATGTACTGGAGGGGATACAACAATCTGTTGCAAACATTGGAATTGACGTGCAAATCTATATGGAGCATAGGCCTCGCATATGATTTCTCCATCAATCCTGGCTACTAACACGCCATCCCTGCAAGCTAGCATGTATGCCCTCAAATCCAAATGGGCTTTCCCATCATCAACAAACCGCCCGGATGGCGGACTTCCATAAGGAAAGAAGTTGAATTCCTTATACATGCTTAGTCTTACTTTCATGTCATAACCATTAACATCTAATGGAGCAATTCCAGAGAATGCTTGCACTGACAGTCTGAAAGAGCTTCCAGGAATTTGTAATCCATTCTGTACATTGTAAGTCCTGAAGTGAGTGGCGATCCATCCCCACAAAACCTGGAATGGTCCCACTATTCTTAAAGGAGATTTACCCTGGAAGACGTGAAGTAAACTCCTGCGAATCTTTGCTAAAATGGGGGTAGCTAACCCAACCATTTTTCCCTCAGCTAACTTGGCTGCAATGATGAAGGTCCCTGGCCTAACGCCTCCCTTCGATTCCCTGACCGGCAAGAGATAAACACTGAGCCACATTGCCAAGAAACCCGCCAGACGAGTTTTCTTTGGAAATATTTGATTCACTTCATATCCCCATTTTTCAAACTCTCCTACTTCTAGAGTTGGCCAGAATGTGCCAGGAGCTCCTCTCTTCTCATGTTTTGGACAAGTGGTAGGACGTCTGGGCCGGGTATCCTTGGATTTCTTTTTCTTGGATCCTTTTTCTTTCGGCTCCATCCCTCTTTTCTCAGTAAGAAACACATTCATCCATTCTTCCGGATGAATATATTTTCTAAAATGAGTTAATGAGGTCTCTGAACTCTTGAGCCTGTGAAAGATTTTAAATAATTCTCGAGCCAAAGCAGGAGTCTTCTCTGGATCATTCCAAGTCACCTTAGGAGGAATGAATTCATCATACATATCGCCCAAGATTGGAGCTCCTGAAATCTTGTGGACATCCCACAAACTGATACCTACTTCTCCATGAGTCAAATGGAAAGAATTAGTCGCTGGGCTCCAGTGGCTGAGTATCTCTGGCACGAAGTTATCATGTCTGTAAATATATGTTTGCCCAACCCAAACAGCCTCATATATTGCAGCTCTCTTCAGATCCTCAATAAACTCTGCGCAAGTCTGTCGCACCCAGTATACCCACATCCAAGATGGCTTCACACCTCTCCCAGGACGGAAATCCCAACTTTTCTTCCAGCCTTTGGATTGATCCATCTGAGCATTTCGGAAGATTGAAGGATGACAATGTGGTTGAAGCTCAGGTGTATGTTTTTTCAAATCTGGTGTGCAAGGGCTATGATGCATCACATAAGCCTTCTCCACTGTTCCAGCAGTTTGAAATACTCCTCCGCCTGAGATATTTGCTAAAGAAAAATTGGTATAATTCTGAAACCACGAAAATGGAAGATAATTCTATACTTCTGGAATAATGACTTCTTGCAGATGACCATGAACATACAAAGGTAAATAAGTGCAGTGAGGAAAGTCGCGATGATATTTCTTCAGATACATAGCCAAATCTGGAAGAGTACTGTCTTTGACAGTATAGTAATCAGGGCCAATGATATTTATCATATCATCTATCCGCTTGCTAGCCAGTTCATCAATTAATCCAGGTCTAAGAGCCATTGAATCTGCACAGGAGTTGAATAAATTAAACTCTTAAGTGGGTTTATTTTTCATAAAATTTGTGAAAGAATTTGGAAAAAATGGCTAAGGCATTAAGGCGTGCAAGTATGGAGATGTCGCGCAAGTGATACATGTGCCGCGCAAGTTTTTGTCACGCAAGTATTACCGCGCGAGCCCTATTACCTTGAAAGTAGTGCGGCAGCGAGGAAACAGTGAAATCAAGAGACTTGCACAGCGAGGAAGACTTGCGCGGCGAGAGCTCGAGAAATCCGGAAATCCAGATGCATGTAACGGAGGTGAGGCCATATATTTATAGGCCAGGGAGCCTACCTGCGCGCCACACCCAGAGCGCTTAAGGCCTGCGCGACGCAGACTTGCGCGCCGCCCTCTGCGCACTGAAAGACTTGCGCGCCCTCCCTTTTCCTTTGGAGGGATTCGATTTCCTCAGAGTCAAATCCTCATTTTCTCTCCAGATCCAACTCTGAGGGGGGACTTTTGTTGACGCTCCTTTCGTTACAGAACCTAAAGATCGGAAAAGGGAATATCTGAGCTCAAAGTGATTTCAACCCTTGAAGAAAACATCAATCGACAAAGGCATGAACACAGGATCGAAAGCAAATCCACCGCGCAAGTGATACCACTGCCGCGCAAGTATACGTGCGCGACTACCTTGGTCGCGCAGGTGACTTGCGCGACCTAATTGGTAACCGCCCGGTAACCGTCCTGGGTCTTCTATTGCCAATAAATAGACCCTGTGGGCCCCCCATTTGAGAGGATTTTTTTCCAGAAACTCGGATTGAAGCTCCCGATGCCCAAGTCTCTTCTCAAAGCTTCCGGAACACTTCTAAGGTAATTTCTTACCTATAACGGAAGATCTAAAGAGAAGAAGGATGGCCTAAGTGTTGAAACTTATCAAACACTTGCGCGCCGACTTAATTCCTTCAATATAACTTGCGCGTCCCTTTTCTGGAAGAACCTCAAGGGGATTCTAAAGGGTTTTATCAAGAGTCGCTCAAGTATTTCAATTCTGATTGAAAATCGCGCAAGTACACAATGTGTTGCGCAAGTATACTTGCGCGACCAATACTTGCGCGCCGCCGCAGGACTTGCATGCCTTTCATGACTTGCGCGCCCCTATCTTTTTGGGTGCCCACCTTGCCCATTTTACCCCTCTTAAGCCATTTCACCTTTCCTTTTTAAGATTCAGTCTTCAAGACACTCTTCAAAGCCATTTATGGCATGATTTCTTGATTTGACTTTCTTATCTGAAAGGAATTATGTGGAATCTCTCCCAAAGTCTAGTGATTTAAATATCCTTATGTCACTAAAATACAGAGAGTTCATTCATTCAACCTCATCCTTTAAGATGAGAAAATCCTAACTTGGGTCTCCTTTTCAGGAATAATCCCCAGTTATAAAACCTTTAATATGGGCATCTTCCTCAGGAGTAAGCCCCAATCAAGTCCTCTAATCTTGGGCATCTTTCTTAAGAATAAGCCCCAACCTCAAATATGGGCATCCTCCTCAGGAGTAAGCCCCAACCCTTAATCCCTAACCTGGGTATCCTTTTTCAGGAATAAGACTCAGTCATAACCTTGGGCTTCCTTTTCAGGAATAAGCCCCAAGTCCCCTTAAACTTCTCTTAACCAGTCATAAATTACCTTTGATTTGGGTTTCCTTTTCAGGAATAAAACCCAATCATAAGTCCCCTCCTAACTTGGGCATCCTCCTTAGGAGTAAGCCCCAAGATTAGAGTATTCAAATCTCCATGAAGCACATATAACTTTGTGGACCCTGTTCATGGATTTTCTCCCTAAAAGAAAATCCTAAACCTTCATCTATCCGGGCAGTCATCTATACATAAGCCCCAAACAAATTCTTATGATTGCATCTTTTATGGCATAATTTTCTAAATTTTATCAATACCTCTTGTTTCTCACACCGAGCATGACTCACGTGAGCTTAGAGTGTAAAAGTAATTATGACATTCATCTTTGAGCCATCAATCATAAACATCATACCCCATTCCTCGAACTACGTGGGTTCTGATTCCTTTTCCAAAAGAAATGATACGTAGGTAGCCCATTTATGGGTTCGATCCCAACTTTGAAATAATCTCTGTCCTTTTGAATGACAATAAACTTCAAGTGCCCCACTAAGTGGCTTTAAAACCAGCCTGGTCATCATAAATGACCAAGAGACTTTTATATAAATGTTTTGAAGGATACCATTGACCAAGAATCTCTAAACAGATATAGATGATTCTCTATTGATGAAGAACCTCGAATACCTATAAAAGATTCTCTAAATTTCTTGCATATTTAATCATTGATTGGTAAAACTAAAGGAAATCACATTTTATACTTGGTAATGTAATAAGGATTCACGAACATAACTTAAATCTATAAAGAGAGTCTCGGAGTAGACAATAATTCCCCTCAAAAAGGTGTGATGAGTCCGACCTCCCATCCTCTCGACCAATGCAAATTCCTAAGTCTCATTAGTCCACAAGCTAATGAGTGCCTACCTTTGGAAAGTAGGTCCAAACGAATGTGGAATCATTGGATGTTTCCGGTTCTACGAACAAACCCGTTAGAAACCGATCGGAACGTTTGAATCTCCCGTCCAGGAGGTCATCCCCGGATTCCGTGCGAAACAGTATATAATAATTTTTTTTTGTGATTTATATTTTATTTCAAATAAATATTTAATTTGTGTATAGTTGTGTTTGAATACATGTGTATTTTATATCGTGTGCTGTAATTTCATCTACACACTATAGAAGTAGGGAATTTATCTGTGTTATTTATCTGGAAAATAGTATCCCCCCCCCCCCCTTATCAGTGCTAGGTAAATCACTGATAAATGTGGCCTTTATTAGTTCTAGAAAATAGTTCATATAACATCCCTCATTTTTAGTGCTTTTATACCACTCATAAAGCGACCCTTTTTAATGGGGAAAAAAACAATAGATTCTTTTTATTTAATTTAAAAACCATTTTTATGTTATTAAAGTGGTTATCTATAGTATTTTTGGATGGTGATTTCTTTATTTTGGAGTTGCGATGAACATGATAATATTTTCAAGACATAATTTAATTTTCATATTTGATTAATCTAGTTATTTTTTCTAAATTTGATCACGTTCACATTAAAATTATGAATTACATATGGCTAAGTTTATATTAAATAAATATATTAATTGAATAATTAATATTTTTTATCATCTATCATAAAAATTTTATGAGATATACATAAATATTTAACTTATGATAGAGAAACTTGCACAGATAAATCCCTCGACTTTGTGATAAATTAGTTTTAATATTTACCTAAGTGATTCAGTAATGAATTTTCTCAAACATTATTTATAAACATGTGGAATGATACATTGAATAATTAGTGAAAATATTTATACCACTATATATCATAAAATAATCAGAATTTATAGTATTTTAGTTTAATTAAAAATGAATGATAATTAAATAAATAAATACTTAGATTTGGTAATAAAATAATTGGAATTATATGCACTTTATTTAGAGTCACAATACAGGGACATCTATCCCCATTGTCTTACCTCCATTAGAATAAATCGAGTTCATTTCAATAGTTCAATTATTTTAATAATTTTTTAAATCACATTTAAAATAAAACAACATGAACATTATTTAAATATGATAACATTATTTCCTACACAAATTATCCCTATGGGATCAACCCAATAACCAGTTCTACACTAGTTTTATGTTTTATAAATTTATAAATACTACATGTGGAGACAATGTGTACCACAACACATGGCTAAAAAAAATTCACTTTTAAATTTTAATGAAACATTTTCTGTCATTTCTTCCATGACCCACATTAAAATTATGTTTATTTAATTCCTAAAAATTAAAAACAATATAAGAATAGTGAAATAGTGTTTCATCTCAATAAGATATTTTTTGGTTATTTTTGGGTCTATACCTCATAAAAGATTAAAAATATTAAATACATTTTAGGTCCATCCAACCACAACATGAGATAGAATGACATGTGTTTTGTTAATACATTCCATAAAGGATTAGAATACTTTTTGACAAGTGTCTTATGAAATTATGATATCAATATCATATATTTGAGCATGTGATAAATTTAGTTAACTAAAATGTCAATTTTAAATTGAAAAAAAATATTATTAATAATTTCAGTTCCATCATGAATCAAAAAGATGAAAATATCAAACATAAATACCAAAAAAGGAAAAAACATTCCCCTATAACTTCAATAAAACATGATAAATCTTACTTGGAATTTATACAGTGGTGTAGGTATGGAACTAAAATGTTGATTTTAAATTTAAAACACATATTTTTTTTCATTAAGACTACACCACACATCAATATGATAATATTATTATTTCTAGATTCCATAAATTAATAAATGTACCTTTAAGAATATTTTGAAGACACTCCAATTATATTTTCTCATTTTGGAGAATCAATGGTGTTCTATGATCCCAATAAATGCTTAATATGGAAAAATAAACATTAGGTCATTTAGAACACAACACAAATTATAACAATGTTTGATTAATCCCTACATGTGATGAATGAATAATCTATTATTTTCATAGTTTTTAGGGCATTTGGCTCTCATTTTCCATGAATTGACCATATAATGCATTTTTTAAACTAAAATATCACTATTAAATTTCAGACATGATTTTATAAAAATTATAACCACACCATTAATTAAAATAATATAGATTTAATTAATAAAATACAAAAAAAAAATCAAAGATTATGTTCCTAGATTTTTGGGACAATTGAGCATTTTTTCATTTAATTGATCATGTGACACCTGCTATGAACTAAAATTTTACATTGAAAATGAAATCATGCTTTTTCTGTCACTCCTAACACACCGAGATTCAAAATGACATGTTTTTTATTACTAAATACAAAGATGAATCAAAAATACATTTTCTATCCAACCGTCACAAGTAGAAATAGAATCATTGACGTCGAGGTTTCAACATCAGTTTTTTTGAAATCCACGTTAAATTCACACGTGGGATCTTTTATTGTCTGTTTTATAAAAAACATGAAACTAAAAGAAATATACACATTTCCACACCCATATTAAAAAATATGACTTCAATAGCTAAAAAATACGTTTTTAGCATCAGTTTTAAAATTTTGATATTATAGTTCTTTTAAAAAAACACAACCTCATAAAACCGTCATTTAATTTTTGATCTAGAAATTCTTATCTCTTAGCTTTTGATAACACTAATTGCCCCCAATTACTTTGATGATGAATTATTTTCTATTTTCAATCAATTTTAATCAAATTTTCACATTATTTTCTATTGATACTTCATCCGTTATCCCTTTTTAACAATCCTTGGTATTATTTATCTCAAGGAAATCATATATCGGTCCACTAGAAATTGTACATCAATTTTTTTGTTGGTTGTTTTTGTTACATTACCTTGTCAAATTATTGTATTAAATTTTACAATGTTAAAGCTATTCCCAAAAACTTCAATTTAGTTTATCATAATTCAGTTTGTGTTTTTATTAATAACTTCCAAAATTTGTATGTTAATAATTTTTATTTTTGAATATTAATTAATTATTTGTTATTAATAAATTTTATACATCAATTCATTTTTTTGTATCTACCTTATTATCAGTTTCAATTTTGTAGTTAAATTTTTTAATGTTATACATTTTTTAGGATTACTAATTGTTTTCCACTATAATTTTTGTTTTTGGAACTATTTGGATATATAATTTTTTTTGGATCAAATTATTTTTTAATTTATTTTTTCATATATAAATATTTTTATCGATATAATGACTTTTGATTAATTATTTTTTTATAACATGTTTTTCAAGTTTAAATTATTTTTTTGAAAAAAATATAGTTAAAAATTTATGCATTTTAAAATTAATTGGTTTTATATATTTTTAATCAATTGTTTTATGATTACTCAATGGTATTTTTTTATCATTATATATAATTCTTATGATCAATGAGTTGTCAATAATTTATTATTTTGATTACATGTTATTATGCGTAAAATTTATCTACTTATATATATTTATAAATGTTTATATTTTTAGTATATTCAGCTTTTATATTGTTATATGAGGTAATTAATAGATCATAATTGGATAAGTTTATGAAGAACCACTACTGAAAATGTAAATGGGGTTGATGATTTCTTGTAATTTTCTAAAATAATAATAAAAATAATGATTTTAAATTATGTCCATGCATGATTTGTGTGAATATGAGGAAGTTAAATTATTGAGAAATCACGTATAATATCATTTTCTATGACTTTATCTATAATTATACATTTTTTTCTAATATGGTTAAATAATAGGGATTCAACATCTAATGTGGATGAAAATGTTCATAATCAGACAAAGGATAATATTGAAGACTTAATTCATAATGTTGGATTTGAAACCATAAAAATAGAAAATATTGAACTACTTTACGATGATTATAAGAAACCACTTTTCCTATGATGTATTACTTTTCCTTTTCTATCATCATTTCAATGATTTGTTAACATGAAATTAAGAAATGGGTGGAGTGATAAATGTTTCTATGCATTTACTGAGCTTTTAAAATATTTAATTTCATAAGGTAAACCTCTTCTAAATTCAAATTATAATGAAATGAATATATCATGACCAATTAGATTTTGGTATAAAATGATACATGATTTCTCTAATTATTGATTTTTTTATAGTAATGAATATGAATTTTTATCAAAATATCATAAATGCAGGACCACACGGTATAATATGGATAAAAATTTCAACTCTTATTCATTCTCATATACTGAAATAAAATATTTTTCTATATAAATTTGGAACCTACAACTAATTCCTCATTTGAATTATATATTTGAAAATTAAAATGATGAAACAAGGTTAAATGACCTACATGTGAAATCATCTCCAATAGAATATTTTGTTAACCTACTAATTCTCCATAGTGGAAGAGATTTGATAATAAAAATTCTCTTTTAAAAGTGGTGTAATAAATATTATAATGGGACTGTGAACAAATGGATTGAATCCATATCAGAGCCTCAATGGAAAATATAGTTCACTGAAAGATTAGTTGGTAGTTTATGAATTATTTTCAAAGATTCGTATTAAAAAAAATTTATTATAATGAGTTTGAGGATTTGTAGACCAAAACTGATAGGAAAACATATTGATGTTTTTATTTCACCACTAATTAAATATTTTAAACATTTATGGGAGAAAAAAGTTATAATTCTGTATGCATAAAAAAAGATTATTTTATTTTGAATTCTATGATAATATTCACTATAAAATACTACACTACATATAGAAAATCATTTGGATACAATGTTAAGGACATAAAGCATAGTCAAATTATGAAGAAGATAATTCATATTATCAATTACAGAATTGAAGAAAGAAAGAATACATGGGACGTCAAATAAATTTTTCAATTGATTATCCTTATCATAGATTGAAATAATCATTTAACAATTTATAGGAATATAATCTCCCCCATAACTATTATTTGCTGAAGAATATTTTAAAAAGTGAAAAATATTTATTTCACATTTAGAATGAAATTAAGTATTGATTATTGAAAAAATGCCTGGATGAAATAGTCTACCTTAGATGAACAACATTATTTCATATTTTTAGAGATAAAACATAAATGTAATGTCATGCATGCTGAGAGAAATATTTGTGATTGTTTGATTATATCATTTATAGACATTAAATAACAGATAAAATAGTTATTTCATGCTACATTGGACTTGATATCCCTGGGAATACATTTGGAGTTAGCTACCACTATAAGAGAAAATATAACATATTTATCTCCTTCTTGACACAAATTAAGGAAGAGTGAGAATATGAGTTTTTTTCTAAATATTTCCATGGTATTAAAGTACCTAGTATATATTATTAAAATGTAAAAAAATTGTCATAATTGATGGATTGAAAACTAATAGGTATGATATTTCATGAATAAAATTAATTCGTGAATATCATTTATTGATGAAAAAACTTCCATAGATCGCAATTCTTGTTATATTTCCAACACTTTTTAGAAAGACTACCACCATGATCTCTTTTTTTTAAATTCCATTTCAAGAAATGATTTTGATCCAAATTTGTTAAATGTGTTGGAGAATGAATACGATCTAATAATTTTTAAACTAAAAATCTATTTACCACATATTTTTTCATATAATGGTTCATCTGGGGAATCATTTGGTGTGTGGGATAAGAATAATTAGGTCTATTTATTTATGTTGGATGTGTCATTTTGAATGATATATGAAACATTTTAAGGGATATAATAAAAATCCTCACCAACCAGAGGCATCTATTATTCAAAACAATGTATCTGAAAAGGTGATTATGTTAAATATTTGTTATTTGTATGAAGTGGAGCATATTGATCCCTTTATATCATGAAATTTTATAGTTTAAAGTGAAAGTAGTTGGATTCATGTCTTAAAGATAATGTTCATTTCATTCGATGAGGTGATATAGGCACATTTATACATTTTTAATAACATAGATGAGGTTTAATAATATATATCCTATCATAGTTTTTAATTTGAGGTACATGTCTAAAAATAAATCAAATTTCGATGCTGATTGAGCATAAAAATATATTTGTTTAATTGTTTAAATAAAAATTCATCACATATATATTTACATCCTAATCAATGAAATGGTTGGCATGGGGCCATCTCTTAGTAGGAGAATATTTTTTGGTTTTTATATTAATAGGTAAACATTTCACATTAAAAAAAGCAGTATGAAAAGAGTATTGTTTATGGCTACCCCATAAGCCTTCATCTAAATAGTGTAAAAATCCTAGTACCCCAAAAATTTTACGAATTTATAGAGACACAGTGGGGGTAGGATATGGGTGGTAGTGCAATATTTAGGCGGGTGGATGCGGCTGGTTTGGGGGTGGGGATGGAAGTGAGCAGAGGAGACCACCCAATAGTATACCTCTTGGCGATCCACTGAGATTCATCAAGGAGTGAATATTAGGTGGAGTCACATGGTGGAATTAGTGTCAAGGAGGTGATCTTCGAAGGAGGATAATGGTGGAATCAATGTGAAGGGAGACAGAGGTGGATGCACTACAATGAGAGTGTAGGAGTAGATTCGATGGAGATAGTCTGATGTTGGACCACTGAATGGTTTCATTGGTGTGGTATTGTGAAGAACAATGTTAGATGGGTGATGGAGAGGTGGAAGTGCTGAATCATGTGTGATAGAGTGTCTTCGATGGTGGAATTTAGAGAAAACAATTACCGGTCAGATACCAAGGTACAATTCCAGATGAGGTCATAGAAAAAAAGATCAATCACAAATATAGGGTCTCATATTTGTATGTTTTAGATGGTATTTAATTTCCATCGGTACCAATATCATTCAATCATGCATTGGGATTTCTTTTTTTAAGGTACCCTCTAGTTTGGTTATAATAAAAAAATTTATCAGCTGGGTAGGGATTACAGTTGAGTGTTTGGTCATTAGGCTTAATATGGTCATGAATTTAGGCTTAGTGCCTCTGTTTCTATGGAATGTGTAAAGTTTACCCATAATCTTGTAAAAATGTATTATTGAGAAAATTAACAAAAAATTATTAATTCATTTGTTCCGGAAAAAAGTTTATTTTTTGAAATAGAGGGGTAATTATTACAGTGGAAGCTCTATATTTTTCATGTAAAGTAGATAAAAAACACAATTTTTTTATAAATAACATATTAAAGAGTTCTTGAGGGTATGTGAGAAATTTATTATACTAAATTTCATATAACAGTGTTTACATGTACCTTAATTCATATTGAATATGGGTTAAAACATGATGATTAAGGAATTATATTGGTTGAATTGAAAATATTTTGTTTCAAAGAGGTTCTATTTATCATGGATGCACACGAAAAGAACAAATTTTATATCATCAATCCATTGAATTATCAGTGGTCTACTCTAATTAATGGGAAAGTAAATCATTAGCTGATGAGGAGGTTATTGATATAATATATTTATGTGAGTTTTCATAAACTATTACATAATTTTTTGATGTAAAAAATGATTATAATGTAGGTATGCCCATGTTTTATGAAATTCCCATAATTAAGGGATATGTGAAAACACTAAATTACTTTCCTAGTTATTCCCATAAACATTTAAATTTTATTTCTTTTTCAAAACTGAACACGTGTCAAAACAGTTTTTTAAATTTTGATGTTTAATTCTATATATATACATATTTTTTGTATGATTTTATTTTAAAAAATATATTTAATTGTTATTGTTAAGCATTTTTTTATTTAAAACCCTAAAATATATCATTATGATTCATTTAATGTTTATAATATAAATTTCATTTTTATATGTGCTGTTAAAATTTATAAATTTTGAACAATTCATTCATTTTAGAATTAATTTTTATATTTTGTTGATTAAATTGTAAATTATTTTGTTAATACTCATGACATCAATTTTTTAAACACACACATATAAGACACAATTTTTTTAGTTACATATATTTGTGATCATGGTTTTTCAACAATTTAGTTTCTAATATTATATAGGTACATAGAATATCTCTATATTTGTCAATTTAAATATTGTAAATATAGAAAAAGGAATACATATAATGAGGTGTACATATGGTTTTTTCAATTATTTAATTTATAGTAATAAAATTATTTATTGAAACAAAATTTTCCATTTATAAAAATTATTTGTGAGAATATTAATGTTCCCCCAATGAAGGAGTCTTCTTATTCTTCTATAGATAAATATATTCCCAGAGTTTATAGATATTAGATTACATATTTATAAAAAAAAATTTACTTTCTCATGGAGATGATAGAATAAATATTAATTTTGATGATAATAATTACCCAACTGTCCAAAATACAATGTAGTTTCTCACATATATCACCATGTAGAACCATTTACGGAATATCGTTTCATATCTAGGTTGGATGTCTATCAACAGAATATCGAAGGAGTAGATTTCAGTGTCTATAACATTAAAATATCTCAATAGGATTATTTTTATTTCATTATTCAAATATTATATTTTTTATATGCCTGATATTTAATTTATTTCATTATACATAACATTCAATTTTCTAGATATAAAATAAATTAAGAAAACATGAAAATCATTAGAAGAATTTCAAGGGAGTGATTTTGAAAAAAATGTTGATAAATAATTATTTATTTAGAAAGTTGCAGAATAAACATTATTCATAATGTAAGGATGTTTAGATGATGATACCTTGAATAAATGGGTCCCCTTAACAAATTTTGATTCATTTATTGTAAGATAATTATTTTATATTCTAAAATTTCACATATATTATTAGAATTCATATTAGATAATTTTTAAGTAGCATGACCCTTGGATATCTTATCAAGAGATATAGTTACAGAATGTATACCCTCATTCAATATCACATGGAGGGTATCATTTTCTATAGGATAAAAATGATTGTAGAAAATTATTATTCATTATAACCTAAATCTAGAAATGGTTCATAAGAGGTCAAGTTCTATCCTCCATCTCCCCCACCTGACATGAAAAATAGAAATGAGTGAGATGGGAAAAAATTGAGAAGTATATTATAGACCAATCTACGAAAGTGACTAAATGAATAATAAAAAATTAATTCTTTTACATGAATGTTTATAAATTATTAATTTAATAACACTAATATACCAATTTAATTTTTCATTACATAATAATCATTAAGATAAAGTGAAACAAATGACTTTTATCCCCAAGGGTAGGATTGACATCCTAGCTACTGATTTAGGATATCCAAAACCCTCATCCACGTAAGAGGATATGAGGTGACTGATAGTATTAGAATGTTTTGTCATCAAAAAAGTAATAAATAAAGAGTCCCAAAAATTTATTCCTTAAACTATGAGTCAAAATTCCTAAAATAGTCAATGGGCCATCATAGTGATTCGACTATGCAAGATATGTTTGAAAAATTGATGAGACAATCATAGCCTTCATAGATTATGCATCCTATAAATCCTAAGAATCCTACATATCATATATATTCACATCCTCCACCTCCACATTCAGGCATGACCTTATATTGTGAGTTGTATGGTTGAGATCCCGATGTATGTATTATAACATACATAGTTATACATATTTCTATGAATTTGTACATAACAAATAAATATAGTTGGGCTAGGTAAAAGTATTAATATATGATTTTATTTATCCAAATATTATACTGTCACTTACTATAGAAGAGTTTACCAGAGTTGGAGATTATATGGGTCATTTTTACTTTGGACTACTATCCTCCTTTGTAAAGACCCCACCCCCAATAGCGCAGATCCAATTCTTGGATTTATTACATTGGTACCATATATAAGAGATCATGTCACAATGGACATAATAGTTTAGTATATTTATAAAATTAAATACAAACATAAGTATAAAATTACATCATGAAATGAAATAAAATATAGTAACTCCATTGAAAACACCCTTATTATTTTATATTTTCCCTCCATGTGAATCATAATACACATATTGGAATCCTTGGGAAAAATAAAATATCCTAAATGGGTGAACTCAAATACTTGGTAAGGGTAATCATTTTAAAATATATATAAATATATACATAAAAAACATGGAATGGTGAATAACTAGAAACACATTCCATTAAAACATAATCTTGATTATAATATGTAAGGAACTAAAGATGATCAAATGGTTCCAAATAAATACGCACATGAGAATGAAACTTAAACATGGATATTATATTAGTATAATAATCATATGTATTATCAATAACATATCTCATAATGAGATAATTAATAATGTAGGACATCATAAACATATTGTTAATTCATTAACCCTGACACCACACATAATTGGGTTATACATCATCCAATACCCAAACTAGTTTGTCTCATTAGAGCTATTCATATATCAAGGGCTATAGTAGGCCCCACCAATTACTTACTTATTCCAATTAATTCCTCATATAACATTCCTCAAAGATAATCAACATTCATATTCATATTGATACTAGTATATGACATGTTAATAACATTCCCCAAAATTCTACACATAATCATAACCCATCTGGTGTAGTATGATAATAGTATAAATTGAAACATCCATTGTCAAACTAATAAAAAAATTAAAAAATATTCTTGATGGTATCATAAGAGATCAACCATATTTAATCATAAGTTAATAAAAATGATAATGACATAAATGAAAATACTATTATATAACCATAGAGAAATTCTTGAGAAATATACCACTTTGATTTAAAATAATTTATTTATAAACCAGTTCAATTAAAAAAATATTTTCATTGAAGATAACCATTTAAACATTTAAAGGATTCTTTAATACATTAAGTCATCCTGAAATTAGGAAAATATGATAATTTAATATAAGTAAACAAAATGTTCCATTTAAATTTTGAAAAAAAAAATAAAATAGTATATCTAAAATAAATTATGAATGTCAAACAAATGGATTGATTATGTGTATAAGAAATAAATAATCAATGAAGAAATTGAAATACAATAGAAGATAATGTAATTTTTTCCACATAATCATATCTTGATATAATTAATGGAGTAGAATTTTGACTGAATGAAGGGAAATTGGTTTTAAAATTACCTTACCATTTTGTAATTAGTCAAACTGTATCCCACTTAAAATTAATGATTGTGAAATGAAAAACTGTATTCCATAGATTTAATGATATTAATTATATGATATATTAATGGGACGTATATACACCACACACAAGAAATAACGGTCTAATAAGGAAAATATCTCATAATTTTTAATGTGAGATGAGAAACCCATATCGTATATCTGAAAGTGATCTTTACTTATACATAATATCATAAATAATCAAATTATATTAATTAATTAATTAAGAGTTTTTAAAAAATATATTTTATTTATTATAACATTATTATGTTTATTTATGGCCATTTTGTGAGTTATAATATTTAATTTCGTTGTCCGAGGAGTGTTAATTTCATAATTTTATGGTCTGTTCCTTGAGTATAAATATGGGAGTTCATGTCAAAAGAGAATAACATCTACATAATAGAAATTACATAGAATTAATTAACTTTTACATTTTTTTAATAATATCATATACAATTTTTTAATTTGGTATGATGATAATTCATTAGATAAAATATTTATGAAAATTTCATTATTTATATTGGCACTTTTTACGACCATCACAAACTTGTGTCATTTTATTCAACATTATCTTTATATCATGCTCTCGAAATGTGATATAACTTAAAATAAGTATATTACTATATTATTTAACCATAATAATTGTTTTGATACCAGATTAAATGGATGTAATGGAAAAATGAAAACTTATCACACATGAAGGCAACAAATCGACCCATCACAGATGAGGTTTTCATTTATTAAAATAAAATGATTTGTGAATGGATTTAATGATGGAAAATCCCCTATAAAACTAAAATGGCAGAATATATATGATATTTGAGTTACAATTCCACTTTATATTGGGGAGGTGATAAGTGGATAGAAAATAAATGAAATTAAATGGGAATGAAGGGGGATTTTACCACTTGAATAGTGTCTCATTGGGAACCTCATTATGACACATTGAGTTTCTATTTTGGTAAGGCAAATAGGTCTTGGAAATGTAAAACTGTTTTGGGAGGTAATTGGTATGAATTTTAGAATGACTCAAGGCTAAGATGGTGTGAGTGGAAGGGATGGTGTGTTGTGAAATTTATAGGGGATATGGGTGTTTTTTTTAATTTTTTATTCATTTATTTATTATTTTGGCTCTAGACTATCAATAGTGTTGATTCATGTGGCTATGTACAATATCAAGAGAAGTTTAGTTCAAACTAATGGCTCACTGCATTAGTAATGAATCAATAAGTCATGTATTTATCTAATAATGTAAAATACCAAAAATAACTGTATTTTACTATTTTTAGAAATTCGACCAATTTAGAAAAAAACCAAAAAATAACCCTAACCATTTTTCATTTATTATATTTCAAAAAAGGAATCCATTTTATGAAAATAAATCTATATATTTGATAAATATAATTTTTAAATTTAATATTTATTTATTCGAAAAATATTGATTTTAATGTTATAACCAATTTTACAACACATGGAAAATTTAATTATAGTCTCATAAGATTATCCAATAATTATAATTCAACAATATACTAATTGATTAATATAGTTTATTGGGGTAATTATTTTTTAAAATCATTATATTCAATATAAAATTATAAATAAACATTTACGTTTCTAAAAATTACCAACACTTAATTTAAATATTTTTTTTGCATTTATTTACTTCTTTCTGGATATAAATATATTATATATTAATTTATGATATTAAAAAAATTATTTCTAGTTTTATAGGTGATATTATTATTTTATTTTTTTGATTATTATTCCTAATGAGCATATAACAATCCCAAAAATTGGTTTTACTATTTTATTGTATATCATTGTTTGTTTAAGATCATTATTACATAAAACATAAGCTATCGAATAAATTGAATTTATTTAGGAACATACATACCATTAAATATTGGGGTGTTATATTCTTTCATCCAAAAAATTTCATCTTGTAAATTTTCTTTAGTATCAACTTCTAAATAGATGAGGATTTTTATTTATTATAACACACTCATGTTCACATATTTATTCATTCATTTTATGGCTTCTCAAATAAATTTTATCAGTCATGTCATTTGATTTCAGTATACTTTCTCTCTTGTGTCATGAATTTAGATAAGAACTTCACAGTAAGACAAATTAGGTTACAGTTGTATTTCCTCTTAGGTGAGAACATGTGTTTAATATGACATGTACATCCTTAACATTGATATGTGGAACACATCCTAAAATTTTGAAAGGCTAGGCGACATCACCAAATGATATGACCTAACTCCAATTATCAACAGTATTTCAAATTGTCCAATATACCTAGCTCTCAATTTCTATTTCTTTCCAAATAATATCACATCATTCTATGGAGATACTTTCAGAATGATATGATCTCGCACCTGAAAATCCAAATCCTTTTTCCAGTTGTCCTCATAAAATTATTCCTCCTCAAAGCGTATTTGATATGGATTTAAATAGTCTTTACCTTTTATATTGTTTCCTCCCCAAGTTATGGCCATACAATATTTCTTTCCAAAACTTCATCCCAACCAGTCTATTTATGAAATATATTTCCATATAATGCTTTATATGGTTCAATTTCAATAATTAATTTAAATTATTGTTATAGTAAAATTTATCCAATAGTAAATACTAATCCCACAAACCTTGAAATTAATATGATCATGATATCATCATTTCATAAAATTTATGCATTACCCTTTCAAAATTCTATTCAATTTAAATGTGATAAACAGTAATAAAATTATGCCTAGTATTTAAAACCATTTAGAAACTCTTCTAGAATATTATTGTAAAACGGGGATCTTGATCAGACCCAATCAATAGAGGTTCCCAGTGAAGTCTTACAACTTCATTAATATAATGTTTTTCAAGGTTCGTGAGAATAAAATAATCACATAAAATGATGAAATTTACATATTTGATATGTTTATCAATAAGTACCCATATTTCATTATTCTTTCTTGGAGTCATTGGTAAAAAAAGGGAAAATCCATAGTAATATCACCCGATTTCATTGTAGGAATAGGTAGAGGTTGTATGAATCCACTAGATAGTGTATCCATATTTTTAGATAAAATATTATAGCGTCTAACTCATGATAATGAGTTCAATTTTTCTGTTCATGTTTTTTAATTTCCTTGTTTTATTGGAAATATCTCTATCATTATACATATAGAGAAAACCATGTCATTTCATTGATGCGTCACTATAGATAAAAATCTAGCATCTCACAATGGTAGAGTCAGGATCGGATCATTTTCTAAAAACCTATTAAACACTACTAACAATTCATCACATTACTTTATCTAAATATACATAACCCCTTGACAAGTTATCTTGGTTAACAGCTACACTAATTAGGAAACACTATGAACAAAACATTGATAGTAACAAAATAAACAAATGAAACTACATACCTTAGTAATTTTCATTTGTGTATTCCATTCGTGCAATTTGTTTTTCTTCATAGTATCAACTGATATTCTATTAATGGAGACAGTATGAAAAAGAAAAGAAAATATTTTAATCCGTAATTCATAATTTATAAACATACCATATAACTATTTTCTTATAAGAGCCACCATAATAGTATGAATGTGGTTCTCAGATTCATCGTAGATTTTGTTGTACACTGTTATATCATCAATAAATTTCACAAAAAAATCAATATATTCCTTAAATATTCTATTCATTAGATCCACAAAAATAGAAGGTGAATTAGTTAGTACATATGGAATTAATATAAACTAATATTTTCCATACCTTTTGGGAAATTACATCTTTTAAATATCATCCTTATTTAAATTAAATTGATGATTTCTATATAGAAAATAAATATTATAAATATAATTAGCTCTATGAATTTGGTCAAATAAGTCATCAATGTGAGATAGAGGAAACCTTTTCTTTATCATGATAGAATTGATCATCCTATAGTTAATGTATTTCCTTATAGATCCATCTGTCTTCTTAACAAAATGAACATATTTTTTCCAAGGAGAAACACTAGGGAAAATAAATTCCTTACCATTCAATTCCTCTAGTTATTTATTTAACTCTATTAACTTTATTCAGCCCATTTTATAGGGAGTATTTGATTTAAGTCTTGGATCATGGATAAAATCAATAGAAAGCTCTACATCCAACTATAGAGGTTGTCTAGATATTTTCTCTAGAAATACATCAATATATTATTATAAAATAAAAACATACTAAATTTTATGATCACCTTTTTCATAAGTAGGTTTTATTTTCTAATATTCTCAAAGAATATCTTTTAGAAGAGATACCCAAGGTGGAACAATATATGACATAGATTATGAATTATACCTTAAAAATATTTGATGATATATATATATATCCAAAATCATAATTTCATTTTCATTATAATAAATTATTATATTATATTTTAAATCCAATCCAAACCAAGGATTATTGAAAAATCAACCACATTTATGATAACAAAATCAGAAATTATAGCTAGTTTATGGTTCATATTGGGAATATAGTGATACATATTTTTTGTAATAAGGCTTCCACTATGTGTTTTGATTCACAAATCACTTGTTATTTTTAATTAAAAATATCAAATATTTATTGTAAACTGTGAAGTTATAAATGAATGGGATGGTGTAGAATAAAATATATATTTGTCTAAATTTTTAGAGATGATTAAATTACCTTACACCATATCATTAGTAACTTCAATATCATATTTTGTGACAACATAAGCATGGTCTTGTTAACTTGGTCGTTTATAGGGAATTATTCATTGACATATAAGAAAATCATTTTTATAGTTTCACCTCTCATTAGAGAGAAAACATTCCATGATGACAAATTATTTCATTCTCCTACATCCTTTTTACCACCACTTGTAAACATATCTCATTCTAAATAGTCATATTCCACGATGTTTCAATCCAAATTTATTTGAATTTGGATATATTATTCTTTCTTTATCCCATTTTTCCATATTTCATTTTCATGAGTACATAGTAGCCCTCTTCTTGTCTTTCCTTCCTTCAAAGACGTTTGGTTTGCATAATTCTTCCTCTATATTAATGGTACATTATTCTATATACAATTACGATGAGAATTTTTGAGAGACTAATTCCCTTTATAGAACTATATTAAGACCATGAATGAAGTTATCACTGTTTCTATTTGGATTATATATATTGTCTGAGGGAATATTTTCTAACCTTGTATGGTTTGATTTATAATTAATATTCTTTTAATCACCTTTTTTTCTCAGACCCAAGAATTGCCTCTCCATATCTACACACTATTTTCAATAGAATTTTTTTCAAATAAAATTTCATGAGAACCCATCCATTACATATTTACAATTCTTTTCTACTCTAATGCGTTTTGAATTATTGATCACCATTGATCATCTTCTCTAAGAGAAGATAAACTAACATGATAACCTTATACCTTTTCTTACATCCCATTATGAGAATAATATTCTTTAAGTAACTTATCCATTGTGCAGCTATAAATGGGTTTGTAGTACCATTGATTAATAAAGGTTGTTGTTGCATGAAGTGGTATAACATTGTTATGCTACATTATAGAATGTGCTACTCCATGTGAGTAAGGTGATTTCTCATAACCATAGTTAATTATCCCAATATAGTTATAGGTTTCTCAGATCAAATTACAACTCTAGATCTAAAATCATTATCTTGAATATGAGGGAAATCCATAAAATGAATAAGTTCATTGATATGGGTTCAATCCCTTTTTCTAGGCACCATTTTTAACAAATTTCATACACTAGATTAGATTATGAAATTATAATATTATAGAAACACATAATAAAATTTATGTATAAATTATCTAAAAATCATAATCTTGGTTACTGTGATATTATTTAAAAATTTAGTTGTAGGTATATATTTCCCTAATCGATGTTTTTATAAATCTTATTTCCAATGATTCTACTAGAATTTCCTCAGATACCAACTGTAATGATTCCATCTTTAGAAGCCTTTAGTCAATTCCTTACTCTATTACATTGGCTGTATGTAAAATCAATTACATTCCAATGGACCAAATAGTTTAGTAGATTAGGAAAACATGACAAAAACATAATTATTACATTATAACTTCAAATTAATTACAACATAGTAACTCCATTAGAAACACCCATACCCTCTCATATTATCCCTACATTTAAATCCTAATGTACCTCTTGGAATCATGGGGAAAATAAAACATAATAATGGGGTGAGATAACATTCTCATTAAGGGTAATAATACTGTATAATCTATCATAAATAATCATAAAAAAACAAGGAAAATTGATTAACTAAAAACACATTTCTTTAAAACATAATCAAGAGCATAATATAAAAGGAAATAATATTGGTCATATAAGTACATATAAATAATTAAATAAGAATGAAACATAACCATGGATATTACAATAGTTGAATAATCACATGGATTATAAATAAATATTATTATAATGATTGAATACATAATACATTATATCATAAACATATCATCAATGCTTCATCTAAGACACCATACATAATTGTCCAAGACATAACTCAATACCAAAACTAGTTTGTCCCATGATACTTAATAATTAATCGAGGGGCAATACCAGGCCACACCCATTACGTACTAAGATAAATTCATTCCTCATATTAAAGGGGTGAATCATAATCAATATATATACTCATAAAAAATTAACATATGAAATGTTAATAACATTCTTCAAATAATAAATATAATCAAAAACCGTACAGTGTAATATGATGGAAGATATCAAAATTGAAAGTATATAGTCAATATTGTCATAAAAATCATTAAAATATTTTATATTGAATCAGAATACATCAAACTCAATTAATAATAATTTATAAAAAAATTATTTTGACATCGATGAAAATACTATAACGAAAAAATTGTGAAATTTTTGATAGAGAAACCACTCTTATTTGAAATCATGTATTTAAACAGATTCATAATTATAAAATAAAACATTTCTTTTAAAAAAAATGGTAAACTTTTAATGTATTACTTGAGAAATTAATTCTTCAAGATATCAGGAAAATATGCTCATGTCTATAAGTGAAAAAAAATCCTTTTAAATTTTTTAAAAGAAACATTCAAAAGTGAATTTTTAAAAATGTGTGCATTAAGAAAATGAATTGGTTATGTGTATCACATATAAATCTACATAAAACCTATGAAAATAAAAAATAATATAATAAATATTATTTTCAAATATAATAATATCTTGAAATAATCAGTGGAGTATATTTGTAACCTAAAGAATGGAAATTAGGTTTAGAATTATGTTACCACTTTATGATTTGTCGAACTGAATGCCCCCATAATATTAATTATAAGAAAATGAAACATTATTTTATATGAAGGTAAATAGATTAATGATACAATATATTAAAGGGACGTATATACAACACATATAATAAATAATGTTTGAATATGCAATATATCTCATAGAATTAAAAGTTGGAAAAGAAATCAATACCTTATATCGGAAAACGTTATGAACATGTTATAAATTCCATGGATAATCAATTATGATTCATTAAATAAATAAATAATAACAAATTATAATAGTTTTTTATTTATATTAATTTTATTACTTTCATTTAGGGATATTTCGATGAGTTATAATTTTTAATTTCATTGCCATGGGAGCATTCGTTTCATGGTTTTATGGTTGTTCCCTTGTGTATAAATATGGTCGTTCTTTTTAAATGAGAATAATTTCTATAGAATTTAAAATATATTGTATTATTGAAATTAAATTTTTTTTAAATTTTACTATATATCATTAATTTATATGTTATGAGGATGATTCATTAGATAAAACGTTGATGAAAATGTCTTAATTTATTTTGGTTGTTTTAAGACCATCATAACCTTGTCTCATTTTATATAATAATATATTTATATAATAGTTCTAAAACATGATATAACTTATAATATGTAAACTAAAATGTTATTTAACTTTAATTATGGTTTTATAACCTTCTTTGAAGGTGGTATTGGAGAAAGAATCCATTACATCCACAAAGGTGGTGAATCGACTCATCACAGATGATATTTTCATTTTTTTAAAATAAAAGGAGTCGTGAAAAGTTTTGATGATCGATAATACATTACCATTATAAAATTATAGTATATATAAAACACTTTAGTTACAATTGAACTATTAATAAGTGGTGATTATAGGATAAGAAAAGAAATGAAACTAAAAGGATTAAGGAGGATTTTCCCTCTTCAATATCGTCTCCTTTGGAACCTCCTGATAACACTTGTATTTGGTATTTTTTTAATACCATCATTTCTTAGACATTGAGAAGAGTCTTAGGGAGGTAATTGATTTAATTTAGACAATATTAATAGACTATAAGGTGTGAGGAGAAGGGGTGGTATTTATAGGGCAAGGGAGTGGTTTTTTGACAATTTTATTCAATTATTAATTATTTTGGCTCAGGACTATATTTTTTATTATTATTGTCACTAAGTATAATAAATTGTATGCATGAGTGAAATATAATGTTTTATTACATAAGAAATGAATCAAAATGTAATTTATAGAATGTATAATGTTTAATACTGTAAACTACCATATTTCACACATCATAAAAAATCATCTATTTTAGAAGAATACCAAAAATTACCTACAAAATTTCTTTAAATATAGATTTAAAAAAGAGATTAATTTTATGAAAATAATTTTATAAATATGGTAAATTAAATTTCTAAATAAAATAATCATTTATTCAAAAATATATTTTCTTTAATATTATAACTGATTTTATGACACCTGGAAAAATTAAATACAATCTAAAAAATTTATCTTTTAATTATAATATTACAAAAACATAATTTAGGAATAGATTTTATTAATAATGTTTTTTTAATCATTATATTAATTATAAAATTATAAATAAATATTTACATTTCAAAAAATACCTATACTTAATTTTTATTTTTTGATACATTTAGTTACTTATTCAATGATATAAATATGTAATATTTTAATTTATGATAATCCTAAATTTTTTTATACTTTAGTAGGTCATATTATCATTCGAGCATCCAAATTACTATTTATAATAGTCACATTAAAAATTCATATATTGATATTAATATTAATTGAATATCATGGATTTATTAAGCTCGGTGTTTATTTCAATGTAATCTATCAAATAAATTTTATTTATTGAAAAAGATACATACCATAATATAAAGTAGTGTTATAGTCTTCATCATATAATATACAAGGTATGAATTTTTAAAAATATTATTTTAATTTGATTGATAATTACTTATAATGTTATCTTATATTTAATTTACAAATGCGTATCTAAAATAAAAATAATTAGTAAAAAATAAACTCATTTTTTAGGAACAAGTAATTAATGAATTTAATGATATTTGTAATTGGATAAAAATATTATCATAGATTTATACTTCCTTGGAAGATATTTATGAGTTTCATACGATTTTTTATATTTTTGGAAGAGACTATAGAAACCCATCCATGACATACATTGATAATACATCAGTTAAAAAGAATATTCAGTACATTACAAACATAAATAACTGAGGACTGTAACAGTTTAGTGTCTTCTGAACCATGGGAAAAAATCATCTATCCTAGTGGAAGATATTAAAAATCTCCCATAATGATCACCACCTTTAGTACTTATACCCAAAACCATTCTTTATAACATGGGGAAAGGAAACATAAAAAAGGGGTGATATCAGATGCCCAGTAAAGGTAAATAATTGAAATTCATAAGAATAACATGAAATAAGTGTTTATAATATGAGGATAACATTTGAAGATCATACCCTACATATTACAGATCATAATAAATATTGGAAGTTCATGAGACAAGAATGATATGGAAATAAAGAACACAATTCCCAAATGTATGACCTAAGAATAAAACATTGACTTTTCACAGGCACATAAGCATATAAAATATCTATGTCAAGGTAGACTACCAAGGCCATTGAAACATATTTGGATTTTTTAAACACTCATACAACATCGGGCTTAGGATTCCCTCTCACACACCCTCTTGTTTAGGGATTGGGATATCCTCCCTTGTACCCTCCTTTTTTTGGCTAGGGATGTCTTATCATTTACCCATTGGCTTAAGTCTTGGGATGTCCTCTCATGCTTCATATTGTTTTAGTCTTGGGATGTCCTCTTGTGTACCTGCTTGTTTGTTTGGGTGGGATGTACTCCTATGTATCATCTTGTATTGATATTGGGATGTACTTTCTTATACCTTCTTGTTTCGATCTTGGGATGCACTCATGTGTAACCTTTTATCCCATAAAACATTTATCATTACCCAATTCATTGGAGAAAGATATAGGCCTCACTCATCTCATAATAAAATCATTCATACATGTTCCATAAGATAATTCAACATTCTTCATATCATGACCCATTAAATAACATATGTTTTATAAATATCAAATCATAAACCATAAAATGAAATGGGTATCACTAACATTTGATCACATCATGAACTATGGAAATGGTATAGGTTTCATACCCTTTTCCCCAGTGAATAACCTCTGAAAACAAGTGGGTTTCATAAACATATAACCCCTGAATGAAAAAGGGGAATCATAAAGGCAATGAAATTAGTCATAACCCATTCATAGAAATAATATTAATTGAACTTCTAAATCATTTCCTAAAAGGACATTAGATACATCAACAGATGTCATCTTAGATGGAATATAATTCTGAAATATAAAAAATCATTTCTTGATGAAATTATCCTTTCTTCTTTGAAAATGAATTTTTATTACATAAGTCCCATTGAAAATATTTTTCTTAGAAAATAACATGAAAACTTATAATGAATAATTGACATCATTTTGAAAACTATATTCACAAAAAACATATAAAATATGATTCAAAAAATTAAAAAAAAATCTTTCATTGAAAAAACAATTAAAAATTATAAAAAAAATTTACGTTTCTTAAACCATTTCTTTGAAGATACTTTGAAAACATATATATAAGGCTTGTATACATTTTAAAAAAAATTTCCTTAAAAGTATATAAATATATATTGAAAATATTTTAAAAAATATTATACTTGAAAACATTTAAAACAAGCTTGAAAACATTTTGAAAACCATTTTCCATGAAAATTACTATTTAAAAAGCATTCATAAAAAATAACCTTTAAATAAGAAAAAAAATCATCAAAGGATTGATGGAGGATATATCTGTATACGTGTTATGATGGAAAATGAATATTCTTTTTTCATGTTAAAAAGATAAAAAAATGTCTTTTTTGGGTAGAGGCAGGAATATTCCTTTGAATAAAGTAGTAAAATACAAAAAGGGTAAAAACTATTTTAATGATCATATTATATTATTATAATATTCTAGGAAACCCATTTCTAGAAAACATGGTTTCAATGGAACTTGGATTTTTGAACAAATCGAATATAATGTCATTATTTCATAATAACACTTTCTTAACTATATTATAAACCAAAGAGTGGAAAAATGGTACAAATATATGTATTATTAACCAAAGGAGATGAAAATTCATGAATTTTATTGAGATATGGATCATAACATTTCATCAATGTAAGCATAAACATATACAATCTTGAGAAGCAATGAGACTGTCTCAATCATCTCTTTTCACATGGTAACTTGGGATCATACTCTCCATGTAAGAAAAAGAAATAACATGAAGATTAAAATATTATTAAATAATGTAAATTAATTATATAACATGTAAAATGGATGTATGTAAACCTTCATAGATATTTTAGGTGTATAACTAAACATGGGTCTCAATGTTGGAAAATTGAGACAAAAATATTTTACCCAATTGAGAGCATTTGAAACATAAACCCCATGAAAGAAAAAACATTTAATGGATTTGTGAATACCCATAAATTTATGAATATGGTACATATAATATAGTCATGGGCAGTAAATACACCACAAAAGGGAAAAAGTGGCGAACATAGCACGTATATCACGGAAATAAAAAGTGAGATCAAATCCACTTACCTCATATCTTGACTCCTGTAGTACACATTTAAACCACCTGTATAATAAATATAAATTTATTAAAACACTTTTAAATAACCATAATTTTTTTTCTAATTTCATATATGGTTTTATTACAACATTATATTTCCCTCTTGTTAAGAATCATAGGTTAAGGTTTCACTTTGGGAAATATTCACTTTTTTTTGTATGTGTCTTAATTTGTTATATTGATTGTCCTTATACATATATCATGATTCTAGAATATAAAACATGATAAAAAATTTCTGTATATATAATATTTTTTTATAATAATCTATAGAATATATATGTATGAAACTAAATACACTATTTATGGAGACAGTAGGTCATACGTATGCATGAATGATATTTATATTTAATTTTCATGTTCAGAGAAAGAATATAAAATATATATATATATATGTATATGTATATATCATTATTGAAGTAGATTTATGATATATTAAATATCATAAATAATCCCTAAAACCAACCTTAATATAATCCATGTAGTGTATGAATGAATCGTATCATTTTGAGGGGGCGACAGTCCACACTTCCTCAAATGATATTATCATATTTACTTATGATGGAAATCATAAAGGTTTGTTCTAAAGAAAATTTACAGTAGAATAAATTAATTATAAATATTAAATATAACATATATAAACATATTTTCTATCATAATGGCCACCGTGGTATGTGGTAATGAAAAAAAATGAACAATCATCAATCTGTGTGGTAGTAGTTTCCCATACACAGAAATATTGTGTATGTTAGCCATTAAATGGAGGTGTGTGTAAGTGTAGCTCAAAAACTTATCATAAAACCATCCTAGTATATTTAGGATATTATTTATTTCATACAATAATGGAATAATGTTAGATAAGGGGGATGGAGAAGGAAAATAAAGGAAATGAGCTTGGAGAAGATGTTACCCCATAATCTGGTAACTCGTCTTGGTTTGTGCCAAAATGATTCCTTAAGTTTCATTCAACCAAAATTAAGTATTCTAGGATGAAGTGAGGGAATTTGGGAACTTATTTCAGCAATGTTTGGGTTACCCATGGGTCTTTAGAGATGTGAGTAAGTGGGTAGAGTTGGTGTCATTTTATAGGTAGGGGAAAGGGCTCACTTAGAATGTGTTAGAAATAAGTTATGTGTACACATGTTATTACATACAAATTCCTAAAAACATGAAAAAAAATAATTAAAGGCTTATGGAAGAACTATGGGAATCCAATGGGTTTTTTACGTGTTGATAGGTTATTTTTCCTTTAATTTTTTGGTTTGGCCCCTATTTAAGTTTAATTTGGATTTAATAGCTGTTATTAATTTTAATCACTTTATGTAATACGTTTGGTCTAACATAAAATGATCAAGTTAGAATATATAAGTTATACTAAATATAGTGAATTATTTCAGTTTTTAAAATTCAATTCATATAAGTGGGAAATTTAAGATTAGTGCTAATGCCATAGATGGGACGAAGTTACTAGGTTTTAAAGCGGATGGAGAGTCAAAAGATTATTATGATTTTACGTTCAATTTCAATGTGAATTTGATCATAATATATTAAATTGTATTAATAGATTTATTATTTATCTAATTTTAACTTAAAAAAATTATAATATCATTTATAGTTTTTAATTAATTAAATTAAAAGGCAGTTTTAAAATAAAAAGTTGTATTTTTCCCTATTCATAAAAAATGATATTTCTCAGAAAAATCCCTAAAATTCACTCTATAATAAATTAGATGTTATGAATTAAAAAAATGAAGTTTATTTTATCAAATTAAATTTCTTAATGTGTCTAATATTATATTTTTCATTTTTCACAGAATGACATTAATGGCGGTTTATTCAATAAAACAGTCTTTGTATACATAAAAGGTCTTCAATATAAATCATATATCTCATTATAAATATGTTATATTTATATAAAAAATTATAGACGATATTTTATAACTAGTTATTATTTTTTTAATTACTTTTTTTAATAGGTTAGTTATAACTAACTTGTTTAAATAATTATAATAATAAATTAAAGTTTCTTAGAAACTCAGTATTTCATGTAACATAGGAAAAGATGATATTCTATGTGAAAGGAAGGTTTTATTGATTTCATTGCTTGAATGAAATGAATAATTAATCTATTACGGTTAAAAGGATTTGTGACCATAATAATATTTCCTTTAATATTCAATCAGTTTCAATATTCATTTATAATTAATTGTTAACATATAAATTCATATTATATTTTATAAAACATATATTTTTATAAATTGGTTAATACTATACATAACCTCTAATTTAACATTATGGTTTTATCTTATTATATTGAAAAATTATATTTTATTTATATAATATTATTGGTAAACCTTAGTCTTGTGTGTTACGCAAGTCTTCAAGGAATATCACTATTTCATATAATGCAAGCTAACCTTGGTACTTCATGTAGAACAAACCAAAGTTTATATTGCACTTAGTGAATGATCAAATTGCTGTTTCTTATAATTCATGCCAAAATCAGTGCTTTAATATAAAAATAACTATCTTCAGTGTTGCATGAAATGCAAAATATCAAAAATAAGAAATTTATTTGGAAAAATCTCAAAATCATTGGGTGTTACATTCTACCACCATTAAAATGAATTTTGCCCTCAGAATTAGTCTGGGTTATCAATGGTTTAACACTTGGAAGTTTCATTCATCGAATCTCACATAATAAAAATGAATACTAACTCTTCCATTAAAATGGTAATATTGGAACAATAATGGTTAACCAATGTAAAATGTAATTAGGTTTACACATTGGAGAACATTGATTGGAAGTAAAGATTGGGAATGGAGGAAAATTGTAAATATTTATAGGGATTTATTGAGGTCATCATTCAAAAACATGTGAATAATAAAATAAAATATTAGGGCATCCAAATCATAAATCTAGGATGATTTAAAAGGCCATCGGTGCAACAAGAATTAATGTATTTGGAAAACACATTTTCTTTTTTGATCATTATCATATCATTATGTAATTAATTTTTTATACCAAGAATAAAAAAAATCATTATTTGGTTGTGGTTTTATATATTTCCAATTCATCCATTACATCAATAAATATATTTATAGAAATTAACTTTGATTCTCCGAGCAATAAAATAAACTTTTAGCTGATATTAGGGCCCATAAAGGAATGCCATGTTTAACGATTTATAAATAACTATTCTTAAAAATAAATATGGTAAATTCGTTAATATCTAAAATTAAAAAAGTAACAATACCATTTCAACATAAATAAGTATTCATAAAAAATAATTATACATAATCTAGGACATCGTGTAAGCCATTGATAGGCGTGAAACACTTATCATCCTTTTGTAATTGGTTCAAGACCCACAACCCTACCGAAGGTCATCGTTTGTAACCTAACATACAACAATCACTTTTATAAAAAACACTAATATAATTTTCAATAAAAATATGATGGCCACCCATGGAATAAGTTTAATCACTATATATCCTTTTATCCATGTTTTTTAATACAAACTCAATACGTAAATACCTCCTCCAAATATTTAATAAAAATTTCAATGAATGGTTAAACTTATAATCATTCCCAAATATGTAAGTCCAAAACTTTTGAAAGAGAGACATGAAATCATCTTAACATTGATTCCCCTGTATAATGAAAAGTATCTCTTGATTTTCGAATTCCAAAAATTTGAATAACCTCATCATATTTTCTCTTGAAAAATGTTTGTATCCTTAATTACAATAAATCCTTATCAAAAACATGCATGATTCCTTATTCTAATGATATATAGATATATTATTTAAATCCAACAAGTCTTAAACTTCAGCCTTGATGAGATAGAAAATTTGTTCAACAACCAGTTCTAGGGTAACCCATGCCATCAAATTTACTTATTCATATCCGACATATCATTATCTCAATTTCAGACATTAATTAGGGTTTACTTCCCTTAATAAAAATACACACATTCCATGAAATCACTTTTGTATGTATTCATTACCATTAAACATTTATTTTTCAATACTTAATGAAAACTTATAGGGAAAATTTTTATACATTTCATGATTAATATAACATAATCATTGAATTTGGAACCATAAATACTTCATTAATGAAAATTTATTCTGAAACCATTACTAAGGCTTCATCAATATATTTCTTATTACATCGTTCTTATAATATGAAATAAGAATCATGTCTTAAGGTGACTGAGACTAAATCTAATCATTTTTCTTATGTTTACTTTAAACAATACTGAAATAACATCACATACCTTTCAAAATTCGTTTTAAGTCTCATTATCTTCAGTTGTAGAACTAATACTCATACCAACATCCTAATTCTCATTATGAGATTTCTTATTGGGAAATAGATTCACATAATGACCATTTTTTTCCATTTTGGATTCATTAATTTTTAACCATGTGCCCTCTAGATCTCTCTATTCAATAGAACTATAAATCATTATGGGAGAAACATTTATCATACAAAGATACCATATAATCACGAAAATCATCTTACAGGGTGCAAAAATCATGGACCCAACATATTTAATCTATGAAACCTTAGGTTTATACTAGGTTATTAAAAAACATCTTCTATTTAAATCCAACATAATGGTTCATTAACAGTTTGTGAATTCAAAAACCATTTCCCCCAATAGTGTTAAACAAGGTGTCTAGTAAGAATCATTGTCATGAACCATATTTCCCCAAGTTACTCTTGGAGCATCTTGTCGGAGTTGTTAACCCAAGTTACATATATTCTAGAGAAACATCCACTTGTAGTATCTGGATTGGTATGTATTTCTTGGAAACCACTGACTCAACTCTTTACCAAAATTCCTAAACATTTTACTTAATGTTGACTCATCCTTATACATATCCTTAGAGACATCCCTAGAAATATCCATTTAAATATACCTATGGATATCACTAAATTATTATCATCATAGTTTTCACATTCTTCCTAAACCTTCCCTTTCATGCCAACTATAGCAACACAGGATTCAGAAACATGGATATTGAATCGTTTTATAGGAATATTCTGTACATAAAAAAAATAATTTCCTGGGGACCGTAATCTTTTAGAGTCATTGGAAACATAGAAAAGAAAGATTCTATCCCATTGGAAGACCATCAACATCTCACATAAAGATCTCCACCTATATTACTTCTACCTAAAACCTTTCTTTATAACATGGGGAAAGGAAACATAAGAAATTGGTGAGCTGAGAAACTCGGTAAAGGTAAATAAAGGAAACGCGTAATAAAAACATAAAAAAAGAGTATGGAACATGAGGATAATATTTGAATATCATACACTGAATATTAGAGATCCTAATAGAAATTTTAATTTCCTAATACATGAAACATACGAAAATTAAGATACTAATCCATGAAAGTATGACATAGGAATAAAACATGGAATTTTGGGAGACATAAAATCATATAACAACCCTTGGTCAAGGAAGACTACTAAGGCCTTTGTAACATGTTTGGATGGGTTTAATCACTCGTTTACCCACTTTGAGATTGGGATGCCCTCTTGTATACTCTCTCGATTCGGTCGTGGGGTTTCTTGAATTTTACCCTCTTGTTTTGGTCTTGGAAAGTCCTCTTATTTACCATTGGGCTTTGGGAATTGGATTTCCTCCCACATACAATCTTATATCAGGTTTGCGATGTCCTCTCATGTACCCCCTTTTTTCCAGATTGGGATTTCCTCCCATATACCCTCTTGTTTCGGGCTTAGGATGTGCTCATGTTTACCCTCTTGTTTTAGGATTGGGATTATCTCCCATGTACACTTTGAGCTCATAAAACATTTATCATTACCCAATGGATTGGTGGGAGATATAGGTCCCACCCATCTCATAATGAAATTATTCATACAAGTTCCACAAGTTAAGAAAACATTCATCAAATCATGAACCAAAAAATACATAGGTTTTATAATCATTAAATCAAAACCCATGAAATTAAATTGTAATCATTAACCTTTCATCACATCACAACCTATCTAAAAGACATAGGTTTCATAAACATATAACTTGTGAAATAGAAACAAGCTTCATAAAAATATTTGCATTAAGAAAATCCCATTTATAGATAGAGTAAAAATGGAACCTTTAGATCATTTACTAGAAGGTCATGAATAACATCAACAGATGTCATCTTAGATGGAAAATAATTTTAAAATATCTTTCAAAAAATGTTTCTTAAGTAAAATACCATTTGATCTTTTAAATAGGATTTTAATACATAAAACCTCTAAAAGATAATTTTCATAGAAAATAACTTTAAAACATATAAATAATACATGAAATCATTTTTACAACCCTTTTCCCTGAAAATATATAATATATCCTTCAAAATAGTTAAAACCCTTTTTATTTGAGAAAACGATGACATATTATAATGAAATATTGATAATGTTTTGATAAAAATTTCTTTAAAAATAATTTGAAAATTTATAAATAATTCTTGTATACATTGTAAAAAAAATTCCTTGAAAACATATAAAATATGCTTGAAAATATTTTGACAACTACTTTACTTGAAAATATATAAAATAAGCATGAAAAATTTTCATAACCATTTCCCTTGAAAATATATTTTAAAATTTATATCTTAGAATTTAACCTTTCAAAATGGAATAAAGTCCTCAATGTATTGATGGTGGATAAATCTATATATTTCATACTATGTAAAAAGAATATTCCATTTTAGGGTAAAAACGATAGAAGAAACCTTGTTCAGAAAGCAAAAAAAAGATTCCATTTAAAAATTGGTAAATCAATAAAGTGTAAAAAAATATTTTAATTATTATCATATATTATTATAATATTCTTGGAAACCCCTTTTTATAAAACATTGTTTTAAATGAACACATATTTCCAACACAAGAGAAGGTAATGTCGAGATTTCTTAAAAACAATTTATAATATATAATAAATATGAAAGAGTGGAACAAATTGAAAGAATGTTTTAATAATAAACCATAGGATAATAAAATTCATGAATTTCCTTGAGATATGGATCAAGAAATTTGATCAAAAAAATCATAAATATAAAAAATCTCGAAATGCAATGAGATTGCCTCAATCAACTCCTATAACATGGTATAATGGTTTCATAATCTCCGTGTAAGAAATAGAAATTAAATAAATCATAAAATATCAATAAATAATTTAAATATATGACATAACATGTAAATAGGATGTATATACACCTTGAAACATAATTTCAGTGCATAACAAAACATGTGTCTCAAGGAAGGGAAATTGAGAGAAAAGTATTTTACCGATTTGGTAACATTTGTAACTTAAAAAATATAAAAGAAAGATCATAGAATGAATATATTATTACCCAAAAGATTCATATAATAAATTCATGGGAAGTAAATAAACCATATAAAAGGAAATAGTGGTGAACATAGCATGTATCTTAGGGAAATAAAAAGTGAGATGAAATCCCCCCACCTTGTGCCTTGACTCTCATCGTACTCATTAAAAACAAAGTTATATTAAATATATATTTATTATGAAGCTTTTAAATAAACATATTATTATATATAATACCATATAAGGTTCTTCTAGAAATTTATATTACCCTCTTGTTAACCATCCTTTGTTAAGGCTTCACTTCAGGTAATATTCACTTGGTTTTTTATACATGTCTTAATTTGTCATATTGTTGGTCTTATACTAATACGTTGAATTCAGAATGTAAAAAATTATATAAAAATAATTTATGTACAGTATATGTGTATTATAATAATATATATAATACATAATTATGAAATGTAATACACCATTCAAGGGGACGATAGACAGTATGTATGCATAAATGTTATTTCTGTTTAATTTTCATGTTGAGAGAATGAAAGTTAAATAAATATCTATATATTTATATATATCATTATTAAATTAGATTTATGATATAATATATATCTTATATGTTCACCTTAACCATGCTTAATAAAATAATTTTAGTGTATGAATGAATCATATCGCTTTAAGGGGAGGTAGTCCAAACTTCCCCAAACAAAATTAATATATTTACATAAGATGGAAAGAATAAAGGTATGTTTTAAATAAAAATTAAGGAAGAATAAATATATTATAAATATAATATATACCATATATAAATAGATATTACATCATAATTTCCACCATGTTAGGTGGTTATGGAAAAATGAACAGTTATTGTTTCATGAGGTAGTAGTTCTCCGTATAGAGAAACAATATGTTTATTACCCATTAGGTCAAGATGTGTGTACATGTAGGTAGAAAACATATCATAAAACCCTACTAGTATATTTATAATACTATTTTTGAAATAAAAATTTTATTTAAGTATATTGGAGTGTTGGTGGAGTAAAATAAAGGGAAAGAGCTTGAGAGAAGACATTGCCTCAAAATTAAGTAACTCCTTTTGCTTTGCACCAAAAGGTTTCCATGAGATTTCTTATTCTCATTGTAAGGATTATAGGAATAATGGATGGAATTTGGTAGATTATTTTAGTCTTTTTTATGTTATCCGTGTTTCTTTAGAGGTGTGAGAGAGTAGGTAGAGGTGGTGTCCTTTTATATGGAAGGCAAAAGACTCACTTTGAAATTTTTAGAAATAAGTTACATATACACATGTTCTAACCAAAAAGAGTCATAAAAAACATTAATTGAAGGTTTATTTACTAACTATGGACATAAAATGGGTGTTTTACATGTTTATAGAACAGTTGGGCCTTTATTTTCTAAGATTTAGTCCTTAATAACCTTAATTTGGCCAAAATCACTACGATTAATTTTAATCAAATTTACATATCATCTTGGTCAGAAAACAACATGATCTAATTAGAATCTAAATATTATAATGATTACAATGGTGTATGTATGTTTTTGAAAATTCAATTCATTGAAGAGGCACATTCAAGACTAATCCTAATGTCGTCGATGGGACGAAGTTACTGGTTTTTAATGTATATAAAAGATCAAAATTTTATTAATATTTTATAATCAATATTAAATTGAAATTGATTCAAATGATTTAAATTGTTTTAATAGAAGCAATATTTATCTAATATGACTTTAAAAAAATATTTAACATTATTTAAAATTTATAATAAATTATACAAAAAGGAGGTTTTTTACTAAAACACTTTATTTTCACTATTAATCAAAAAAATATTTTTCTATGAAAATTCACAATAATTAACCCTAGAATAATTTCAATGTTATGAATTCCAATATAATATTTCTTTTATCAAATTTAATTTCCAAATTTTCATAAAATTAGTTTATTTTCACAGAAGAACATTAAAATCAGTTCATTAGAGAAAAAAATAATTTAAAAAAAAATTACCAAAAATTATATCATTCATTATAAATATATTTTTTTAATATAAATAATTATAAAAAATATTTTAGAAGTATTTTTACTATTCATATTATTTTTTTATGGAATATGTTATGAAAAAATTGTTTAAATAATTATAACCAATAAATGATGTTTCATAAAAACTCATTATTGAGTGTAACATATGCCAAGTCAATATTATCTGTGAAACGAATTTTTGAATTATTGCATTGAATGAAATAAATTAAATTTTAATTTATTAGGGTAAAAAATATTTGTGACTGTAATAATATTTCCTTTTATATTCAATCGGATTTCATATTATTTTATAAATAATTGGTATCATATGAAATAATATTACATTGTATAACCCATATATTTTCATAAATTAGTTAATAATATTAATGAACTCTAATTTACAATCAATTTTTTATCTTAATATATTAAATAATCATATCTTAATCATATATTAGTGTTTGGTAAACCTCAATCTTGCGTGTTACACAAGTCATAATGGAAAGTCATTGTTGTGTATAATACCAAATAACTTCGGCGTTCTATATAGAGATGGAAAAGGTTTATATTGAATAAAGTGAACGATTAACTTGGTGATACATATAATTCATTCCAAACATATTGTTTTAATAAAAAATAAAGTTTCTTCAAGGTTCTATTAAATTAAAAATATCCAAAATGAAAAACAAGTTCAGAAATAAAAATCCCAAATTCTATGGGTGTTATAGAGACTATCCATTCTGAATATTCAAATATATATATAATGAATTTGGTTATTTTTAGTGACCTTAGAATGCCAATTTTTTAGTTTTTTCATATAAGTAAATATATGTTTTTGTTTTTCATTGTTTAAATATATTTTACCTCAAGTGACTTAATACATTACTTATTCAATTCGATGTCTACACACACTTTTCAATAAAAATGTGACTCTTTTTGTTTAGAGTCGTACATATCCACTATAAATTTCAACACATGTTCAATATATTGATAATGATGTTAGAGTCACATATATTTGTGATTTTTAAAAAAATACAGAGATTAGGTGTTAGTTGTTTCCACTCTTTGTTTCGTAATAAGACTAAGATAATTATGAACTAATATTCATTATAATTTCATTAATTTTTTAGGTTTTATATTATACTGGTCATTGGATATTAGGAATATTTTCCCATATGAAAACACATTTTTTTGGCTTTTCTTTTTATTAGGTGGTGTTCGTAAATTTTTTAGAACATTGTAAACTAGTATATTTTATTATTTTTTTAAAGTTCTTTATTTTTATTTCTTATTGTTCATACTTATTTTTTTGTTTTATACATTTGAAGATACATGTCAAGTAGAATATTAAAAGAAGAAAACATAAAGATACATGAGAGAAGAAAATTAAAATATGTGAAATAATTGGTTAATATATATTATATTATATTATATTATATATATATATATACAGGTATATATCTATATGTGTGCTTTGGATATTATTTTATAAGTAATGTTTTGTAAGCATGGTGTCATCATTAAAAAGGAAAGGTGGAATGTGGTTAGTTTTTTTTGAGATTCATGTTTGAGATAATCAGAAATGGGGAGAAGAATGCATTGGATAATGTTAGTTATATAAATTATTCTATTTTTATATCGAAATATTATATTTTTTAATCATATAAATGTGATTTTTATTGTATATTTTCAATGATTTTGAGTTAAATATTAGTGAAGACCTTATCCATCACCAAAGAATATTTTCAAACAATTTTATAATTAATATTAAATTTTAAATTATCAAGTATTTAACATTTAATTGACGTTTTAAAATGTTTATATAGATAAAAAATTTCTTATTTAATTTTTTATGTTGATATATTTTTATCATGTTTTTCTCGTTTTAATAAAGAGTTATAGATTTAAAAAAAATTATCACAATATATATGATTGTTTTAGAAAAAGACATCATGAATACTAATGGAATTGAGTAACAAAAACGTTGAACTTATATGGGTTATATAAAATCAATTACATAAAAAAATATGTAAATCATTTAAGTCATGTAACTATAGAAATAAAAAAATGTAAAAAAACATACTTAACTTTGTAGAAAAATATATACATAACAACCAACATAAAAAATTAATAAAAATAAAATATATCTCTAACAACATACTATTATATGTATAATAGACAATAATGTATAAAGATATCAATATAAAAAAACAAAAAAATCCAATCATACATTACTTTGTACAGATTAACTATTTGAAATGAAAAGAGTTTTGAAAATATAATATTCATATAACTATAAATAATAAATTTTTAAAGACGTGAAACTTATCACATACATTATGTAAAATACCCATGAAAATTATTTTACTAGATATATCAAATTATATTTAAAAAAAATCCATTAATAATAGTTAAACTAATGCTTTATATTAATCATTCAGTTGGGTATGGAACCAATTGTCATGTCCTAGGCGTAGCTTATAAATTCACTCGATGATTTGATACCGCCTACATTATTTGTTTGAAAGATGTATCAACCTAATCATCGCCAAGGAATGCTTCAAGGATAACCAGATTTCACCAATGAACCATTAGAGAATATTTCATAACAAATCCATCCAAGATATTGAACAAAATAATTAATCAATCACTAATATCTAATAAATCCTACATATGTAATTTTTGTGTCATATTTATTTAAAAAATGCTTCTAAATCCATTTATTTCATAAATCACATCAAAATTTATATTTTAATTTCACTTAATTGATATTTTTATTTTATTTTTCTATAATCATATATTTCATTTTATGGTTTATATCAAAATATTATGTATTTCATTTTTAAAACATTCATTTTTTTATAGATTTCAATGTTTCTGAGTTGTATAATAATGAATACAATACCTATATTTGACGTATGTTTGAAATTTTTTTAGTAAGTATGAATAAATTTTAAATTATCACGTATGTATATTTTAATAAATGATTCAAAATGGGTATTTAGACTATCATTTTCTACATTATGTTTATGTATATTATTTTTATTAAGGTTAAACTTATATATATATTGTTTCTTTTTAAAAAAATTTAGATTTTTGGGGGTATGTAATTAAAAATAAAAAAAATTACATCCTCCCTTATTGGTTTTTTATAAACCAATGTGGAAGAAATATTTTAGGTGTTTATAGGTTAGTTTTTACCAAAAAATTACATTGAAACAAAAAATCAACATTTTTAATTTATAATATGATGTGGAAATTCCTTATGGTATATATTACTTGTTGTATTTACTAGTGAACTCTTACGGAATGATCTATCATAACCATTCCATGTCATTTATGTGGTAAAACTATATTGGAAAAAAGATATTTTTTGGTTTCAAAATAAATTAAAATTATAAAATTAACATGGAAATACATGTTAAATTTTTTTGAAAATAATGATATTTAAATATCCCATATATTTTCATTGATTTGTTATTTGGATGATGTTTTCAAAAAACTGATTTAAAAAAAATATTTTTTACATCACCTGCATCAACATTGGTTAAACCTCCACATTTAAAACTATGAAAAAAAATATTTTAAAAAAAAGTTTTTCTCAGAGTGTGTCTTTTCTTACTTTTGAGTATGCAAAATTCAACTGTAGTTACTAAATTATTAAAATATTAAAATAAATTTTCCTAAATTTTGAACACACCATGAATAAAAATAACTTGTGTTTGTTCCTATATGCCCTAGAAGATTTAATTATTCTTTCTAAAGATTTTTATTCTAATCTAATATTATTTTCATATCGTTGAGTGTGACAAACTTGTTTTGAACTAAAATGATTCTTGTAATTAAAAAGAAACATTGTTGGACTTTCCAACAAAAACATACATCAGAATGATGTTATCATGACCTTCCCACATTCAAAACCCCTCCTGGTCTTGTGATAAATATGTGTGAAACCCTTAAATCTCACCTCCAATAATCCTTGGGTTGTATATTAGTACTGAGGGTATAACTAAACACATATAGGAATCATTACCCCCATAAGACTGAAACATATAAAAACCCACTTTTCACCTCCATAATATAAAATAAAACCTATTTTTCTCAATATGTATAAAAAATGATTTTAATAAACTAATTTTCCAAAATAAAATCCTACAGTAGTGAATATCCCATCAAATCAAAGCCATGATATATGAATTTCCAACTCATTCACCGACCCCATATTTGAAACTTGTGATAAAAATGTATATATATGGGTGGTAATACAAGTATACAATATAGGATTCTTCTCAATCCATCTTTTGTAAATAAAGAAGAAGCATACTAATGCATCAGTTAATAAACTAAAAACCCTAGATTAACCTATTCTAGGATAACTGTCATCCAACCTCACCAAGCCTTACTCAAACAATATCACATACTTGTATAATAATAGAAATATAAAACGAATATATTTTGAGAAAGTACCCCACAACCACTTCCCCACTGGTCTCTCCCTCTTATTCCCTTATGAAAAAAATGTTTAGATGCTTCCATCCATTTCATATCCTCAAATCCATATAACCACATACCAAATCAAAACAATATCCACATATCCACAACCACATTTCACATATCCTCAACCACAATCGTATATCCATATCCCAACCTCTAATCACATTTTAGTATAGTTAGGTATCACGAACAACATGAACATTATCCTCATTCCCCTCCTACCATAAATGATCCAAAAATGTAATCATATCACAACCATATAGTCATGTCAGTCGGAATATTCACACCCATACACTATGCCCTAAAATTAATATGTATATTCTCACCTTTATCCATCATATCTCATACTATATCTAAAAGGAAATTATGGATGTTGGAGTAGTCAACCATTCCTTCTCTCATTAACTTTGATATTGAGGAAAAAACTGGAACAAAATCCATTTAGGTGTTACTGTGTTGTAAAAATTGGGTGGTGGTTTTTAAGAAATCAAATAAAAACATAAAATATATCATTGGTTCATATAAGGAGTATCCTAAACGATTCATGCAAAACTAACATCAGCATCACCCATTTTATCATTCACACCACTGATACCATTCACTTACCTCTGTTATATTCAGTAAGAGAAAAACATGAAATCTAATTCATAATAGAATACCAAATTAATAATCATTAAAATCCCATTACATCATAAAATAATTTTAATTCAATTAATTACCATTTACCAGCGTCATTTCAATCATTATTTCACCCATTTATTATATAAAATATCAATCAATTAATTAATAAATTTTTTTTATCTTCAAAAATACTTATTCATTGTAAACCTATAATTCAAGGTTACTAGAATACTAACAAATTTCATAAATTCGTGGATCCAATTATTAACTCCAGTCATTATAAGACTTCAATATTTGTTTCTTTACATTTTCATTATAGCACAAAAAAAATTAACGAGAATATATTATAAAACCACACAACCGGCTCACAAAATCACATCAAGTAATAGATATCCAAAATACAAAACAACTATAAAGAATCCAATCTGATAACCACAGCATCAATTAACCACTTTCCCACACCAACCATCCTTACCTCTACCGTAACAATAGAAACCATACACCATCATGTAACTATTCATAACCACTAATCGAAAACATTCTAACAAAAACAAGAGTAATAAAATCACCATCAACAACCCATAATAATATCACTAGCAAATTACAAGTAATAATCTCATAATCATTCTTTTCAAATGAATAAATTATAAATAGTATAAAAAATGAACACAAAAATTATACATTTCATGGAAACCAATTTGTTACCATTTTAATGTTGCTCATAAATAATTAGAGGTGGTTATAAAAACCAATGTTTAGAAATAAAAGTCCTTAATAGTAATAATATCAACCAAGAAGAAATAATAAATCACATAGAATTATGTAAATCACATGTGAATCACTCCCCTTCCCTCTTTAATTTCTATAACTGATATTTTTTCATTCCTTAGTTTAATTTCAACCATCCAGATAAATATAAAAAAATCATGATTACCTAACATTTAATATAAATAAATAATTAGAAGTGTCAAGTCCATTAAATATTTAAATATTCAAGGAAAACCACACAACAATGGAAAAAATATTGGATAAAACACTTCCAAACTCAAAATGATTCACCACATGATCTATTTGTGTAAAAAAATAATTAAAACACTAAAAATGGAGGAACCTTACTATTATGATATAAAGAGGAAATATAATGAAAAGTAAGATAGAAGAGAGAAGGGGAGATAAGAGTTTTCCTCATATCATAATAGGTCGATCCCCATGACTAAATATGTTTAAATATATAATACATAAAATAAAAATTTATTATTGAAGACTCTTAATTAGATAGGTTTTGAATGATATAAATAAAATAAAAAGAGGGAGTTTGACCGGTATTTATAGAGAAAATCCAACTTATCCCCACTATAGTGTGGTGGATTTCCAAAGAATTGTAATGGACTTGGTCAAAGACAGCTCCAGAAATAGAGGTATTAAAAATTTATATCATCATTTATAGCTAATCCTTATTATAGTTTTAAATATAGGTTGAAAATACTATGACCTATAGGTATTTCAATACTGTTGTAAGAGCTCGAAACCCCAAAAAAAATAAAAAATCATGGTGTGAAGACACTGGTCCCCCAATTTCATGAGTCACCTTGTAACCTACCATGAAAAAAACCACTATAGAACCAAACAATCATTTATACCTTCATCATTTCCTACAGTTATTCCACTATAAGTTTTTATTTTCCACCATCACAAAAATGGGCATTACCACTGTTTGACAAGCTCTTCATGTAAGATTAAATTATGGAACCTAAAAATCACATAGTATTATACTAATGAATATATAAGATTAACTCACTTAATGTTTAATCCAACTACTCAAAACACAACCCATCTCACTATGGTGTAGTTCCTCCATGACCATATATAGAGGTGTTTTGCCTCTTTGTATTTGACACAGGGACATCACATAATTCATTATAGTCATCATGTCATTTAATGTGTATTTCCCCAAATCCAAACAATAATTTAAATCCTAAGCAACTAAAAACATTCAACCGGAGTGGAAATGGGATTTTCAAACCATGATTTCACCTTACATCAAAATGAACATTGCTATGTTTCTCTATCCTAGGAACAGTCTCCACCGCTACTTCCAAATGAAACATTTTTGGCCTTATAGATCCAAGAGTAAACATTAATATCTTTACCATATTAATAATTCCAATTAACACTCACAAATCCCATGAAAACACCATGTAGGGTCCAAGGAACCCGTAAAATTATATATTTTATGTTTGTTCATTCATGGAATTAATGAATTATGGATCCTTTTCCATTTGTTTAATAATAATATATTCTCATTTTCTTTTAATTTAGAATTAGATGAATGGTTTAATCTAAAATTTTAAATTAAAATTAAAAACATATGATTTATTTATTTCACCAAACCAAGTATCCAAATCATATATTTTGTTTGTTCATATATGACACTAATGAATCAAAAAAAAATTTCAAGACAACCCAATATCATTTTTTAAAAATTTATAATGTGATAAATATGTTAAAATATTTATTATGTAATAAACTATAACACATAATTTTATATAGTAAAATTAAATTATTTATAGTTAAATATATTTATATGAATTATATGAATATTGAAACATAACATGACCTACCAATTCATTCCTAAATTCATCAATCTGATCATATGAATATTATTTACTATCCCCATTTATATAATATTAATATATATATATATATATATATTTAAATAAATATGTAAACAATATATATATATCATAAAAAATAAACACTGTCAAATCTCAACCTGAACCACCATGTTCGAGTTGAAAGGTCACATGACCTCATGCATGCCTCATCATTTTCTAGAGGGTGTCAATGATTAAAGAATTCATGAGTCATACAAGGGAGAGGCTGGACCCTCAATGTAATTTCATCCGGTCAATAATAAAAAACTAAACAATATAATGTATTATTACAGTAGAAATTCATAAACTAAATATATGAAATAATTATAATATAAATAAAATATCTCACAATATAGAAATCATATATAGTGTAATATGAAGAATAAAATAAATAAGTAAACATTACTATGGGTTTCCTCTAGAGTCCATCCTAGACTACCACTTTATATGTTCCCCTCTACTCAACCATTCACCGTACATCCCTTTCTCTTGTCTAGAACCATAATGAAATCTACAACTAAACTAAAATTACATAATAGGGTGTGATTACAAGACACATGAACACACCACCAATTAATACATAACCTATTGATCTCAAGTACAACAATTTTATTCCATAAAGATAATAAATGTTTAATGAGAATAAACATAAAATCTAAAATCAAGGGGTCATCCACTAACCAAGATGCCACAGACTGCTCAGCTAAACCTAATTTGGGTATATGTTAGTAGGATAATAATGGTATGTAATAAAAACCAAGAAAAAGTACTAATACATAAATCAAACTCTCTATAATTGTATTGCATCGAGTCTAGTCATTCCCCGTGGTCGTTTTATCTTTATGTCATCATGAATTATGCCCTAAGACTGTCATGCCCCTTTAATTAGACACCCAGGACATCACATCTCATCAATTCCTAGGTTCTGGCCCCAATATCATCATACCCCTTAGGTAAGTCCCCCAAGATATCATTTCCCTAATGTGGTACCCTGATTTAGGCCCCAAATATTTCATTCATCATACACTTTTCTGTGTTCCATCATCATCATCATGAAAATCCACACACATTCACCATATAGGGGATTCACATCACACGACTGTCCACCGATCTCAAGAACCAAGCACAACATACAAGGTAATAGTATAACACATCACATCGTACTCATAAAAGGCATGCATAATAATAAGAAATAAATTAGTGATACATAATAACAAGTGATCATAATTGAACATTGAAACAAGTCACAGTAAAAATACTTATGGAATCAAATACCATATTAGGTCTCAAGGCTTACACAAACACACACATGGAATCATGATCAAGAATGTTCATCATCTATGTCAAAACAATAATCATATAATTCCAAAATGTGTAAATGAGAACCCAAGAGGGTGAGTAACTTTCTACCTCAATGTCTTTGATGTTAATTTCCAAAACAAACCACAATATGTGTCTCAAAAGTTGGAGTGAAACCCAAATAAAAAATAACACTACCTCACCAGCCTTATTATCATAGTTGTAGACCTGTCAAATCTCTCAGTTCATTAAATACTCCAACAAACTATACCAACTATTTTTTAGAAGAAAAAAAATATTACATGTGTTGATACTTTCTATATCATAGATAAAATTTGAATTATCATTTTTTTCCAATGCATGAACTCAATTTTTTTTCCCAAGGAAAAATTATACAAAATATATATTTCTCTATATCTTGATTAGTATGAGTTCATACTTTATTATTCCTTATAATTATTCTCTGATAAAACAATATAGTTGTCCTGGAAAATTTTCAAAAATATTACCTAATAATTTGATATCAATATCACATCTTAATTTCCTTATTATTATCCTTTTATAATTTCAATAATTATATTCTAATTATTTTCTATATAAATTACACTTCCATATTTTATAGTTGAAATTTTCTAAAAATTATCCTTATATAATTTTCATAATTAAACACTTATATTAATTTATCCTATAAAAATTATCTTATTATAATTTATTAATAAATAATTCTTTGATAATTTAATAATACTATCTTTAGATATTCCCTATAATTATTCTTTAATAATATCAAAAATTTATATTATGCTTATATTATTTAAAAATATTTGTTAATAATAAAAAATAATTATTGTTAGAAAATTTAAATATATTATACATTGAATATTAGATGTGATTATCTTCTTATAATCTACTTATGATAATTCTATGTATTAATCATTTTATAATTATTATTATTAGTTTTTAATAATTTAGGAAAAATTATATTTTGGTAATTTTTAATGATTATTGATTGATAAACCAGTCTAATTATCTTTGGATAATTGATTTTTTTTATCTTTCAAAAAAATATCACAATATTTAACATTTGAAAACTGATATGTTATTCTTGATAATTTTAAGAATTATATATAGTTAATTGAGGGTATTATCATCTTATTTTTTAATTAAATGAATTTTCATGAATTTGGGAATAAGGAAAAAAGAAATATAATAAAAGAAATAAATTTAAATTAAAAATCAACATGGAAAACCCATGGTGCTATGTGTAAGGGATATAAAGGGGAAGTTATCATGCCAAAATTAGGTATGAGGTTCAAAAAAAGCTTCACCAAACACACACAAGGGGACCCAACTGGATATGATCATCCAATAATGAAACCTAAGTGGTTTGGATTTGTCAAAACCCATGCCCCATTCATATGGTGCATTGAAAACTTAAAAATTAAAAAAACCATTTTAAATTTGTGATTCAACTAATAATTGAATGCAGAGATATTAATATCGCCTATTTAAGGTGTTGTTCATTTCAAACATGTCAAAATGTGTTGATTCAATGGAATTGGATTAACCATGTGAAGTGGGTTGGTATTTTCATTGTGTAGGAATAGAAGAGGATTAAGAAAGAGGAACTAAAAATAAATAATAATAAATTAATATGGTATAAATGTAAATGAATTACCCTTACATGTGATTTACCCAATCATTTGCACTCAGAAATATAATATTACACCAAGGGTGAAACACATATTCTAGAAATAAATACCATCTTATATATTTAAATTAAATCTCTATTTTGGATATATTCTATTATTTTAAAAAAAATGTAGTGTCATATAATATATATAATATCACATGCTATCTAAGAAAACACCTGACACGCACAATGGTTATATCATGCCTATGGTAAAACTCACGTTTTGGATTTAATGGAGGTCTCAGATATCCCATCAGATACACAATTTAGAATATTTTCCATTATTTAAAAAATAATAATTCATACCTGATATAATATATTTACTCACATGAGTGATCTATTCAAACACCTGACACAAAAAATGCTTATATCACAAATATTATAAATAATGAATTTATTAAATAAATCTCGAGGCTCTATGGTCCCTATAATCTCATAATAACTCAATGTATAACTCCTAAAATATTTCAAGGATTACTCTAAGGTGTCACAATGGATTTCACCCATATATAAAGACTTTAAAAAATTTATTATGTAATTTTATTCAGGAATTATATTTAAAGATATAAATACTCATAAATTATAATCAAAAAGGAATAAATATAATCAAAAAAATTGATGATATTATAATTATACTCCTATATCTAATTTTTATCCATGAGAAGTAACTCTAGCGGTCTTGATCGAACAATATAGGCCATTATTCTCATTCTTTAGAGTATATATCTAACATATTATCCTATATGTATCATGCTTCCAGGGAATCTAAAAAAATGTTACCATATTCCATCAAGGGACTTTCTTTATCTTCCCATAATCAATACCAGATGCTCGTTACAAGATTCATCAAGCTCTAACTAAACTTCTTCACAACTGATGATATGTATAGGATAAGGAAGGTAGCGACAGATTTTTGAAACAAGAAACACGTCATGCATAACTTAGTAATGTAGATAATGTTCCAAATGGTATTTGACGGTCTGAATTTGTTTGGTGATCATGAAATGCCTGATAAACTGTTTCGTTATCTTAAAATTCTACCTCAAAATTTGGTGAACTAATTGAGGAGTCATACTGACGAAAAGATGATCTCCAATAGTGATCTCTCGATTTCTCCTCGTATAGTAATTATATGATATATTCCTTATTTTAGTGGTGAAAATACTCTTTTAAATTAGTTATACTCTCATAGATACCTCTATAACCATACTAGCCCCACATCCACTACCAAACCTACCTCATTTCAACATTGCGATGCTCATCATGGTCTCCTATAAAGCTCATTATAAGTTTCCATCTAAATAAAATTCTGGTAAATACTTTTCTACACATTTAAAAATAATGCTATATTTTTATACAATTCTTCAACAATGGATTAAATTGATTTTTAAATCATTCACTCAAATATTTATATAGTCCGCTCCGACTATCCATCTATTTAATTGTGGTACACAATATCCAATCTCAATTAAGTCACTATGGAATTTTTAAGGTCTGTCAAAACCATTATTTTAAACTTATGTCTCTATAAAAAATAATCCTCTAGGGTACTTCATGTAGTCATATGATCTTTTTGAGATAAATATTTATCATCTTAATAATATAGTGAGTCTCTCATATTGGTAGGAAGAGTGTAACCATCTCCATTTAAATAATAATCCCCTAGACAGACTCATGAATCTTTAGGGTCCTCAGTGACCCTGTCACAATGTTCATTATGAAATCCTCTAACTTCCACAAGTAAATAAGATGTTTCTAGATAAAACCTCTAGGATGTTGGTTCTCGTATATCACACTCTAATAAGTAATGCATCAAGAGATAATCACATGGACATCCATCTTAATTCATGGCCACCATAATTGATTCCTTAGTTAATGGTACATAGTTTTTCCTCCAGGATTTACCACCCATATCAAGGTATGAAAAATTCTCATCATCTCCTCTACAATATAAAAATATATTTCTTCTCTATCATGTTCAATGATAACATCTTCATTGTCCATCGACCCCCTGTGTATCGGGTCACCATCAGCTAGTTATTCCCACATAATAATAAACTCTCATTATGAATCATTTATATACATAACATGTTATACAAGTGAGGATGTGATTAGTAAATGTTAACAAGTCATTGATCCCCAATCCTTCAAAGCATCCTCCCTCCAATGAACTAACATTCTCATTAAGGGACACATATCCTCTAAATTCCATCGACCAAACCTCTTGATTAAAGTTTATTTGATAAATAATCAAATAAAAAATGACATTACCCTTCCCAGGTGAATAAAAATAAAAATTAGAAAATATATAGACACTCAAATGAACACCTCTATATCAGGTTCAAGTCCGTATGTGTGATGATATAGCTAAGGATCTTGTGATCTGTGTAAAAAAACTCTCACTGAGAAGATTGTGTCTCTGACATTTAAGGGCACAGAAAATGACTAAATACTCTAGATAACATGTAGGTAAGTTTTACTCATGGGGTTATAACTGATGAGACCCATAGGATACTACCTTTTATCTCATAATTTGACGCATTCCAAGACTAATTCTATATGCATCACATTGCATTGGATAACCAATCAAAGGATCAAGTTGTGGAAGTATAAGATTTTACATCAAACTTATCATAAAATCAAGGAAATATTATTTACATAGGATGAAACACTATAATTTCCCTCCCATATTCATCAACAATATCATGGTTATTGATATTCATGAGATATCTATGGTGAACCAATGATAATATCCAACTAAAACTAGGGATATCATGATATCGAACATGATCCACGGACATGTTTGGGACATGACTTCCTCGAATTTCTATTTTTCCAGGTATATGATAATCACAAACACCAAATGACCTAGGAATTTCACCCCACCCACTATATGTAAATATCAATCATCAATTTATTGTCTTATAGAAGATGTGCTCAATGTTTACTCAGGACTATCTTGAGGTGCCCAGAATGTTGCCTGGGTGTTTTCATGTAGATGCGGGTTTTATAACACCAAAATGAAAATTTACAGGTATGGTGGGATGATATTGTTCATGAGATACATGAACCCAATTGGCATGTGTATTAATATTAATGGAATCAGTAAGTACTTTTACTTCTTATACCTACTCCAAAAATTATCTCTAGAATATCCCCCTCTCTAACATGATTCTAGTGACAGTCTGATTTAATATCAATCCTGGAGAACCATTGAGATTCCCATAATTGGGAAAAAAATATCATCGATTCTTAGAAGGAGATATCTATTCCTCACCGTCACCAGGTTTTTATTCTATGAATCAACAGAAAGTGAAAACTACCATCCTTTTTCTTGGAGACCAACAAAAGATTCACCACACGGTGATGTACTCATCTTGATAAAGTTATTTTGATCAAAATTGTCCAGATTCCCCTTGAGATCCTTCAGGTTAGTTATCTCCAAATGATATAGGTGTTTTGAAATGGATGATGCACCTGACATGAGATCCATATAATCATAACTCTTTAATCCTTTTTTAGTAATAGTTCAAATATTCCACCAATTATTTTAGTCAATTCTTCAATATCTTGAGGGCCTTTAGTGTCCAAGATATATGAAGAATACTAGAGTGAATTCTTTACTATTGGAATATTTTTTATATATTTTATTCCTAGTATATCCACTAACATAAATTCTTCATATTGATGTAATCCTACAACATGAACAAAAAATTATGAGTGGGATCATTTTCAAATGTATTCTCCTACACATCTTGTCATAATTTAAACCTCCTCCCTTATTTGATTATTCCAGTATGCTTCCCTAATAGGCCCATAAAAATAAATTGAGGAGAAATATTGTATTAATAAATGTTATAAATTAAAAAATTGAGTTTTTAGGATAAATCTATGTAGTATATGAGATCACACAAGGTTCACCAACGAAAGTACCCTTAACCCATGGTATAACCCATCAAACACTAACCCAGGTCTTCGCCCCTTCATGTTAGTGACATTAATCATTTATATACTAAAAAATTATTAATAGTTAAAATAATTAATTCCAATAAATATATATCACAATAAGACAACATCCCAAATATATATTATAAAGAGAAACTATCCTAAAAATAGAAAAATTCAAGGTATTTAATTAAATAACTAATATAAATCACAACAATGGGTATATATATGGAATGTGAACCAATGTTCCACGTAACAATAAATGAATTCACCCATAATCTCATAAATAACATATCAAATTTATGTGCACCACCCAAGGTGAATTTAATCAATTCTAAATGTAAAACGTAATTTCCATCACTCAATTGAAACTTATATGTCCATTATGTAGTGTTGTAAATGAGATATTATAGTTCCATTTCCAGAGCCCAAAATTTAATATCTCATTTTTATTTTTTACCATCCCAGGAAATATATATGAATAATTTAGGGAATCATGATTCTCTAAAACCATTGTTTCACATCCCTATCTGAACCACTATGTCCAAATGTGAAGATTACATAACCATATATTCATATCCTTATACACAAGAATATGGCGATATTTATAAAGGATTTTACTAAATTGGTGGGGTGACTATTCCCTAAGTAGCAGGTCATGAGATCATAAATAAATAATAATAATCTGAATAAATATCATATAAATAAAACAGATCCCAATGTAGAAATACCAATTAGTGTTAGAATAAGTAGTCAATAAATTAATACACTACACTATGGGCGTCTTTTGAAGTATATCTTGGTCCCCAATGTTCTATGTTATCCTATTATTATCCATTCACCACATACCCCTTTCCCTTATTTGGATCCCTTAGGAAATATATAAGCGCATTGAAAATCCAGAATAGGGTCTGATTACGATAATCACTAGGACACGACCAATGCATCCTCAAACTTATCTGATGATGAATAACTATTATTATAAGAACTCGGATCTTCGTTCCAGGTATTTTTTTCTTTTTCTAGTCATTTTTTGAGACAAAAGAGAAAAATCTAGAATGTTTCTAAGTACACACCGTGTACTTTATAAGTACACACCGTGTACTTTGACGCAGTGCCAGGCCGTGTGTTGGCCGTGTCCGGGCCACACACACGGTGTCTAGGGGTGATGTGGAGTCCTCTTAAAGTGGAGTAAGGAAAGGCCAAGTACATTCCATGTACCCTAGAAGTACACGTCATGTGTATTATTTTTTTCATTAAATATATAGGGGTCGGGCCTGACGAATAGAACTCGCTTCTTCTTTAGGTTCTTCATCTGAGAGAACCCATACAGCCGCAGAACTTCTCCAAGCCCCCGAGCCTCCATCCGTTCTCCAAATCGACCATCATTGATTGCATTGGAACCGCAAAGGTAATCCTTTCCTTCTCCTAGTGCTTTGTTTTCCAATTCCTCCTCTTTCTCAAGATATCTTGGGTTGAGATTTTTGTACGTTATCATAGATCTATGCTATTCTAAGGAGAATCACTCATCATGGTTCAAGTATATTGATTTCCTAGGATCAAGGTAGGTGTTTTGTTCCTTTTTGTAGGATGTCTTTGAATATTTGTGCAATTCAACCAATTCCCTTGAACGGGGTATTGTGTGTTTCCAATTTTTGCCCATGTTGTTTGCCTTCTTTGCTTGATTGCTAGAGTAGAGGTCGATGCTTGTGAATAGGGTAATATTTACTCTGCTATGGATTTTTTCCATGCATGTTTTTCCTGTTAGGTGTTTTTCCCGTTTCCATGCCAAATTATAGGATAGTGGAACTGTTATACTTTTATGATTTTGTGCCTTACAATGATAACCAAGTAGTTCTTGAGGTTTACTTGGGGCGATAAGTGCACTATGCATGTTTGTTTTACAAAGGGCTATTAGAACCTAGTGTAGTAGACCATAGGGATAATGGACATAAGGGCTTCTCCAGAGTGTGTTTAATTTATGATGTATGACCACATGGGGAATTGACGTTGAGTGCTTCCTCATAGTGTCTGTAGTTCCTCGACGCTGGACACATGGGGAATGAGACGTTGAGTGCTTCCCCAAAGACCCTTTAGTACGATATGAGACTCTAGGGGTAATTAACGCTGAGTGCTTCCTTAGAGAGTTTATTTATTTATACTGTATCTGAACCATAGGGGTGAGACTGTGTGTACTTCCCAGATGGTTTCTAGTACTTGTAGGATGAACCGTAAGTGTTATTCTTTGATAACTACCCATAGGTTACCTTCTTGGTCTACTTTCTTGAGTGGTTGTTTTTTAATTGTAAACTATATTATTGCAATTGTGGAATATTACAACTGTGTATTATGTTCTTTACTACATACTGTTTACTGCTTACTGTTTACTACTTACTGTACTTCACCTTCCATATGTTCACTGACTATTATGCACAGATCTTTGGGTGGTTTCCTACTGGGACTTTGGCTCACACCCTTTTTGGGCCATGATTTTGGACCCAAATAGATTATATTGTTGCCAGAATAGATAATGGAAAGAACCCTTCTACTTCAGGTTCTTGATTTTTGTGGAGCTGGAGATCATGGGACCAAGACGTGGCTTGCGATGCTGAGGAGTCGCAAATTTTTTTTTATTTTGTACTTCGGTTTAGTACTATTTTCATCATTGTGACTTTTCTGGATGTTATCCTAGACATATATATATATATATATATATATCATGCATCATTATTATATATGTGTGCTCCAGTTTCCTTCTTTCAGTCTCCTGCTATTTATTTCTGTATGGATTATTATTACTTTTGCTGATGTAAATTGTTTACTTCCACTATGTACTCTGACAATGAGAGCATAGTTTCCCCACTATCACACCCAAGTCCCTCACTTCTAGTCGACAGCCTCTGGCGTTCGGGTAAATGTGCATGAGGCCATGTGACCAACTGGGTATGGGGCACCTCTGGGTGGATTCAGGAACCGGGACGTTACAAATTGGTATCATAGGGTTTATTTTCTCTTGATTTACTATTTGGATCCTTAGGCAGGGATAAGAAGGATTCGGTACATGGTATTAAGCTATGATTGGGAGTAGCTAACCCGTGTATTGGGAAAATCCAATCTACCTCGCCTATTACAGTTTTCTGGTTGTTCTATATTGCAGTTGATCCGATTTCACCTAGAGTGATTCACATGCTTTGTGTTGTTATTGTTGTTGATATTGTGGTTCTATTTATATCAAAACCCGATGAGATGAGGGTTGCCATCTCATGCGTCATATATGAACTTGTAAGAAATCACATGCCATGTATTCTTTCCATGCCATCTAGGGGGCATTAGTGATTTCATGTGGTTTTGATAGATGTTGTGTATATTATGCATGTTTTTGTGATAGATGACTTGATGGAATCCATGTGGTTTGATAGAGAAGTTGTTTGTATTTTACCTTGATTAAATGAACGCCAAATTTTGGTTCTTGAAGTGTTATGGGCCCTCATGAATCGGAACATGGTGGACCATTGACTTTTTTTCCTTATATATGATATGTATGAGATGCCAAGATTTGATTCATGGGGAGTATGGGCCCTCAGGGATCAGAATTTGGAACCTTCATGCTTGTTTTTCAGTGTTTTATAGGCTTCAGTGTAGTTTCAGAGCTACTGCCTGGAAAAACCCGGAATAGACGTCGTGTACTTTATATATACACACCGTGTAGTTTTTAAACTGTGTCACTGACTGTGTGAGTAGAAATACATGTTGTGAAAAAATCTCTGGGAACATGCCGTGTATGGTAGATACACATCATTTAGTAGTGATCCATGTACCCGATCGTGTCACTAACAACACGGGTCAGGGAAGCTCGTGTAATACACATCATGTTTTGTATGAACATGTCGTGTAGCCTTGTTCTAGGTACTCGTTCGTGTCACAAACAACATGGGACGGTGTTATCTCCTCTTATACATGCCGTGTTTGTTTGGAACACGCCGTGTAAGTGTCGGCTGTGTACCCGACCGTGTCACCAACAACACGGGTCAGGAAAAATCCTCAAGTACACGCCATGATTGTTCGAAACATGCCACGTACTCTCAGCCGTGTAACTTTCCATGTAACTAACAACACGGGTCGTTGAAACCTTGTCTACTACATGCCGTGTCAAGAAGGAACACTCTGTGTAGCCTCAGTTTAAGAAGACAATGTGGGTTAGCCGTGCAAGGAGACTCGGGCAGGGGAATAGAGTTACGTACACACTGTGTATAGTTTATATACGTTGTGTACTCATGTTTTCTAAAACAAGAGTGTTTCCTTCACCTGTTTCTATTTTGTACTCCCTTGTTCTCATTACTTGATATTCCTAATCTAAGGTATGCTTTTGATCTTTCATATTTATGTATCCGAGACTTCCTCTGATTGTACGTTAGTTTCATGATAGTGATCAAACCCAAGATATGGCTTATCAAGGACTTCCTGATGATCCTCCAGTCATGCTATCCCTGGCACCGGTTGTCATACTAGTTGGAGGTGATGATGCGCAGTTTAGGGAATGCTTTATGAGGATGATGCAGACCTTTCCGGGAGCACCACATCCTACCACAACTATGGTAGACTTCATGCAGGTTTTCCAGCAGTATCATCCTCCTACTTTCATGGGGGAAGGAAGACCACAGGCTATAGAGTCATGGATGGAAGCCATGCTGACTATATTTGAGCATCTGTAAATGCCACCAGAGAGGCGGGTCAAGCTCACTACCTATATGCTATGAGACTCCACCATGAGGTGGTGGGACGTGATCCCATAGACGGGTCCTCAGCAGGTTATGGCTTGGTAGGAGTTCTAGTGCGTGTTTTATGACTACTTCTACCTGGAGACCCTATGGTCCGATCGATCCCGGGAGTTCATGAGTCTAGAGCAGGGTACTCTTTCTATTATGGATTATTCCTTTTGTTTCACTAAGCTAAAGTGTTTCACACCCCTCTAGGGGTGGATATGGGATGTTCTTAAAAATGAAACTTAAGGATGGTCTTAGGAGGGAGATCCATTCATAGGTGAATATCATTCAGTTGACTTCCATCACTTCCATCATCAACCAGGCACTAATTGCAGAGCGCAATCTGAGAGACTCCGTAGCTGCGATCTAGGGAGAATATACTTCCAGAGATAGTATTCCTCTAGTTGACAGCAGGAAGCACCGTAGGGAGTCTACGCGTGGTGATCCGAGGAGGAGAAATACATCTTTAGGTAGCCAGGTAGTATGCTACCAGTGTAGAATGGCAGGGCACACGAGGCCGTAGTGCTAGAAATACCTAGTGGGTGCTGATCTCGTGGAAAGATGGGTCACGTTTACTGTTTCTTCCAGGTTTTCTCACCAGTATCTGGTGATGGGGGTTCTTCCATGACTCCTCATTCAGGAGCAGTACCAGCAGTTTCTCACCAGTCGAGGAACTGGAGTTCTTCCTGCCATTCAGTCCGAGGTGGAGGTCGAGGCCATGGTGTTTAGTCACCAGTCTTTTAGCATCAGCAGGGAGGATCTGCTCAGAGTGGTCAGGAAGGGTGACTGGGCCGCAGGGTAGGCCAAACTTTTGTGGTGGAGCAAACATATCATGAGAAGGTTCCCAAACTTTCTACAGTTTGAGGCACAATCTTAGTAGCCTCAGTTTTATCTTTAGATCTTTTTGATACTGGTGATACACATAACTTTATCTTTTTTGTTGTTGTGGATAGCCTTGGGATGTGTATATTTTCTTCTCCCAACATGTTGACACTAGACACACCTTTAGGGATGAAGACATCTAGTGTACACCAGTGCAGAGAGTGCCCTTTCGAGGTTGCAGGGTATCATTTCTTATGGAATCTCTATGTCCTAGAGATGACATGATATGATTTCATTCTCAGGATGGACTGGTTGGTTCTCTTCCAGGAAGTCAGCAACTGTTATCACTACAGGGTGAGTTTTATTTCACCAGAGGGTGAATCTTTTCTTCATATAGGTGAATGGGATGTTCGGGGGAGTTAGCATGACTTGAGAATCATGGTCTAGGAAGGGTTATGACTGATATTGCTGGTTTTTACCTGGATGATTAGGGGACTTCATAGTTGGACTTTCCTCCAATGGTGGATTGTTTCAGAGGTGTCTTTCCATAGGATTTCTCAGGTTTGCCTCCGGAGCGTGAGGTAGACTTCTCTATTGAGCCCGTTCTAGGAGCATCACTGGTTTCCATTCCTCCCTATAGGGTGGCTACACCAGAGTTGCAGAAGCTCATGAAGAAGTTAGAAGATTTGTAGGCAAAGGGTTTCATTCAACCCAGTACTTCTCATTGGGGTTCGCCTATCCTGTTGTAAAGAAGGAAGACTGTACCCTTAGGCTATGTGTGGATTATTGGAAGTTGAACCAGTTGACACTCAAGAACCGATGTCCCTAGTCAAGGATTGATGATCTTTTCGATCATATTTGAGGAGCTCGGGTGTTCTCAAATATCAATTTGAGGTCAGGTTATCATCAGTTGCATGTTAGACCATCGGATATACCTCTGACAGCCTTCAGAAGTAGGTATCGTCTCTATGAGTATACGATTATGTCATTCAGTCTCACGAATGCGCCAGCAGTTTTCATGGAACTAATGAACCGAGGGTTCCATCCTTACTAGGATTCCTTCATCGTGGTCTTTGTGGACGATATCGTGGTGTACTCTCACACTCGACACGACCATGCTACCCATCTTGATATCGTTTTGAGTACACTGAGAGAGAATCAAATTTATGCTAAACTCTTGAAGTGACACTTTTGGATGGATCATATTAACTTCTTGGGTTATGTCTTCTCAGAGGCAGGAGTATCTGTGGACACAGAGAGAGTGAGTTCTATTGTTTACTCGGAGCAACCAAAGAACGTTTTTGAGTTATGGAGTTTCTTAGGGATATCTGGTTACTACAAATGCTCCATTCAAGACTTTTCACACCCAGTAGCACCACTGACAGGTCTGACTAAGAAGGGGATGACATTTTTGTGGTCAGATTCTAGTGAGTCAGCCTTTCATGAGTTGAAGGGGAGGTTGACGTCAGCACCGATACTGGTCTTGCCAGAGCCAGGAAAGAGCACTACTATTTTTTGTGATGCATCAGGTATCAGTCTGGGTGCTCTGTTTATGCAGAGAGATGAAGTCGTTGCGTACGGGTCTCGGCAGTTGAGGCCACATGATAGGAACTACCTGACACACGATCTGGAGTTGGCAGTTGTTGTTCATGCCTTGAGTTGTTGGAGACATTACCTTCTGGGGGAGCACATTGTTGTTTTCAATGACCACATGAGTTTCAAGTATATCTTCACTCAGTGTGATCTGAATCTGAGATAGCGCAGGTGGGTCGAGTATCTTCAGTCTTTTGATTTCGAGCTTGCCTATACGCCGTGAAAGGGAAACGTAGTGGCAGATGCGTTGAGCAGGATAACTCAGATTCAGGTATTTTAGGAGGCCCATAGTGAGTGGTAGCTTATGGCTCTGTTCTCTGAGATGCATTAGGAGGTGCATGATAGATAGGGACAGACTTACCTATCTTCTATAGTTGTTACCTCTATATTTATTGATCGGGTACGGATGAGGCAGCTATCAGACTCATAATGTTTATTTCTGCGAAAGAGTGTGTCTAGAGAGGACCCTCTTTGTAACACCTGAGACTTTGATGTTATATAAATAATCAAAGGAATATTTTTCTACACACAACACTTTCTTGGCTTGCTTTACACAAAATCGTGACCTTCCTAGATAGCTTGCGTCGTACGCAATACCGAGTTTCACTAAACAATGATATGCTAATAAAATATTATTAAAGCTATCCATTATGAATAGTAATAACCACTTTTTGAAATTTTATAAATTTTATTTTTCAAAATGGACTTCATTTTTGGATTCTGAATATCGAAATTATCCAAGGGTGAAATTTTGGTATTTTTCTGAAAACTTTCAACTTTTGATGAATAATGAAACCACTAAGTGGTAGTTAAAAAACTGAATTTTTCATAAAACATAATTTTACCATTTCTGTGAGTGGAATTTCAAAATTCTGAGAGACACGGTTGAAGTCACTAAGTGAAATGTGGTTCAATGAGATGAAAATAATTTTTGGTGAATAGTAACTTTTTACTTTTACTTACCACGGTTAAAAGTAAATAGGGTAATTAAGGGTAAAAATGATATTATTATTACCCTAACACATGTTCTAATTCTATTGGATAAGTTTAATTCGACCAAAAACAGACTTAGGAATAAACTATGACCATTTAGGCCCACTTGGACTAGATTAGTACATTTATTATTAATTTATTTAAAGAGGGGTTAAAATAGATAAAATAAAAGTTTAATAAGTAAATAATTTTTAATATAAGGTTATTTATAAGATAAATTCGATTATAAATATTCATTAGAAATCTAAAATGAATTCCTACATAATGGTAGTTTATTTTTAACTTTTATACATTAAATAATTTAAGTTATTTATGACACAAAGATGATGTAGTAATTATCTTATTAATGAAATATTGACATAATTGATGTTATAAATACCCAAATAAATGTAATTTGAGACTTTTTATGAATTACACTAATTTTATAGGTTAATATGACTTGTTATTATTGATTTAATTAACTTTTTTAGAACTAATAATCCTGTTATGATTTTCACAAAAATCAATTACTAAATAGTGTTAAAATTGACATAAAATAGTTTTTAAAACAAATATTATATTATTAATTGTTATTTTATTCCTAAAAATCTAAGGTTCTTCCAAATGACTTAGATAATGAAATATATATTAATAATAAACATCTTGGTGTTCGTTTGGATTGTTATAGTATGTTTATTAACCTTATAGTGTAAGAACACAAGAAGACACGGTAAAAGTAAAATTATTTAACTTAATGTTAAATCTAAATGATAAGGTCAAAATAGGAACATAAACTTGTATAAATTCTATTAGATGAGAGGATTTTGAACCCTCCCCACCTTAGCTTATAAATAAATCAATTTGGAGCTATTTAAAACCGAATTTGGCTTTATAAAAAAATAATATTTTTTGTTATTCCAAATGTGCCCCTCTCCTCCCTTATAAAAGGGAACCTCCTCCCTCTCTTCCTCACACAACATTTAGCCTTCAATCTCGGCCAAACCCTGCGAAATTCTCCTCTACACTTCCCTAGAGACGTCCTAGAGGTCCTGGTATTCTTAAAAGTCCAATTTTAGTGCCCTAAAAGGAGGTCTCAAAGAAGAACTTTAAAGAAGAGGTAATGTCAATTACCGATTCTTTCATCTTTATTTCTTCTTCCACTTCTTATTCATTAGTTGTTTCATTATGAAGTAACAACATCAGTATCGATCATATACTGATATGTTATTATAAGTATGAAACAACCCTATTTCACCATCTATCCATCCTACGGAAAATGAAATCACCGCGCGTGCGTACGTACGGAATACCGTCTCCACGTCGTGGTGTAAACTATTTTCCACCACCACCTTACATGGATGGGTATAATGGTGTAAATAATGACTATATATGATTATTTTAAAGTGATATTGATTCTGAAACAGTATACATACACTCCAATACAATTCCATGATCATGGGAACGATATCATCGCTCGTGCGTACGTACGGAATACCGTCTCCACGATGTGATGCGACTCGTTCTACATGATGTTATTTGCATAATGATTATATAAATTCATTAAATGAATTAATATGATATATATTACACTAATAACATTCTAGAAATGTGTTATTTATAACCGAAAGAGAAGAATAAGAATTTATTTCACAAAACACGCATAAGAACAAAAAGTAATAAACACCCGAATAACAAGTTGTAATGAAATTTTACTAATAAGAAGCTAAGAATATGACCATATATGATATCATAACAATAATTATGATTCTGGAATAAGTCAATAACATTATTTAAATCATTATACAGGAGGTTCGGATGCTTACGAGGCAAATCGGACCTAAGGTAAGGGAAATATCACAATCTCATTTTTATCCGAGATTATTTATACTTTAGTACTTACTAGGGTGTAGTTTATCATCCACATCCATGTTTCCTCAATATGTAATATTATTTACATCCACCTACAATTGTATAAATCCAATTTTACCCTTCGGTGAGTTTTTAGTAAAGGATATGAAAGGAATCTTTTGTCGTTTTTCGTACGAGGTACTTTTTGACTTTTCCGACAAAAGTACGAAGAATGTTTCTTAACATATACGGCATGAATGGATTTTTAAAAAATTATTTCCAAGAAGCTTTATTTACAAGTTTTCAAGTTTATTTTTAATCAACTTCTTTTATTTTAGAACTGTATGACACGTTAAGAAAGGAAAAGTGTTTTTGAAGCAGAAAGGATATTTTCCTCAAGAATGGAGTTCAAGTGTTTTATCAAAATTATTTTCCATCTAAGATAATAAAGGGTTCTATTTCTATACCTATTATTACATTTATTTTATTATTTTGTGATGGAAATATTTTTATGAATTCCATTATCTTATATGAATTGTTTTATGATGTCATGATGTTTAAGAATCCCATTTTTTTATTACATGGTTTATGCAATGATGTATGATTTATGATTTTGTGGCACACATTAGAATGGTATAATTATGAGATGGGTGGGACCTATATCTCCCTCCAATGCACTGGTTAAAGATTTTATATCTCATGTGATAGACATGGCTGGAATGACAGCTTAAACCGGTTCAGTGAAACAGGACTGAAACGAGGAGTGAACTCGGTTTAGAAGTGGAATTTGTCCACTCAGATAGTCTTGTCAATGAGTCTTGACTAACAAGAAATTATTCTCAATGATTATGTGTGTATGCCACAAAGTTTCATGTTTTATGTTATGATTATTGGGATTACATTTCACTACTATGATTTATCCCATGTTATGAAATTATGATCTCTTTTGCAGGTTAAGATTTCCAAAAGTTATATGCTTATGTATATGATGTGATTTATATTTCGTTTGTTTACCCTTACTGAGCATTTGAGCTCACCCTTTTGTATGTTTTATTTCCCCAGGTCAGGAAGAGGGTTATTAAGTATAATATTCCAAAAAGGGACTCTAGATATGATGAAATAAATGGGAGGCAAAGTAGATGCTTTATGAACCAGTTGTTTATGATTTCCAGTTTCTAAAGACACTATAATTATACAGTCCTTTCATGGTTTTGTTATATGTTGTAATATGTGTGATTAAAATTTGAAGCAATAACAATGTATGTAAAGTATGGGTCGTTATAGTTGGTATCAGAGGAAAGGTATAGTCAACCTTTGGAAACTAGGATGTGAAAGCCTTAGTAAGAACCCTAAGGATAATTCTAAGCGTAGAACACAATCTTAGTGTTTTAGAAATGACCATGAATAACCTAGGATAAGACCTTAAGTGTGAAATTTTATTCATGATTATGTGGTTTTCATATTATAATTAGTGTTGCTCACACTATTCTTCTTGGTTTTAGTCAATGGATGGAACCCTAAGGAACCGTGTTAATGCGGAATGTGACGGGCAATGCAATGATTGTCCCCCGGAGCAACCAAATGTTATTGGAGCCAGAATGCAAAATCTTGTAGCCATGCTCACACAACTTTCTCAAGATATGAATCATGCAGGACGTCCAAACGAGCAAAGGAAGAAGCAACATTTTGTTGAATCCTTCATGGGGCAGCGTCCACCTTCTTTTTGCGGGGTTACTGATCCATTAGTTGCTGAATAATGGATTACTACTACTTAAAAGATATTTTTAGTTCTTCAATGTTCTGAACATGATAAATTTATCCTAGCAGTGTATAGTTTGGAATTAGATGCTGATCAATGGTGGAATCTTATTAAGAATACGAGGCAAAGGGATGAAATTGATTCTATGGAATGGGACGAGTTCAAGAACTTATTTTTCAATAAGTACTTCCCTCGTATTCTCCGAACAAAGATGGAGAAAGAGTTTCTTGAACTGAAGAAAAAGGATGATGAATCTGTTGGTACTTATGAAGCAAATTTTACAAGACTTGCAAGGTATGCTTTTTGTATTATTATCCAACCTGAGAGTAAGATCGATCGATTCTTTAGTGTCTTAAAACCAAGTCTTCGAAGGGCCTTAGCAATAAGGATGATGAATCTGTTGGTACTTATGAAGCAAATTTTACAAGACTTGCAAGGTACGCTTTTGGTATTATTATCCAACCTGAGAGTAAGATCGATCGATTCTTTAGTGTCTTAAAACCAAGTCTTCGAAGGGCGTTAGAAATAAGGGACTTCAATATAAACGAGGAAATCGTTAGATGTTCTCTCAAAGTCAAGATGGAGATTGGAGTAACCCATCAGTCATATGGGTTTGATAAGAAGAGGAAAATGGAATTCAAAGGAAAATATAAAGAGCACACTGAAAAGAAGATGAGCTTTCCCTTATGATCAAAGTGTGGAAAGAAACATGGAGGGAGTTGTCTTAAAGGGACTTGTAAATGTTTCAAATGTTGAAAGGAAGGTCATCGGGCATTTGAATGCCGCAATGATGGGAAGAAGATGTCTAATGATGAAAAAAAAGGAAGGGATACAGAGAATGACCCTACTACACTTCAATGTTCCATGTGTAAGGAGATGGGGCATTATGCCAATCAATGCCCAAATCCAAGGGTTTATGATGATGGTCGACGTCAGCAAACTCATAATGCTAAAGACAAAGGAAAGTCACATGCAATTTCCATCAGCGATGTGGAGTACGATAACGATGTGGTGAAAGGTACACTTACCATCCACTCTAAAGTATAAAATGTTTTATTTGATTCTGGATCCACACACTTCTTTATTTATGAATACTTTTCTAAGGATATCATCGTATTATCTCAACAGTTAGATGTTGAGTTAGCTGTGACAACCCCTAATGGCACAATAGTCGCATCAAAAGTTTATCATTCTTCTCTGATTGAAGTTTGTAGGAAAGTGCTTCCTACAAATCTTGTGATCCTTCCTATAGTGGAATTTGATGTGATTCTTGGCATGGATTGGCATTCTGTACATGGAGCTCATATCAATTTCCAAATAAGGTAAGTCACATTTAATATTCCAGATCAATCTATGATCGTCTATCGATGCAAGGATGAACATAACCTTCCAGTGGAAATTTCTTCCATTTTATGGGTATTTATTCCACTAAATGAAGGTTATTTATCTCAAATGGTTGGTGAGAAACTCACGATTAAGAATATGCCCATTGTATTGGATTTTGATGTTGTCTTTCTGGAGGAATTACCGGGTCTTCCACTGAATCGTGATGTTGAGTTTTCAATAGAACTCGTACCGGATGCTTTTCCTATTTCAAAGACACCTTATAGAATGGACCCAATTAAGTTGCAAGAATTGAAGAAGCAACTCCAAGTGAAACTTGATAAGGGGTTCATATGCCCTAGTGAGTCACCTTGGGGATCACCTATTCTGTTTGTTAAGAAGAAATATGGATCAATGAGACTCTGCATTGATTATTGAGAACATAACCAGTTCACTATCAAGAACAAATATCATATACCGCGCATTGATGACCTATTTGACCAACTACGCGGAGCTCAATACTTTTCGAAGATTGATCTTCATTCAGAGTATCATCAATTAAGGGTTAAAAGGGAGGATATACCAAAGACGGCTTTCCGTACAAGGTATTGGCTCTATGAATTTATAGTGATGCCATTTGGTCTTACTAATGCCCCTACTATCTTCATGGATCAAATGAATAGAGTCTTTAGAGACTATCTCAATCAATTTGTGGTAGTCTTTATAGTCGATATTCTTGTCTATTCAAAGAGCAAGGAAGAACATGAAGATCACTTGATAATTATATTGAAGACCCTGAGAAAGGAGAAGCTTTATGCCAAATTTACCAAGTGTGAATTTTGGATTCAAAACGATTCATTTTTGGGTCACATAATCTCAAAAGAGGGGATATCTGTGGATCCAGCAAAAACAGAGGTTATCGAAAGATGGTCAAGACCAATAACATTAACTGAGATCCGAAGTTTTCTTGGTTTGGCTGGATATTATCAACGTTTTGTGAATGATTATTCATGATTATCTAATCCACTCACGAAGTTGAATCGGAAAGGAGTTATGTTTTTTTTGGACGGAGGAATGTGAAGAGAATTTCAAGGAGTTTAAAAGAAGGTTATCCAGTGCACCTGTGCTCACACTGCCTTGTAGTAGAGAAAGGTTTGTGATCTACAGTGATGCATCCAAGAAGGGTTTGGGGTGTGTTCTTATGCAAAATGATATGGTGATAGCTTATGCCTCATGACAGTTGAAAATACATGAGCAAAATTACCCAACTCATGATTTGGAGTTAGCTGCGGTAATCTTTGCATTAAAGATTTGGAGGCATTACCTTTATTGTGGGAGGTGTGATATTTATACTGATCATAAAAGTTTAAAGTATTTTTTCACACAAAAGTAGCTGAATATGCGCCAAAGAAGATGGTTGGAGCTGATTAAGGATTACGACTGCTCATTTCATTACCATCATCGGAAAGCAAACAAGGTGGCATATGCATTAAGTCTACAAGGCCATTCTAGTTTATCCATGATTAGGATCACAAAAGAACCAATATTTATGGATTTACAAAGGATTGATCTTGGAATTATAAAGAAAGGGAAAAAATCGTATCTTTCTCAAATGAATGTTCAAACATCTATACATGTGAAGATTAAAGAGGCACAAAAAGAAGATGTCGAGTTACAAAAGATGGTGAGAAATGTTCCTGAATTCAACCTTGATTGTGATGGGATAATAAAGTTCCGGAATTGGGTTTGTGTTCCTCCCATCCCCGAATTAAAGAAGGAGCTGCTGGATGAGGCTCATAGTTCTTCATTCTCTATTCATCCTGGAAGCACGAAGATGTATAGGGACCTGAAAGAGTACTTCTGGTCGGATGGCATGAAAGGAGATGTTGCTGAATATGTCTCTCGATGCTTGGTTTGTAAACAAGTTAAAGCTGAGACACAGAAGTCTAAGGGGATGTTACAACCATTACCCATACCCGAATGGAAATGGGAAAACATCACTATGGACTTTGTCACGGGACTTCTTAAAAAATACTAAGGCAATAATGCTATCAGGGTCATAGTGGATCGTCTTACAAAGTCTGCACACTTCATTGCTATTAGAGAGGATTTCTCTCTAGATCATCTTCCAGGATATATGTAAAGGAAGTGGTAAGATTGCATGGAGTACCACTTTCTATTATATCTGATCGGGATCTGAGATTTACCTTGAATTTCTGGAGAATTCTTCAGCATACTCTGGTTACAGACTTGAGTTTCAGCACTGCTTATCATCCTCAGACAGACGTTCAGTCTGAGAGAACAATTCAAACTCTAGAAGTTATGTTGAGAGCTTGATATATGGATTTCAAAGGTGGTTGGGATCAACACCTACCTTTGGTGGAATTTTATTAAAATAATACCTTTCACTATAGTATTCAGATGGCTCCTTATGAAGCTCTCTATGGAAATAAATGCAGGACTCCAACTTGCTGGGATGAAGTTGGGGAAAGAAAGCTATTAGGACCCGATCTCATTGATGAAATGGAAGAAAAGGTCGGATCTATTCAACAACACATAAGAGCAGCTCAGAGTCGACAAAAAAGTTATGCCGACAACTGAAGAAAATACCTAGAGTTTGAAGTAGGAGATAAAGTGTTCTTACGAATATCTCCCTGGAAGAGGGTCATGAGATTTAGAAAGAAGGGAAAGTTGAGCCCTAGATATATCGGTCCTTTCGAAATACTGGATCGTTTTGGGAATGTAGCTTACCTATTGGCGCTTCCACCGAATCTCTCTCAAGTTCACGATGTGTTCCATGTATCTCTCCTGAGAAAGTACATACCTAATCCTTCACATGTACTCAGCGCATAAGTTGTACCGCTGGAGCAGGATCTTTCTTATGAAGAACAGCCGATATAGATTCTGGATCATAGTGAAAAAGTCCTACGAAACAAGACCACTCGATAGGTGAATGTTTTATGGAGTAACCACCAATTAGAAGAAGCTACATGGGAGCTTGAGGATATGATGAGGGAGAGGTATCTTCATCTGTTTGTTACAAAGTGACGAATTTTGAGGTCGAAATTCATTTTAAGGGGGGTAGAATGTAACACCCTAGACTTTTATGTTATATAAATCATCAAAGGAATCTTTTTCTACACACAACACTTGCTTGGCTTGCTTTACACGAAATCACGACCTTCCTCGATAGCTTGAGTCGTACGCAATACCGAGTTTCCCTAAACAATGATATGCTAATAAAATATTATTAAAACTAGCCGTTATGAATAGTAATAACCACCTTTTGAAAGTTTACAATTTTTATTTTTCAAAATGGACTTCATTTTTGGATTCAGAATATCGAAATTATCCTGGGGTGAAATTTTGGTATTTTTCTGAAAACATTCAATTTATGATGAATAGTGAAACCACTAAGTGGTAGTTAAAAAACTAAATTTTTCATAAAAAATAATTTTACCACTTCTGTGAGTGGAATTTCAAAAATTCGAGAGATATGGTTGAAGTCAGTAAGTAAAATTTGGTTCAATGAGATGAAAATAATTTTTGGTGAATTGTAACTTTTTACTTTTATTTACCACGGTTAAAAGTAAATAGGGTAATTAAGGGTAATAATGATATTATTATTACCCTAACACATGTCCTAATTCTATTGGATAAGTGTAATTCGACCAAAAACAAACTTAGGAATAAAATATGACCATTTAGGCCCACATGGATTAGATTAGGACATTTATTATTAATTTATTTAAAGAAGGGTTAAAATTGTTAAAATCAAGGTTTAATAAGTAAATAATTTTTAATATAAGGTTATATATAAGATAAAGTAGACTATAAATATTCATTAGAAAGATAAAATGATTTCCTACATAATTTTATTTTATTTGTAATTTTTAGACATTAAATAATTAAATTTTTTTATGACACAATGATGTTGCAGTAATTATATTATAAATGAAATATTTACATAATTGATGTTATAAATACCCAAATAAATGTAATTTGAGACTTTTTATGAATTATACTACTTTTATAGGTTAATATGACATGTTATTATTAATTTAATTAACTTTTTTCGAACTAATCATTCTGTTATGATTTTCACAAAAATCAATTACTAAATAGTGTCAAAATTGACATAAAATAGTTTTTAAAACAAATATTATATTATTAATTGTTATTTTATTCTTAAAAATCTACGGTTTGGACAAATGACTTAGATAAGGTAATATATATTAATAATAAACAACTTGGGGTTCTTTTGGATTGTTATAGTATGTTTATTAACCTTATAGTGTAGAAACACAAGAAGACACGGTAAAAGTAAAATTAATTAACTTAATGTTAAATCTAAATGATAAGGTCAAAATAGGAACCTAAACTTATCTAAATTCTATTTTATGATAGGATTACGACCCATCCCCACCTTATCTTCGAAATAAATCAATTTGGATCTATTTAAAACCGAATTTATCTTTATAATAAAATAATATTTTTTGTTATTCCAAAGGTGCCCCTCTCCTCCCTTATAAAAGGGCACCTCCTCCCTCTCTTCCTCACACCAATTTGAGACTTCATGCTCGGCCAAACGCTGCCACTTTCTCCTCTCCACTTCCCTAGAGACATTCTAGAGGTCCTGGTCTTCTTCAAAGACCAATTGTAGTGCCCTAAAAGGAGGTCTCAAAGAAGTACTTCAAAGAAGAGGTAATATCTGTTACCGATTCTTTCATCTTTATTTCTTCTTCCACTTATTCTTAATTAGTTGTTTCATTATCAAGTAATAAAATCAGTATCACTCATATAATTATATGTTATTATAATTATGAAACAACCATATTTCACCATCTATCCATCCTAAGGAAATAGAAATCATGGCGCGTGCGTATGTACGGAATACCGTCTCCACGCCGTGGTGTAATCTATTTTCCACCACCACCTTACTTAGATGGGTATAATTGTGTAAATAATGACTATATATGATTATTTTAAATTGATATTGATTCTGAAATAGTATACATACACTCCAATACAATTCCATGATCATGGGAACGATATCATCGCTCGTGCGTACGTACGGAATACCGTCTCCACGATGTGATGTGACTCGTTCTACATGATCTTCATTGTATAATGATTATATAAATGAATTGAATGAATGAATATGATATATATTACACTAATATCATTCTGTAAATTAGGTATCTATACCTAAAGAGAAGAATAAGAATTTATTCGATAAAACACGCATAAGAACAAAAAGTAATAAACACCTGAATAACAAGTTGTAATGAAATATTACTAATAAGAAGCTAAGAATATGAAAATATATGATATAAAAACAATAATTATGATTTTTTAATAAGTCAATAACATTATTTAAATCATTATACTAGAGGTTCGGACACTTACGAGGCAAATCAGACCTAAGGTAAAGGAAATATCACAATCTCATTTTTATCCGAGATTGTTTATACTTTAGTATTTACTGGGGTGTATTTTATCATCCAAATACATGTTTCCTAAATATTGAATATTATTTCCATCCACCTAAAATTGTTTAAATCCAATTTTACCCTTCAGTGAGTTTTTAGTAATGGATATGAAAGGAAGATTTTGTCGTTTTTCGTATGAGGTACTTTTTGACTTTTCTGACAAAAGTAGGAAGAATGTTTTTTTAACTTATCTAGCATGAATTGATTTTTAAAACATTATTTCCAAGTAGCTTCCTTTACAATATTTCACATTTATTTTTAATCGAATTCTTTTAGCTTAGACCTGTACGACATGTTAAGAAAGGAAAAGTGTTTTTGAAGCAGAAAGGATATTTTCCTCAAGAATGGAGTTCAAGTGTTTTATCAAAATTATTTTCCATCTAAGATTATAAAGGGTTCTATTTCAATCCCTATTATTACATTGATTATATTATGTTGTGATGGAAATATTTTTATGAATTCTTTCATCTTATATAAATTGTTTTATGATGTCATGATGTTTAAGAATCCCATTTTTTTATTAAATGGGTTATGCAATGATATATGATTTTTGATTTTGTGGCACCCATAAGAATGGTATCATTATGAGATAGGTGGTACCTATATCTCTCTCCTATGCATTGGGTAAAGATTTTATATCTCATGAGATAGACATGGCTGGAACGGCAGGTTAAACCGGTTCAGTGAAACAGGACTGAAATGAGGAGTGAACTCGGTTCAGAAGTGTACTTTGTCCCCTAAGATAGTATTGGAAACGAGTCTTGACTAACAAGAAATGATTCTCAATGATTATGTGTGTATGCCACAAAGTTTCATGTTTTATGTTATGATTATTGGGATTACATTTCACTACTATGATTTATCCCATGTTATGAAATTATGATCTCTTTTTCAGGTTAAGATTTCCAAAAGTTATGTGCTTTTGTATATGATGTGATTGATATTTCTTTTGTTTACCCGTACTGAGCATTTGAGATCACCCTTTTGTATTTTTTATTTCCCCAGGTCAGTAAGAAGATTATTAAGTAGAATATGCCAAAAATGGACTCTAGTTATGATGAAATAAATGGGAGGCAAAGTATATGCTTTATGAACTAGTTGTTTATTCTTTCTAGTTTCTAAAGACACTAGACCTAAATGGTCCTTTCATGGTTTTGTTATATGTTGTAATAAGTGTGATTCAATTTTGATGTAATTACAGTGTATGTAAAGTATGGGTCGTTATACTCTTCTTGGATGGACAATGGGTGTGGATGAGATCCTGTGTTTCCAGGGACACGTATGGGGGCCAGCAGACATACACAAGGAGATGATGTGGGATTTTCAATCCTCAGTTTGGGCAGTTCATCTTGGCGTCACCAAGATATATCAGGATCTTCATTGCCAGTACTGGTGGCCAGGTATGGAGAGAGATGTTGCTTGTTTCTTCTTGAGGTGTTCTACTTGTCAGCAGGTGAAGGTAGAGCATCAGAGACCAGTAGTCCTTTTACAACAGTTACCCATTCCATAGTGCAAGTGGAATGATGTCGCGATGGAATTCATGACCGTATTCTCGTGGTCGCCTTGAGGGAACGTTGTTGTTTTTGTTGTCATCGACAGGCTTACGAAGGTTGGTCACTTCTTACCGATCAAAAATACCTTCAGTGTTGATGATCTGGGATGACTATACATCTGAGATATTGTACGTCTGCATGGAGTTACACACTCCATTTTTTCAGACAGGGATGTGTTCTTTACTTCTCGGTTCTGGTAAGGGCATCAGAGGGATTTGGGTACACAGGTACTTTTGAGTACAACATACCATCCCCAGACAGATGGCTAGTCCGAGCGTATGATCCAGGTGCCTGAGGATATGCTTTGAGCTTGCATTATAGACTTTGGTGGTTCTTGGGAGAAACATATCCATCTTGCGGAGTTCGCCTACAACAACAGTTTTCAGGCGACTATTCAGATGGCACCATACGAGGCTTTGTACGGTAGGCCATACCGATCACCTTCATGCTTGCTGGAGGTAGGGGAGATAGATTTACTGGGACCTTTTCTTATTCAGGAGACCTCAGAGCAGATAGAGTTGATTTAGAAGAGGATGACTATAGCACAATCTCGACAGAAGTCTTATGCTGATCAGCGGAGACGACCTCTAGAGATAGAGTTCAGGGATTAGTTTTTTCTACATGTCGCACCAAGGTTGGGACAAAAGAGGATTCAGATACAGGGTAAGCTTTCACCACGGTATGTCGGGCCGTTTTAGGTATTAGATAGAGTTTGGCCAGTTTCTTATAGATTGTAGTTACCTTAGAAGTACTAGGCTATGCATGACGTCTTCCACATCTCTCAGCTCCGACGTTACTTTTCAGACCTGTCTCATGTCTTTTAACCCGAGGAGGTTGAGCTTGTAGAGGATGCGTCATTTGAGAAACATACTATCCAGATTATCGATCGCAGTACAAAGGTTCTCCATGGCTGGTCTGTTCCTCTAGTATGGGTGATATGGTAGCACAGGCAAGTACAGGACAAGACCTGGGAGATGGAGGACGATGTACAATCGCAGGGGCTGGAGTTATTCGAGGTTTCTTCTCCTACACCTCACTAGGGAAATTCGGGGATGAATTTCTTTAAGGGGGGAAGTTTGTAAGAACCAGGATCGTAGTTTTAGGTATGTTTTCCCTTTTTTGGTCGTTTTGGGAAAAAGAGGAAAATTTGGAAATTTTCTAAGTACCCGTCATGTACTTTATAAGTACACTCCATGTACTTTGATGCAGCACCAGGCCATGTGTTGGCCGTGTCCGGGCCACACACACGGTGTGTAGGGGTGATGTTGAGGCCACTTAATGTGGAGTACAGAAACGCCATGTACATGCCGTGTACCCCAAAATTACACGCCGCGTACTTTAATTTTTTCATTAAATGGACCGAGGTCACACCTGATGGACATAAATCACTTCTTCTTCAAGTTCTTCGTCTGAGAGAACCCGTACGGCTGCGGAACATCTTCGAGCCCCCATGCCTCTGTCCGTTCTCTGAATCGACCGCTGTCGATTGCATTGGAATCGTTGCTGTAAGGCCTTCCTTCTCCTAGATCTTTGTTTTCCAATTCCTCCTCTTTCTCAAGGTATTGTGGGTTTAGAGTTTTGTTTGTTTTCGTAGATCTATGCCATTATAAAGAGAATCAATCATCATGGTTCAAGTATATCGATCTCCTAGGATTGTGGTAGGTTGTTTGTGCCTTTCTGTAGGAAGTCTTTAAATATTTTGTGAAATTACACTGATTCCCTTGAATTGGGTATTGTGTGTTTCCTATTTTTTCCCCTGTTGTTTTCCTTCTTTGCTTTATTGCTTGATTAGAGGTTGATGCTTGTGAATAGGGTAATCTTTACATTGCTCCAGATTTTTTTCCATGCCTTTTTTTCCTGTTAGGCATTTTTCCAGTAGCCATGCCTAGTTGTAGGATAGTGGAACTATTGTACTATTTTGCTGTTGTGCCATAGAATGATCTCCAAGTAGTTCATGAGGTTTACTTGGGTAGATATGCACACTATGCATGTTTTTCTTACATAGGGCTGTGAGAACCTAGTGTATTAGACCATAGGGATAATGGATGTAAGGGTTTCTCTAGTGTGTCTTTAATTTATGATGCAAGACTACAGGGGGAATTGACATTGAGTGCTTCCTCAGAGAGTCTATTGTTCCTTGATATGGGCCATAGGAAGAATGAGACATTGAGTGCTTCCTTAGAGAGCTTTTAGTATGATATGAGACTATAGGGGAATTGACGGTGAGTGCATCCTTAGAGAGTCTATATATTTTTATTATAGCTGAAACAGAGGGGTGAGACTGTGTGCACCTCCCAGAGGGGTGCTAGTACTTGTAGGTTGAACCGTAGGGGTTAGGATGTTTGAACTACCAAGAGGATACCTTATTGTTCTACTTGCTTGAGTGGCTGTTTCTTGTTTGTAAACTATATGCTAGAAATTGTGGACTATTACAGCTGTTTATTATCCTGTTTACTGCTTACTGTTTACTGCTTACTGTTTACTGCTTACTGTACATCACCTGCCATATGTTCACTGACTGTTAGGCACAGATCTTTGTGTGGTTTCCTACTGGGACTTTGTCTCACACCATGTTTGGGCCATGCTTTTGGGCCCAAAGAGATTATATTGTTGCAGGAATAGATAAGTCCAGAACACATCTACTTCAAGTTCTTCATTGTTGTGGAGCTGGAGAGCATGGGACCATGCTGAGGCTTGCGATGCTGAGGAGTCGCTCATCTGTTTTACTTCTGTACTTGGGTTTGGTACTGTATTCAGCATTGTGACTTTTTTGGCTATTTTCCTAGACATATATATATATATCATGAATCAGTATTAGATATGTGTGCTCTAGTTTCCTTCTTTCAGTCTTCTGCTGTTTATTTCTGTATGGATTATTATTACTTGTGAGGTTGTATGTTGTTTACTTCCATTGTGTACTCTGCCAATGAGGGCATAGTTTCCCCACTATCACAACCAAGTCCCTTCTACTAGTCGGCAGCCTCTGGAGTTCGGGGAAATGCTCTTGAGGCCATGTGACCAACTGGGTACGGGGCGCCTCTAGGTGGCTTCCGGAACCGGGACGTTACAATTGTATTCTATAATGATTGAAAACGTGTAATGAGAATAAACATAAAATCCATAATCAATATGTCGAGTGCTGTCAAATCTTCCATAGTCCCCTGGTTATACCTACTATGGATTTATATCATAAGGATGGTTATAGTAATTTTTAAAAATAAGGAGTTGTATTATAGTAAAAATACACCTCTCAGAAGTCATTAGACATCATTTCATATCAGGCCTGAAAGTTATTGTATCCCAACTCAATTATGAGTAAATCCCCAAGTATGTTATTCCCCTTGGGTCATGCCCCCCAATTTGTAACACCCCATTGATTCATTGAAGAAATCCCCAAGGTCATCATACCCCCCACGTAATTCCCCTAGGCCCTCATGTTCCTAACACATTCACCAGTGGAAATAATGGATTTAACATCGATGTAATGACATATTTTTTCTAAATCGACACCAATAGTGCGTGAAATATATTTTTGGTGTCGTTTTTACTAAAAACCGATAGCCAAAATTTTTAAGAGTTGTCTTTGGTGTTAGTTTTTAGTAGAAACAATGCAAAAAACCATAAAAGTTATGATATACGGTGTCAGTTTTGCAAAAAACCAATGCCAGAAATAAAAAAAAGTTTTGACGTCGAATTTTACAAATGCAAACTCTATATATTAAAAAAGAATTATGGATTCCATTTTACGGAAAACCGATTCCATATATTAAAAGAATAATTTTTCTAACGATGTTATTCCCAAAAACTGATGCTGAATTTTTTTCGACTCTTTGATGCTGATTTTTGTAAAAACTGACGCTGAAGGTATTTTAAAATTAGTCCGGAATAGGAACCCCTCTTCTTTTTGGATCATTCGAAGCCAAACCATGGTGACTCCTCTCAACTGGTGATGACTTCAAAGGCATATTTGTGATCTTGAACCACCATTCTTGTCGATTTTCTCTTATTTTCATGATCTATGGTCTAATTTCATCATTATTTCCCCAATTTTCGTTATCTCTGGGTTATGTTTTCTTCAAAAGATTATTTATGGAGACAATCAACCATGATGTGATTTTAGTTTGTTTTCCATCTATATTTTTCTTTTATAGAATCATTTTTTGTTTAGATTTTGTAGTTTTTAATAATCCAATGGATTCTATGGAGGAATTTTTGGATTTGGATCTATTTTAATTTTAAACTCTGAGTTTTGTATGGTTTTTAAAATTTTGAAGATAAATTAGTAATAATTTAATTATTTTTTTAATTAAATTCAATTATTAGTTAATATTTTATTATAACTTTGTTGAAAATGATTAATATTTATCTCTAAAAGTTATCATCTCATTAAAATTTACTTCATTTTGGTTTAATTTAGTTTAGTCTAAGATTGTTCAATTTTTTTCCAATATGGTTGAGTCTATTTTGGCCAGGTTAGCTTGATTTGGTTTAATTCAATTCATCTTTATTTGTTTAGATTCTATCAACTGATTAATATTGATTGAAAATATATCCAAGTGTGTCACATAAAAAATAATAGAGTCACTCTTGGTGTTAAAAACACTAAATATTTTTATGCTCTTGCTCACAACATGAAATAACTCGTGGGACTACTACTACTACTACTTCATCTTTTTAAACTATAAAAAGCATAGATTATTTTATGTCTATAATGAATCACATGAAACTACATGTGACTAATTCATTTCATGATATCACTTATAAGAAATTATATTTGACTCGTTCATGGGTCTAGATTACTAATATAATGTACACAATTACCTATATGTCGTTTTAAATGACTCATATAAAAATTGAAATAACTCATACATTGGTCATGAATTTTCCTAAAAATGGTTCATACAGAGTGAGTAATGGCTCTCATGTACATCTTAATGACTGATAAAGAAATCAATATTTAAAAATTACTACAATCTCAACTTGATATTCCAGTCTTTCTTAAAAAACCAAGGGTCACCTAAAATTTTATCTAATCCTATTATATACATTCAAATCAAAATATAATAACATAAAATAATCTATGAATTATCATAACAATTTCTAGCCCGTCAAGATCATTTACAATGTCCTTTGAAAAATATAAATATAGGACTTGAGTAACTCAATAAACTGAAATGGCTTCCGATTTCTAATTTCACTTCATTCATAAAAATCCTTCAACTAAGTTATATTTATCACTAAATCCTGTAGACATATTTCTAAATAATCCATTAATGATTTCTCTAGAGTTATTCATTATTTTATCAAATATATTAAAGCAGTTTTAAACATTTAATGGGTTATTTTATAAGAAGATATTTTTTTATTATTAAATGATTTAAAAATTAATGTAAGTTTTTTTTGGGTTTCCTCAGTTAGTATAAATGTTCTGTTTCTTAATTTTTACACTACTACATTTTTTAGTTTTGGCGCCTATGGTAGCGGGCAACCGCTATTAGCGGTCGCTACTGATGCTATTAGCGACCGCCAAAAGCGGTCGCTAAAACTGAAATGTAAATGGCGGGATTTTTTCCGCCTCCCGCGTTTTCTTCTTCGATGTCACTCGCTGCAACAGCGTCGACGCCTCCCGCCGCCGCACCGCCACCACAGGTCACCCCCTATCGCCGCCACCCCGTCGCCTCCCGTCGCCCCTACCAATGATGCCGGAAGACCACTCACCCCCGGCAGTCAACCGATGCTGTTAAATCCCCAACGTCACCCTTGAAGCTTCCTCCGGCCACTGTGGTTCTTCCATGGCCGTCAACCCAAGCTCGGGGTCACCTCCAACATGCCGCGCGCGCCCCAGTATACAATCGGCACCAAATAATCGTCGGTTTTCGAAGAGAGTATTAGCGACCGCCATTAGCAGTCGCTCTTACTCAATAGCGACGGAGCAACTGCGACGGCCAAAAGCGGTCGCAGGGCGGTCTCTAAAGGGCATTAGCGACCGCTTTTGGCGGTCGCTAAAACCCTCATTTCTAGTAGTGTTAATAAAATAATAATAATTTTAGGATATAATAAAAAATAAATAATAGTGAATCAAATGTGTTATAAGATATACCAATTTATTTAGGTATTTAATTTCATCTATCATAATTTTGTGAGTATTATGATGGATTTCACTTATAATATGAACATTTACTCTAATTATTATTTCATATTACAAATAATAAGTAATTTTTCTCTCGTTAAATTAATGAAATTTTCAATACTTTTTGTAACACCCCGAGATTTTATGAAAAATATTATTTTAATTTCATTAATGTCTTGTGTTGTATTCTACACCAAGATTACCTTGCGCTATATGCAATCCCATATTAGCTTGCAGTATATGCAACACTATTCTTGGACTGTGTTACACACGATTTTGATAATAGTTATTCTACGCAACATTGAGTATATATATATATATATATATATTCAATTTATAAATGAAATATGGTTGGATTCTGTTATACGAAACAACGAAGGATTATTTCACAACACGCAACCCTGGCTTGGCTTACATTACACGCAATCGCGACCTTCCTCGATAGCATGTGGTGTACGCAATACTGGGTTTTAATAAACAACGATATATTATTATAATATTATCATGAACTAGCCATTATGAATAGTGTTAACTAAATTTTGATTTTTATAACATTATTATTCATCTTACACATTTCTAGAACATGGTATAATAACAAAATAAATTTTTCGGGTAAAATAAGTATTTTTCAAAAAAATGCAGTTTTGCCGCCTTTTGGTGGCGCACCCACTTTAAATCCAGTTTTTGACATGTTTATAAGTTCAATTTGACAAAATTAAATTCTTATTTTGAATCAGGATATAAATATTTACATTAGATAACGTTTTGATATTTTTCCGATAACTTTCATATTTTAATGAATAGTAAAAACATGCTATATTTTAATTACAAACAACTTTTTTCATCGTAATATCTTATGTTGTTAAATTATAATATTGAATGGTTTTAAATTATAAATAGAATATATTTTTATCATTTAATATAATTTATGACATTATCATTGATTTTACCTTGAATTCGTAGGTTAAATCAATTCAATCTTTTGCAATGTTTTAAAGAAAACCCGTTTTCTTTCGACAACGAGATTAATTTTAATTTAATTTCTGCAACTTTTGTGTGTTGAATTTTGAAAAACGGATTCCATATTTGGAATCAGTGGATCCAAATTATGTTAATAAGCTACTTTTTATTTTTGGGAATTATGAATAGTAACTACGGTAAATTTTATTTACCATAGTTAAAGGTAAATCAGGTAATTAAGGGTAAATATAATATTTTAAAATTACCCTAACAAATGTAAAAATCCTATTAGATGACTCAAAGTCGACCCATAACACCTAAGGGTCGGATTAGATATATTTAATTAATTTTTTTTCAATGAAAATAATTTAATTATTATTAAAACCAAAGAATGTGACAACATGTCACTTTCTTAAATCTTATAAGTATAATAATTTTAATCTAGTGATAACCTTCATGAAACTTCGAACATGAATAGTCTTAAGAAATATAATAAAATTTTATACATCATAATAATTTATTTAGTATCTTTAGGGATTAAATAATTATCATTTATTATGACACAAAGATGATTCAGTAATTGTCTTATTAATGAAATATTGACATAATTGATATTATAAATTCCCAAATAAATGTAATTTGAGACTTTTTATGACTTACACTAATTTTCTATGTTAATATGACATGTTATTGATTATTTAAGTTACTTGTTTCGAACTTATCATTCTGTTATGAATTTCATAAAAATAATTTACCAAATAGTGTCAAAATTGACATAAATTAGTTTTTAAAAAAATATTATATTATTTATTGTTATTTCATTCCTAAAAATCAAGGTTCGGACAAATGAATTAGATAAGATTATATATATTAATAATACACAACTTGGGGTTCTTTTGGATTGATATAGTTAGTTTATTAACCATATAGTGTAAGAAAACAAAAAGACACGGTAAAAGTTAAATTATTTAACTTAGAGTTAAATCTAATTGATAAGGTTAAAATAATAACCTAAATTTGTCTAAATCCTATTGGATGAGAGGATTTTGATCCATCCCCACCTTAGCCTCGAAATAAATCAATTTGGAGCTATTTAAAACCTAACTTGACTTTATAATAAAATAATATTTTTAGTTATTCCAAAGGGGTCCCTCTCCTCCCTTATAAAAGGGCGCCTCCTCCCTCTCTTCATCACACAACATTGATCCTTCAAGCTCGTCCATCCCCTGCCAAATTCTCTTCTCCACTTCCCTAGCAACATCCTAGAGGTTCTGGTCTTCCTTAAAGACCAATTTTAGTGCCCTAAGAGGAGGTCTCAAAGAGGCGCTTCAAAGAAGAGGTAATTTCCGTTACCGATTCTTTCACCTTTATTTCATCTTCCACTTATTCTTCTTAGGTTTTTTAATTATGAAGTAATAACATAAGTATCACTAATATACTGATATGTTATTATATTTATGAAACAACCCTATTTCACCATCTATCCATCCTACGAAAAACGAAATCACCGCGCGTGCGTACGTACGGAATACCGTCTCCATGCCGTGGTGAAATCTATTTTCCACCACCACCTTACTTGGATGGGTATAATGGTGTAAATAATAACTATATATTATTATTTTAAAATGATATTGATTCTTAAATAGTATATATACACTCCAATTCAGTCCCACGATCATGAGAATGATATCATCGCTCGTGCATACGTACGGACTACCGTCTCCACGACGCGATGAGATTCATTCTCCACTTTAACCATTAATGAATGATTGTAAAGTATATATAATAAGTAATCATGAAATATATGACATAATAATGATACTGGATTTATGCGTATATATATGTATGTCATATACTTAATTCCGTTCAACTCAATAAGGAAACGAAAACAGTGTTCATGCGTACGTACGGCCTACCGTCTCCATGAACGGTGTATTTCTTTCCATTTACTGATTTATTATATATTTGTATATTCTGAATATATATATATATAAATCATGTTTTATATTCTGGAATTAATTAATCATGATATAATTAATCCTATGAATAATTACAAGTCAAAACACGGATAACAGATGAAACAATTTTACCCAAAACGCACTTTAACATGGAATTTACAAAAGAACGGGTAATATAAAGTCATAAGTGAACCATATATGATATCATAACAATGAATATGATTCTGTAATAAGTCAATGACATTATTTAAATCATTATACAGGAGGTTTGGACACTTACGAAGAAAATCGGACCTAAGTTAAGGGAAATATCACAATCTCATTTTTATCCGAGATTGTTTATACTTTGGCATTTACTAGGGTGTATTTTATCATCCACTTCCATGTTTACTCAATATATAATATTACTTCCATCCACCTACAATTTTTTAAATCAAATTTTACCCTTCGGTGAGTTTTTAGTAAAAGATATGAAAATAATATTTTGTCATTTTTCGTACGAGGTACTTTTTTGACTTTTCCGAAAAAAGTACGAAGAATGTTTTTTAACTTATACCGCATGGATGGATTTTTATGACATTATTTCCAAGAAGCTTCCTTTAAAAGTTTTCAAGTTTATTTTTAATCAACTTCTTTTAGTTTAAAGTTGTATGACATGTTACGAAAGGAAAAATGTTTTTGAAGTAGAAAGGATATTTTCCTCAAGAATGGAGTTCAAGTGTTTTATCAAAATTATTTTCCATCTAAGATAATAATGGGTTCTGTTTCTATCCCTATTATTACATGGATTTTATTATTTTGTGATGGAAATATTTTTTATGAATTCCTTTATCTTATATGAATTGTTTTATGATATCATGATGTTTAAGAATCCCATTTTTATTACATGGTTTATGCTATGATGTATGGTTTATGATTTTGTGGCACACATAAGAATGGTATCATTATGAGATGGGTGGGACCTATATCTCCCTCCAATGCATTGGGTAAAGATTTTATATCTCATGAGATAGACATGGCTGGAACGGTAGGTTATACCGGTTTAGTGAAACAGGACTGAAATGAGGGTTACTCGATTCAGAAATGGACTTTGTCCACTAAGATTGTCTTGACAATGAGTCTTGACTAATAAGAAATGATTTTCTATGATTATGTGTGTATTCCGAAAAGTTTCATGTTTTATGTTATGATTATTGTGATTACATTTCACTACCATGATTTACCCCATGTTATGAAATTACGCTCTCTTTTGTAGGTTAAGATTTCCAAAATGTTATGTTCTTTTGAATATGAATGGATTGATATTTCTTTTGTTTACCCTTACTAAGAATTTGATCTCACCCTTTTATGTTTTCTTTTCCCCAGGATATAAAGAAAGGTTTAAGGTAAAAAAAAGGGAAGATATTTATTGGAGATGTTGAAGATCTTTCACCACGATTAGAAGATTATATTCCAAGTTTCCAAAGACACTAAACTATTACGATCCTTGTGTGTGTGTTTTTGTTATGTACTAAGTATTCCGAAAAAGTAATGTAATGTCCATGTACATCAGGCTTCGGGTCTCTACAGTTGGTATCAGAGGAAAGGTTTAGTCAACCTTTGGAAACTACGATGCGAAAACGTTAGTGAGATCCCTAGAGATATTTCTAAGGTATGTCTAGGGATGTCTCTAAGGTTAAGTATACGTATAGGTTATTGTCCTAGAATTGCGCTAAAGATATTAGAATTTAACCTAAGATGTTATATATTAAGGTTACTCCCTCTTTAATTATGTTGTTTTCCCTAGCATGATTTTTTCATCTAACACTATTCTTTTTGGGTTTTAGAAAATGGCTGGAAACAAGATGATTCACGATAATGGAGGATATGATGGACAATGGAATGATATTCTTCATGAGAAATCAAATGAAATGGGATTTGGAAGTCCAAACATAATTATTATGCCGAATCAGCAATCTCATAATATGATCAATAATGTAAAATTTGGTAAGTTTCCTGACTCAGCTAATAAGAGAAAGATGGAGTTTCATGATGATCATAGAGGAAAGAAAGTTCAATTTCCCGTATGTAAATCATGTGGGAAGAGGCATCAAGGAGAATGTTTCAAAGGAACTGGAAGATGCTTTGGGTGTGGAAAAGAAGGACACAAAGCCAGTAAGTGCAAATTAAAAGGTTCAGTTAACACCGGGGATGAGGATAATGGTATTTCTACGAAATCAACAATGGTTAAATTTTTTAAATGTGGAATGTATGGGCATTATGCAAACCAATGCCCTAAGGTAAAGTCTCATGAAGAGAATCAGTATGGTCGTATGGGTATTATTTATGTTGATGATGATGAAGAGACTACAAATGATATTTGAGATGAAAGAATTGTTGAAGCTCGATCAATGGTTTAAGAATGTAGTGGAATGATTACATGTTTATCATGTGTAATGTTGTATAAGTAATCTCATGCTACTATGGAATAAAGAGACATCTATGGATTGTTACACTATAGTCTTTCCTTGAGTTTTGAAAGTGTATGATTAATGATACCAGTATCCATGAAAGGTTATTCAGATATTTTTGGAATGTAGATGATATGCGCATAATGAAGGGATAAGGAGAAAATTAAATTTTTGATAGTATTCATGAGATCATGACTGATATAAGTAGAAGGTTATATCATGGTTTGAGTATATAGAATTTTTGGATTTTGGTATGTGGAAAGAGTTAACTTTTGACATCACTCATGTTTTCCCTAAGGTTTAATGGGTATTCATTTTTCAAGAGAATACATCATTAAAGTATTCACATGATTGGAATATGACCAACAAGATATATGGGGGATAAATGATGGTATTCACATTCTTGGTTGACGACATTTCAAGTAATCATTTTCTTTATACTATGATCTTGGACCGAAGTATTTTAGATAAGCCTAAAGATTATAATGGATTATGTTGGACATATGTTAGGATAATACGTTTTTCGATATTATTGATGGGATATTATAGTAATATAGCTTTAGAAAAAGGACAACCTGCAGGACAGGCGACAGCCCATCGCGTCAGACAAGGCTGTGGGAATCGAACCCATAACCGAAGTGTGACTAGCCTTTATCGCCTACCACTGACCTACAAGAAGTCCCTGTTTAGTAGAAACTAGTTTTATTATATTAAGAAGTATGATATATGAAGTATAAGTCCATTTTTGGAACCATATATTATTAATATCACTATAGAATAACTTATGTATATTTAATAACTTTTTCTAACCTTTTGTTTGAGACAGATGGAATGACCCGCCAATCTATCACATGATCTGCTAACACTTCACGAATAACAAATTGAACTTCATTTATTTAAGATATGAAGTAGAAATTGTTCAAAGCACGAACAACAGTGAGATTGTACCAAAATAAAGTAAGTATTTATTCTAATTCAAATATTCAACTTTAGGGAAACGATATTGAAAACCAAAAATGTTGTCCTAGTGCTCTTATATCAAATTAATTAGATGGTACCTTCGATCGTCACAAATTTATGGATTTGTGATTGTTGGCTTTTCCATATCCATGTTCTCTACCACTCTCCATCAGAACATGATGGTTAGATTTTTCTTCCATATCCATATTTTCACCTATGTGGAAACCCAGTGATTAGTTTATTTGTGTAACCGTTATGTTTCATACATTTGTTTTTAAAGATTGGTTTTGGTATTCCTTTTTACGATGTGGGTTTCTATTAAAGAAACTATCAAGTAGTAAACCATTTAGAAACCCGACGAATTTCGAGGGCGAAATTCATTTTAAGGGGGGTAGAATGTAACACCCTGAGATTTTATGAAAAATATTATTTTAATTTCATTAATGTATTTTGTTGTATTCTACACCAAGATTACCTTGCGCTATATGCAACACCGTATTTGCTTGCAGTATAAGCAAGACTATTCTTGGACCGTGTTGCACACAATTTTGATAATAGTTATTCTATGCAACATTGAGTATATATATATATATATATTCAATGTATAAATGAAATATGGTTGGATTCTATTATATGAAACAATGAAGGATTCTTTCACAACACGCAACCCTGACTTGGCTTGCATTACACGCAATCGCGACCTTCCTAGATAGCGTGTGTTGTACGCAATACTAGGTTTTAATAAACAAAGATATATTATTATAATATTGTCATGAACTAGCTGTTATGAATAGTGTTAACTAAATTTTGAATTTTATAACATTATTATTCGTCTTACACATTTCTGGAACATGGTATAAGAACAAAATAATTTTTTCGGGTAAAATAAGTATTTTTCAAAAAATGCAGTTTTGCCGCCTTTTGATGGCGCACCCACTTTAAATCTAGTTTTGGACATGTTTATAAGTTCAATTTGACAAAATAAAATTCTTATTTTGAATCAGGATATAAAAATTTACATTAGATAAAGTTTTGATATTTTTCCGATAACTTTCATATTTTAATGAATAGTAAAAACACGCTATATTTTAATTAAAAACAACTTTTTTCATCGTAATATATTATGTGATTAAATTATAATATTGAATGGTTTTAAAGTATAAATAGAATATTTTTTTACCATTTAATATAATGTATGACATTAGCATTGATTTTACCTTGAATTCGTAGGTTAAATCAATTCAATCTTTTGCAATGTTTTAAAGAAAACCCGTTTTCTTTCGACAACGGGATTAATTTTAATTTAATTTCTGCAACTTTTCTGTATTGAATTTAGAAAAATGGATTCCATATTTTGAATCATTGGATCCAAATTATGTTAATAAGCTACTTTTTATTGTGTGGAATTATGAATAGTAACTACGGTAAATTTTATTTACCATAGTTAAAGGTAAATCTTGTAATTAAGGGTAAATATAATATTTTAAAATTAACCTAAAAAATGTCAAAATCCTATTGGATGACTAAAAGATGACCCATATCACCTAAGGGTCGGATTATATTCATTTAATTAAATTTTTTCAATGAAAATAATTTAATTATTATTAAAACCAAAGAATGTGACAACATGTCACTTTCTTAAATCTTATAAGTATAATAATTGTAATCTAGTGCTAAACTTCATGAAACTTATAACATGAATAGTCTCCAGAAAGCTAATACAAATTTCTACATCATAATAATTTATTTATAATTTTTATGGATTAAATAATTATCATTTATTATGACACAAAGATGATGCAGTAATTGTCTTATTAATGAAATATTGACATAATTGATGTTATAAATGCCCAAATAAATGTAATTTGAGACTTTTTATGACTTACACTAATTTTCTAGGTTAATATGAAATGTTATTGTTGATTTAAGTAACTTGGTTTGAACTTATCATTCTGTTATGAATTTCAAAAAAATCATGTACCAAATAGTGTCAAAATGGACAAAAATTAGTTTTTAAAACAAATATTATATTATTTATTGTTATTTTATTCCTAAAAATCAAGGTTCGGCCAATGGACTTAGATAAGATTATATATATTAATAATACACAACTTGGGGTTCTTTTGGCTTGATATAGTATGTTTATTAACCATATAGTGTAAGAAAACAAAAAGACACGGTAAAAGTTAAATTATTTAACTTAGAGTTAAATCTAATTGATAAGGTTAAAATAATAACCTAAACTTGTCTAAATCCTATTAGATTAGAGTATTTCGACCCACCCCACCTTGTTCTAGAAATAAATCAATTTGGAGCTATTTAAAACCGAACATGACTTTATAATAAAATAATATTTTTCGTTATTCCAAAGGTGCCCCTCTCCTCCCTTATAAAAGGGCACCTCCTCCCTCTCTTCCTCACACAACTTTGAGCCTTCAAGCTCGTCCAACCCCTGCCTAATTCTCTTCTCCACTTCCCTAGAAACATCATAGAGGTTCTGGTCTTCCTCAAAGACCAATTTTAGTGCCCTAAGAGGAGGTCTCAAAGAGGCGCTTCAAAGAAGAGGTAATTTCCGTTACTGATTCTTTCACCTTTATTTCTTCTTCCACTTCTTCTCCTTAGGTTGTTTAATTATGAATTAATAACATCAGTATCACTGATATACTGATATGTTATTATATGTATGAAACAACCCTATTTCACCATCTATCCATCCTACGAAAAACGAAATCACCGCGCGTGCGTACGTACGGAATACCGTCTCCACGCCGTGGTGAAATCTATTTTCCACCACCACCTTACTTGGATGGGTATAATGGTGTAAATAATAACTATATATTATTATTTTCAAATGATATTTATTCTTAAATATTATACATACACTCCAATTCAGTCCCATAATCATGAGAACGATATCATCGCTCGTGCGTACGTACGGACTACCGTCTCCACGACGCGATGAGATTCATTCTCCACTTTATCCATTAATGAATGATTGTAAAGTATATATAATAAGTAATCATGAAATATATTACATAATAATGATACTGTATTTATGTGTATATATATATATGTCATCTACTTAATTCCTTTCAACTCAATAAGGAAACGAAAACAACGTTCATGTGTACGTACGGCCCACCGTCTCCATGAACGGTGTATTTCTTTCCATTTACTGATTTATTAAATATATGTATATTCTGAATATATATATATAAATCATGTTTCATATTCTGGAATTAATTAATCATTATCTAAGTAATCATATGAATAATTACAAGTCAAAACACGGATGACAGATGAAAGAATTTTACCCAAAACTCAATTTAACATGGAATTTACAAAAGAACGGGTAATATAAAGTCATAAGTGAACCATATATGATATCATAACAATGAATATGATTCTTTAATAAGTCAGTGACATTATTTAAATCATTATATAGGAGGTTCGGACACTTACGAAGCAAATCGGACCTAAGGTAAGGGAAATATCACAATCTCATTTTTATCCAAGATTGTTTATACTTTGGCATTTACTGGGGTGTATTTTATCATCCACATCCATGTTTACTCAATATGTAATATTACATCCATCCACCTACAATTTTTTAAATCCAATTTTACCCTTCGATGAGTTTTTAGTAAAAGATATGAAAATAATCTTTTGTCGTTTTTCGTAGGAGGTACTTTTTTGACATTTCCGACAAAAGTACGAAGAATGTTTTTTTAACTTATACGACATGAATGGATTTTTAAAACATTATTTCCAAGAATATTCCTTTACAAGTTTTCAAGTTTATTTTTAATCAACATATTTTAGTTTAAAGTTGTATGACATGTTAAGAAAGGAAAAATGTTTTTGAAGTAGAAAGGATATTTTCCTCAAGAATGGAGTTCAAGTGTTTTATCAGAATTATTTTCCATCTAAGATAATAAAGGGTTCTGTTTCTATCCCTATTATTACATGTATTTGATTATTTTTTGATGGAAATATTTTTTATGAATTCCTTTATCTTATATGAATTTTTTTATGATGTCGTGATGTTTAAGAATCCCATTTTTATTAAATGGGTTATGCTATGATGTATGGTTTATGATTTTGTGGCACACATAAGAATGGTATCATTATGAGATGGGTAGGACCTATATCTCCCTCCAATGTATTGGGTAAAGATTTTATATCTCATGAGATAGACATGGCTGGAACGGTAGGTTATACCGGTTCAGTGAAACAGGACTGAAATGAGGGTTACTCGATTCAAAAATGGACTTTGTCCACTAAGATTGTCTTGGTAATGAGTCTTGACTAATAAGATATGATTCGCTATGATTATGTGTGTATGCCACAAAGTTTCATGTTTTACGTTATGATTATTGTTATTACATTTCACTGCCATGATTTATCCCATGTTATGAAATTATGCTCTCTTTTGCAGGTTAAGATTTCCAAAATGTTATGTTCTTTTGAATATGATGTGGTTGATATTTCTTTTGTTTACCCTTACTGAGCATTTGAGCACACCCTTTTATGTTTTCTTTTCCCCAGGATATAAAGAAAGGTTTTAGGTAAAAAAGGGAAGATATTTATGGGAGATGTTGAAGATCTTTCACCATGATTAGAATATTATATTTCGAGTTTCCAAAGACACTAAACTATTATGATCCTTGTGTGTGTGTTTTTGTTATGTACGAAGTATTCCGAAAAAGTAATGTAATGTCCATGTACATCAGGCTTCGGGTCTGTACACTTTTCACACATGCAGAAAAAAATAATGAAAAAACTATGCAAAATGAACTAATAAATATTAGAGGATTGATATTGTAATTAAATTATAATATCAATATAATAGATGTAAATAATATGAAAAGACAATGTTTAGTATTTTTAAATGTGTTTCATGTATGATGTTTTCTATCTGATTATAAATAATTTTTATTAAATGTGTTTCTGTATACAATTTATATTTATATATTTATATAATTTTTTATATGTTTTAATATAATCAGTAATTATATTGTGATACCATGTATTGAATGGATTGTAATTGGATACATTTATGATGAACCACTAATAAATATGAAAAAGGACATGATGAATTCTTGAAATTTTCTAAAGACAACTTCAAAACATTGATTTTGTTTTCTATACGTTTGTAAAGTGTTTGAATATGGAAATTGAATTTAAATGAAATCAAGTATCATCTCATTAGTTATGGTTTTAGCATTAATTATACACGTTGTATTTTGGCCTTTTGGAAAGTACAAGAGATTATTTGTGAATAGTATCCCACTCCCTATTCTCTTCACTCTTATGAGACTATGATATCCTCAACATTCTACCCAAATACACTTCTTTAGTCCCTCCCCACATCCAATAATCTCTTGTACTTTCAAAAATGAGAAAATCTTTTCCCTTATGAAGGTTCTCAAAGAGGTTATTTCAAGTGGTAAAGTATAGTTTTTTTCATTTAGTTTCACTTCAATTTATCTTATTTTGTTATCCTGTAACGCCCCGACCCCAGCTACCCAGAGTCGGTGCATTAGTTCGTAACATTGGCATGATCACAAAAGATCAAGTCTCGAAAGACCGATTAGTTTAGTAGCCTTGGAAACACTAGATACATTCATAAGTCTTTCATTACATCAAAAAGTAAACAAACTACAATAACATGGTCTTCATAGTCCACAATCATATCCCTTTCTGACTACCCATGTAGGTAATTCATAAAATACTTCTTCACATCCTGGAAAAATATTAAAACATTGAAAGGGGTGAGCTCAGATGCTCAGTAAGGTTAACAATATAGCAGAAGCTTTCATAAATAAACATTAACATTTAAGGAAATGTATAACTAAAACAAAAGCCTTTTAAACATGAACTTCAACATAATATGGAAAAAGTAAAATGAGATAATTCCATTTACTTCTTCAAATGGATATTCTACTGGTCGAATAATCACATGCAATATCAATAACCACTTTCATAATGATGGAATGCATAATGCCAGACTATCATAACCACGTAGTCAAGGCCTCGTGCCAAGACCACTAATAAGATTTTGTCAAGGCCTCGTGGCAAGACACTAGTTTGTCTCATGAGACCTGCCGATGCATCGAGGAACTATAGCGGGCTCCACCCGTCACTTATTAAGTCCAATGCATTCCTCATATGAATAGGTTTAAACATATCCTAAACCATAACATAATCGTATCACATAAAACATGCATAAAGGAAACATAACATTTCCACATTTCAATCACAAGATATCAATACAACACATTGATATAATAAAAATTCTTTCAAAACCATTTTCAATACCAAAATAAAAGAAAGATAAAACTTTGTATTTATTTTTCATTAAAAAAATGATGGCTTGTAGAGGAAGCCGAAACTCAAATAATGGTCACGGTGGCGGAGAAGTCATTGTCGCCGCATAAGTATGGAAAGAAAAACATTCCCTTTTTCCGTTTAGCAAATCGCTTCGTATAAAAAATATTCCTTTTGAATAAACGTAAAATTCAAAGGGGTTTATACACCGTATAAAAGAATGTTTTGTATAAAACCAAATATGCCTCAATGAAAGGGGATTGAGACGAAGTCCTTAAAAAGATCATTTTTTTAAATAAAGTACATCTATAATGTGTATTCACTATAATTACACATAATAAATGTACAAATACAATATAGGACCTAATAATATCATGACATAATTTGAAAGTAGGAGATTAACCCAAAGAATGAAAATTGGGTTAAGAAATTCCCTTACCTTGTGTCCGACTTGACTCAACCATTCTTTAACCTCCTGAATAATAAACTAGAGTTAATATATAACTTATTAAGAACCATTTTCAATTTCATTATCCTTTTTATATCACTTATTACAATGTTATGAATATTATGTAATTATTCAAGTTAATAACGATAGTTTTGTCGATCTTTGGTAACTTGAGTCAACAATAAACTTCTTATAATTACAAGTTGTTCATGTGGTAGAATATCCATTATATCCAGAATTATATTCATGATTTAGATGTCATATATATCATATATATCCAGTATATACATTCATTTATAATATTACGTAACATTTAGAGGTAAGAAATGAAATGCACCGTTCATGGAGACGGTAAGCCGTACGTACGCATGAACGCTACTTTCATTTCAATTTCATATTTAATGGAACTAAATCATAATGATATAAATGTATAATATAATTACAGTATAATATAGTGTATAATACCATTTACTCCATCCTTTATACATCCCACATATGGCATTAACGATTCAAATCACTTTGAGGGGGCGGTAGTCCGCACTTCCTAAAATGAAATTATCGCGTTTTACCCACAATGGAAATCATAAAGTATGACATAAATGAGAAATACAGAGGCATAAGTAAAACATAAACATATTATATATCATATATAAAAATAGTGACATCTTAATGGCCACCTTTGAAGGTGTTATATGAGTGTTGAACAATCATCGTTTCGTGAGGCAGAAATTCGCCATCCACAGAAACCGTATGTTCTTTAACCATTAGATGTAGGTTTGTGTAAGTGTAGCTCGAATACTTATTATAACAACATCCTAGTAAATTGAGGATACTGGTGTTGTTACAAAAGAAATGAATAAAAAGAGTTTATGTGGTTGGAGTAGAAAAATAAAACAAAACAATATTAGAGAAGACATTACCTCAAAATCGGGTAACTCTTTTTGATTTGAGCCAAAAGCTTCCTTGGGAAGAGTTCTGCTCAAAGTAAGGCTTCTAGGAGTAAGGGGGGGGGGAGAGTTGGGAGAGTAATTGGGTAGAGGTTGGCCGAGCCAAATGGCTTGAAAGTGTAAATGAGGTGGGAGAGGTGGGTGCCTTTTATAAGTGGAGAGGAGGGGCACTTTTGGAAAGATTGAAATGTTATATTATTTCACAATGCTTTTCGGATTCTAAAGGTCCCAAACTTGTATAATTCGATGATAAGGTGATAAGGTTTAGAAATCTCCTCATCCAATAGTCTTTGGACAAGTGTAAGCCTTGGATTTTGCATTATCTTCTATTTTTATTTAAAAAATAATGAGGTCATCGCTGCATCATAATGATGTCATAAATAATTTAATTTATTTAATGTCTAAAAATTATAAAAAAAATACTATGATTTAGTAAATCAATTTATCTTTCTAATGAATATTTATAGTCAAAATTCGGACTTGTGTAACCCCACATAAAAACTGTTTTAGTAAAATAACTCATGTTTGTGTCAATTTAATTTTAACATTAAATAAATATATATTAATGTCATTTTCCAACTAAAGTGGCTCCATGGGGTCCCCAAGTTGACCCATGGGTTGTCTTGGTCGGCCATGACTCATCCAATAGGAGTAGGACAATTTTCATGCTCATCTCATATTATTAAAACATTATTTGTACCTTAAACTACACTAATTACCTCTAATCGGGATTAAGAACTTAAAAGTTACTATTCACCAAAAAAAATATTTTAATCTCATTGAACCACATTTTACTTCTTAATGACAACCATGTATGTCGGATTTTTGAAAATCAAATCATAAAAGTGGTAATATTTCATTTAAACGAAAAATCAGTTATTTAACTACCACTTAGTGGTTTCACTATTCATCAAAAATTGAAGTTTTTCAGAACAAGGCCAAAATTTCACCCTAAGCTATAATTGATATTCCGAATTCAGAAATGATGTCTATTTTACAAAATTCTAAACATATAAGTTTCATTAATTAATTTTATAATTAATTCCCGCTGTTACGACAAATAGCGTGTTTTTAAGAAACAATTTATATCAAATGATTGGCAATTGTTTATGTCCAATTTCAATGTTAAATTAATTCTAATGACCACCATTGGATAAAATGGTAAAAATATATTCTAATTATAGCTTAAAACCACTAAATAGTATAATTTATCACAATAAATCATTTTGATTAAAAAAGTTGTTTTAAAGTATTTTTCACTATTCATAAAAATTAGAAGTTCTCAGAAAAATACCAAAAATTCAACATAGGCTAATTTCGATATTCCGAATCCAAAAATGAAGTCCATTTTGAAATATAAAATTTCAATAATTTTAAAAAGTGGTTATTACTATTCATAACGGCTACTTTGATTAGTCGCAGTGTTTTAGAACTCGAAGTTGCGTACAATGCAAGCTATTGCATTATTGAATGAGAAGCGTATCGTGGAACTTCGGGGTGTTACATTCTCCCCTCCTTCAATAAATTGCGTCCTCGCAATTTGAAATTTTTCTTTGAAAATAAAAGGTAGAAAAAAGAAAATACCTTTGAGGAAAACCCACATCGGAAATAAGGTTAATAAATATATAACATTAAAAGAAAGAAAGATAAGTACAAAGGTCACCCGATATAGCCTATTCTAGGATTATATGAAAATATGGATATGGAGGAGAAACAAACCATCAAGGTCTGATGGAGAGTTATAGAAAATAGGATTAGGAGAAAGTTTAACCACAAGAAAATCACAAACTTGTGATTGGTTAAACGGTCATTGAATCCCCAGTTGGAAAAGTTAACCGACAACATTTTTGTTTTAAGTTACCTTTTATAATGTTGAGGAATTTGTTTAGGAGATTTACTAAGAACGTAAGGGAATATACATACTTGTTATGTATACTTTCATTCGTTAATAAATTTTTACCACAAACCCAACTTTTACACCAAATGGTAACGGAACTCAAAAATATTCTATTTATCCTAATTGTATAAGGTTCAAAATGTTAACACATACCATTTAGATTAGTATAACTATTTTGTAATAACCAGGGACTTCCTGTAGGCTAGTGGTAGGAAATAAAGGCTTGTCGCACTATGGTTGTGGGTTCGATTCCTGCAACTTTGTCTGACGCGACGGGTTATTCCCCACCCTGCAGGTTGTCCTTTTCCTAAAACTATAGTATTATAATATTCCAAAAATAATCTTCAGAAATTCTTTAACCTTAAACAATACTATCCATGGTTCAACTTAATCCATTCTAACCTTAATAGTTATCCAAAATACCTCTGTCCAGACTTTCTCTAAAAGGTCTCTAAATTCCAAAATCAATTGTAACATCAGATTACCCAAATAAAGAAAAGTTTCTCTTATTGTCACATACTAAAAATATGATTACCTTAATCATATTAAAACCTTACTGAAATCAACAAGTACTGCAGTACAATCCATATATATATATCACATTATTCTTATAACCAGAATATAATCCTTGAGTCCAAAAGCACCAATACATTAATTATTCCGCTTCAACTGTAGTCACAGCATAAGATTGGCCTTGATCCCTTGGCCTTTTCTGAGGTAAGTTTCCCTGATGCTTAGGACATTCATTTGCATAATGACCTATTTCCCTACAATTGTAGCATTCAACTTTGACAGCCTCTTTCTTTCCCTTGCAATCACGAGCCTGGTGACCCTTTTCTCCACATTTATAACAAACTCCTATTCCTTTTAGGCAAGTACCAGGGTGATTTTTCCCACAATTATCACATAATGGAAAATCCTTCTTTCCCTTTTCCCCTTTATCTTTCTATTGTTCCACCGTTCTCTTCTTTTCTTGCTTTACTTTGTTGTCATAAGACTTAGAGAATTGCTTTTCTGTCTTGATAGCACACGAGACAATATCTTCGTATGATGAGAAGGATTGTGATACTAAATCTCGACGGAGAAATGGTTTTAACCCATCAAATAAACGATCAATCATACTCCTTGGGTTACGTATAAAATCGGCAGCATGCCTCGCTAACCATGTAAAGTTAGCCTCATACTTTGCGACATTCTCATCCTCCTTCTGCCTCAAACTCAGAAATTGCCTTTCCATATCTGCTCGATGGTCACGAGGAAAATATTTTTCTAAAAACAGATCTTTGAACTCCCTCCATTCCATATTCGATACGTCATCATCTTCCTTTGTGTTTTGAATCAGCGACCACCACTGATCGGCATCTCCAGTGAGGCGGTAAACTGCCATGACAACCTTCTCCCTTTTGCTACTCCCCAAGGCATGGAATATTTTCTCTAAGGAGTTTATCCATTGCTCAGCTACTAACGGATTTGTACCCCCATTGAAGGTTGGTGGTTGTTGCCTCATGAAACGGTCTAGCATTGATCCTCCACGTTGCGGATCAGGGTTCTCCATACGAGTAAGGTTATTATTCATAACCTGAGTAAGTTGTCCCAGTATGGTGATTAGCTGATCGGCACCAGTTGTATCACCAGCCCCACTATAATTATCTTGAGCAGGAGGGCAATCCCTACATGGAGTGCGTGCATTGATACGGTTTCCATTTCTTCCACTAGGCGCCATTTCTAAACAATTGCATAAACTAGATTAGTTTATGAAATAAAATACATAATTCCATATTTGTAAAATACTTTACATAAATTGAACTATTTATGGATATAATCCATAATCATAAAAAGAAATGTTTCCTTTGAGGAAGTATATACTCATAACCCTTCATAGTGGTTTGTAAAGAAAATGAGAATTATCCTAAGCATATCCCCCTGGAGTGTCGTAACCAAGAGTACAACAAGGCCCGTTGTCGTGCACCAGTTCCCGTTCGAGTCTAGCTCAAAGTGGTGTCTTCGGGTTTTACCCCTAGGTACATCTGTGCCAGAGCCGCCTCTACCTGCTCTTATCCAGACAAGGATGTATTGCTCGGAAAACTCACAAAATCTCTACAATAACAAAATTCTAGGAAGTTCTTCTATACTAATCCTCAAAGTCTATCTTTGGGATATGTGCTCTAATCAGAGTTTATCTAAATCTAGCTTCCAAGGTTAGTACTAAACTGCCTCTGATACCAAATGTAACGCCCCGACCCCAGCTACCCAGAGTCGGTGCATTAGTTTGTAACATTGGCATGATCACAAAAGATCAAGTCTCGAAAGACCGATTAGTTTAGTAGCCTTGGAAACATTAGATACATTCATAAGTCTTTCATTACATCAAAAAGTAAACAAACTACAATAACATGGTCTTCATAGTCCACAATCATATCCCTTTCTGACTACCCCTGTAGGTCATTCATAAAATACTTCTTCATATCCTGAAAAAAATATTCAATCATTGAAAGGGGTGAGCTCAGATGCTCAGTAAGGTTAACAATATAGCGGAAGCTTTCAAAAATAAACATTAACATTTAAGGAAATGTATAACTAAAACAAAAGACTTTTAAACTTGAACTTCAACATAATATGGCAAAAGTAAAATGAGAAAATGCCATTTAATTCTTCACATGGATATTCTACTGGTTGAATAATCACATGCAATATCAATAACCAGTTTCATAATGATGGAATGCATAATGCCAGACTATCATAACCACGTAGTCAAGGCCTCGTGCCAAGACCACAAATAAGATTTTGTCAAGGCCTCGTGCCAAGACACTAGTTTGTCTCATGAGACCTGCCGATGCATCGAGGAGCTATAGCGGGCTCCACCCGTCACTTATTAAGTCCAATGCATTCCTCATATGAATAGGTTTAAACATATCATAAACCATAACATAATCATATCACATAAAACATGCATAAAGGAAACATAACATTTCCACATTTCAATCACAAGATATCAATACAACACATTGATATAATAAAAATGCTTTCAAAACCATTTTCAATACCAAAATAAAAGAAAGTTAAAACTTTGTATTTATTTTTCATTAAAAAAATGATGGCTTGTAGAGGAATCCGAAACTCAAATAATGGTCACGGCGGCGGAGAAGTCGTTTTCGCCGCATAAGTATGGAACGAAAAACATTCCCTTTTGTCGTTTAGCAAATCGCTTTGTATAAAAAAGATTCCTTTTGAATAAACGTAAAAGTCAAAGGGGTTTATACACCGTATAAAAGAAAGTTTTGTATAAAACCAAATATGCCTCAATGAAAGGGGATTGAGACGAAGTCCTTAAAAAGATCATTTTTTTAAATAAAGTACATCTATAATGTGTATTCACTATAAGTACACATAAATAATGTACAAATAAAATATAGGACATAATAATATCATGACATAATTTGAAAGTAGGAGATTAACCCAAAGAATGAAAATTGGGTTAAGAAATTCCCTTACCTTGTGTCCGACTTGACTCAACCATTCATTAACCTCCTGAATAATAAACTAGAGTTAATATCTACCTTATTAAGAACTATTTTCAATTTCATTATCCTTTTTATATCACTTATTACAATGTTATGAATATTATGTAATTATTCAAGTTAATAACGATCGTTTTGTCGATCTTTGGTAACTTGAGTCAACAATAAACTTCTTATAATTACAAGTTGTTCATGTGGTAGAATATCCATTATATCCAGAATTATATTCATGATTTAGATGTCATATATATCTTATATATCCAGTATATAGATTCATTTATAATATTACATAACATTTAGAGGTAAGAAATGAAATGCACCGTTCATGGAGACGGTAAGCCGTACGTACGCATGAACGCTACTTTCCTTTCAATTTCATATTTAATGGAACTAAATCATAATGATATAAATGTATAATATAATTCCAGTATAGTATAGTGTATAATACCATTTACTCCATCCTTTATACATCCCACATATGGCATTAACGATTCAAATCACTTTGAGGGGGCGGTAGTCCGCATTTCCTAAAATGAAATTATCGCGTTTTACCCATAATGTAAATCATAAAGTATGACATAAATGAGAAATACAGAAGCATAAGTAAAACATAAACATATTATATATCATATATAAAAATAGTTACATCTTAATGGCCACCTTTGAAGGTGTTATATGAGTGTTGAACAATCATCGTTTCGTGAGTCCGAAATTCGCCATCCACAGAAACCGTATGTTCTTTAACCATTAGATGTAGGTGTGTGTAAGTGTAGCTCGAATACTTCTTATAACAACATCCTAGTATATTGAGGATACTGGTGTTGTTACAAAAGAAATTAATAAAAAGATTTTAGGGGGTTGGAGAAGAAAAATAAAACAAAACAACATTAGAGAAGACATTACCTCAAAATCGGGTAACTCTTTTTGATTTGAGCCAAAGGCTTCCTTGGGAAGAGTTCTGCCCAAAGTAAGGCTTCTAAGAGTAAGGGGGGGAAGTTGGGATAGTATTTGGGTAGAGTTTGGCCGAGCCAAATGGCTTGAAAGTGTAAATGAGGTGGGAGAGGTGGGGGCCTTTTATAAGTGGAGCGGAGGGGCACTTTTGGAAAGATTGAAATGTTATATTATTTCACAATGCTTTTCGGATTCTAAAGGTCCCAAACTTATATAATTCGAGTCTAAGGTGATAAGGTTTCGAAATCGCCTCATCCAATAGGCTTTGGACAAGTGTAAGCCTTGGATTTTGTATTATCTTCTCATTTTATTTAAATCGTTAAATAATGAGGTCATCGCTGCATCATAATGATGTCATAAATAATTTATTTTATTTAATGTCTACAAATTATAAAAAAAATACTATGATGTAGTAAATCTTTTTAGATTTCTAATGAATATTTATAGTCAAAATTTGGACTTGTTTAACCCCACTTAAAAACTATTTTAGTAAAATAACTCATGTTTGTGTCAATTTAATTTTAACATTAAATAAATATATATTAATGTCATTTTCCAACTAAAGTGGCTCCATGGGGTCCCCAAGTTGACCCATGGGTTTTCTTGGTCGGCCATGACTCATCCAATAGGAGTAGGACAAGTGTCATGCTAATCTCATATTATTAAAACATTATTTGTCCCTTAAACTACACTAATTACCTCTAATCGCGATTAAGAACTTAAAAGTTACTATTCACCAAAAAATTATTTTAATCTCATTGAACCACATTTTACTTCCTAATGACAACCATGTATGTCGGATTTTTGAAAATCAAATCACAGAAGTGGTAATATTTCATTTAAACGAAAAATCAGTTATTTAACTACCACTTAGTGGTTTCACTATTCATCAAAAATTGATGTTTTTCAGAACAAGGCCAAAATTTCACCCTAAACTATAATTGATATTCCGAATTCAAAAATGATGTCTATTTTACAAATTTCAAACATATAAGTTGCATTAATTAATTTTATAATTAATTCCCGCTGTTACGACAAATAGCGTGTTTTTAAGAAACAATTTATATCAAAAGATTGGCAATTGTTTATGTCCAATTTCAATGTTAAATTAATTCTAATGACCACCATTGGATAAAATGGTAAAAATATATTCTAATTATACCTTAAAACCACTAAATAGTATAATTTATCACAATAAATCATTTTTATTAAAAAAATTGTTTCAAAGTATTTTTCACTATTCATAAAAATTAGAAGTTCTCAGAAAAATACCAAAAATTCAACATAGGCTAATTTCTATATTCCGAATCCAAAAATGAAGTCCATTTTGAAATATAAAATTTCTATAATTTTAAAAAGTGGTTATTACTATTCATAACGGCTACTTTGATTAGTCGCGGTGTTTTAGAACTCGAAGTTGCGTACAATGCATGCTATTGCATTATTGAATGAGAAGTGTATCGTGGAAGCTCGGGGTGTTACATATCCTATCCTAACCACCTCTATAAAAATGTCCATTATAGATCCATTATCCTATATAAACTATAATTATATCATGTGAATGGAAGAACCATCATCAATATCCTTACTCTCTATCTCTATTTTATTTTATAAACGAAATCAACGTCCACAAGGTTCCAATTTATAACCTTCATGGATGACAAAGTTTTATTCATAAATATATCCTCTATTACTGGTCATGAAACCATTTTAATAGTTGAACCAGACTATAATATATGTATTATAACCTAATTAATATTCAAGAACCAGTACATGTACATAATATTAAATCATATGACCAAACTAGTTCCTAATAAAAAAAATACCGCTAAAATAATCTAAGTGAATGTCATAAATATTTCATCAAATTATTCATCATGTTTCCTTGTAAAAAATGATAAAAATTTCCATTAAAATTTATTTATGTTCATAAATAATGTTTAATTTCAATTCATGATATTTACTTCCATTCCACATGAACTCTATTACTTAAGAACAACTGAACCGATTATGAAAATAAAAAAATGAACACTTCGGAACGATTAAATTCAATATAAGAACTTATCAATAAGGTCATAAATGAACTAAACAGAATTAAGATAAACTAGATACATTTAAAATTGGTTCTGAAATAAGTTATTAATAATTTTAATTTCATATTCTAGGACCTTATGGTCTAGAGCAGAATACTTTCAGACTTATGGTAAGGGTTTCTTCATCTCACATCCATTTTTCAGAGATTTTTCATATTAAATACTAATACTTCTATATGGTGTATGTATACATACCATTGATGTAAAATATCATGAATATATTTATTTTTATTTTATCAAAAGTATCAATTTAATATTATTAATTTTGGGGAATACGAAACGATTGATTATAATGTGGTAAGGGTTTTCCACTGAAACCAAAAATTTTATTAGGGTTACTTTTATTGTCAAATTACATCAATTAAATTATTATGAAGTATTTTTTACACCTCATAAATTTTGTGTGATTGTTAAATATATGATTACCAACCAGAATCATATTAATCAAGTGTTGTTTTCAACAATACAGAATAGTTTTATTTAAAGGGGGAGTTTATATTAATAATCTATCTCTTTATGATAATTTTGATGCTCAAAAATACCCTTAATTATTTTCTAATGATTTTATTTGTTAAGAATTTAAAAGGAAGTTATCATTTTATTTTACTCTTGAAATTATAGGAATTTATTATTAACATATTCGTATTATTGCGTGTTCTGGAAACACTGTTCATGTGGTACTTATTCAGAATCTGCTTGAGCGTGTTATGGAAACACTGTCCATACCCTATGTAGATAAACATAGCATAAGGATAGAAACCGCGTATACTTTTTAAGATAAGGAAATTGTATGGTTAATCAACTGAACGTTATCATCAATGTATGGATGAAGAACCCTATGTTAGAAAGGAACCCTACGTTTGGGATATCAGAAACGTATGGAAGGAGAACCGTACGTAAATATTAAACGTTATGTTTGTTTCTCAAATGTATGGTTCATCAACCTTACTTTTGTAAATAACCATATGTTCTTGGAAAAGTATGGATCAAGTAAATGTATGGATCTTTTATCATACATTTGAAAGTTGAATAGAAAAGAATGGATGACCAACCCTACGTTTGGAATGAACCTTACGTTTGTTGTCAAGTTTACGTTTTCAACCTTACGTTGTCAACCTTATGTTGTGAACCTTACATTTGAAGACTATGTCATCAACCTTACGTTTAGAGGATGCATAAAGTTCATCTTAACCTTGCATTTGGCGTCGGAGAATTTAATGTTGATATTTTTATGCAAACGTCAATACGCTGATTATTAGGTGGATTTCAAGCCAGATTTAAAGCTGATTTTAAAATACGATTTTGACTGATTCAAAACCGTTTCATCAATGATTTGAAAAATCGAAATAAAAGGAGCTTGTTATGCTTAGTCTTCAGGGAAGTTACGACTGCTCTGTAAATTCAAATTTTTGAATATCGCATGTAAAAAGGTGACTTTTGTGGCTCTAATTTTATAGGAGAAGTTCTTATCGTTATTTTATTTATATATGCTTTTTTAAACTAAATCGATGATTTTTGATCGTGTGTGATCATTTTATTATTCTAAAAAAAAGTGGAAAAACAGAGACTGCTGAAACAAACCGATCTGCTGGTTCAAAAGGAGCATCAAAGCTCTATTTGTTAAAAGAGGAAGGAACGTGATAGAAGATTCACTTGTTCTACAATGAAGATCTACTGTTAATTTGATACTTCTGACATTTTTGAATTATATATCTATATCTACTGCAACATGATAGAATCAGAACATTTCTTATGTGAAGATTATTATTTCTGAAGGCGATGATCTATCTATTGTCAATTTCATGCTGTTGCAATTATGAAGAACATCTGGAAAGTATTTTCAAAATAGGAAAATATTTTCTTTCTATTCTTAAGTGATCAGCTTATCGTACTAAGATGTGTATGTTCTGTAAGTGAACCAGAAGGCCTTGTTTTGCCTTGGATTGTAACGGTGTCAACTTCTTGAACTCAGTTGTGAACCGGTCTATTGAAACGAGGAACAGATAGTGAAAATCAACAAGCACGCAGAGTAGAGCATTGGTGGAGTGGACTAGGGGCCTTCTGTTACCTGAACCACTATACATCTTGTGTTTCTGCTATTTAAATTTCTACTGCATCATTTTAACTGATTAAAGTTAAAAGGTAGAACACAATCTCAGAAATATTTTTGAAAAGACACAATTCACCCCCCCCCCTCTTATGTATCTTTGGTGTAATCCAATCCAATAATTGGTATCATAGGTTGAGATTTCTGACAAAGCTTTAACATGCTGAAAGTGATTATACAAAGACCAAGATGACTAATACAAGAGAGGAAATGTCTATTGTCAGAGCACCATACTTCAATGGGGAAAAATATCAATTATGTAAGTCTCGAATGATTATCTATCTGAAAAATCATGGATATAGAGTCTATTCAAAGATTCTAACTCCATATTAAATACCAAAAAAACCTGAATCATGGAGTGCAGCTACTAAAGAATAATATGATATGAATTCAAAGGCAATGAATGCAATTATATGTGGACTAGGACCTGATGAGTTTTACAGAGTATCTCAATGCCCAATAACATATGAAATGTGGAAAACTATTGTTGTTGCTTACGAAGGGAATAACAATATCAGGGAAATGAGATATGCAACGGCTATGCTTAAATTCGATACATTCAGAATGGTTGAAGGTGAGGGTATTACTCAAATGAATGGAAGATTGATAGAGATATTCAATAACATAACTGCCTTGGGAGATCCTATTAAGAAAAGCTGATCAAGATTTAAAAGTGTTTAGAGTACTGCCTACAAAATGGAATGGAATCTCTGTCGCAATCAGACTGTCGACACCTATCAAAGATTTAACCATGATAGAACTAATTGGAACATTAATTATGTATGATGCTGAGATGGAATATGAAGCTAATGAACATAAAGTGCTTATAAAAAGTTAAGATACTTCCTTGAAAGCATTATCACAGAGAAAAACCAGAAAGATGAAGAAAAATGAAAAAGAGAAGTCAGAGTGTTCTGAGTTATCTAATTCTGATGTGGAATTGGCTCAGCTAGCCCGAAGATTCACAAAATTCTATAAAAAGAAAAGAGGCTTCAAAAAATCCTTTAAGAAAGATGATAAGGAAGTAAGATGCTATGAATGAAAGAAAATGGGGTATATTAGACCTGACTTTCCTAAGCTAAAAGAAGACAAGAGAATGAATTTTTTTTTAAAAAAATGTCTATGAGAATAAGGACAAGAAAGAAATGAAAGCTACATGGAGTGTATATGAAGACTCCAGTAGTACTTTTCTTTTAGACTCAGAGAAGGAGGAAGAAAATCTGAAAGACAACATGCGTTTTATGGATGAAACAGATGAGGCAAAATCTTACTACTCTTCTGATTCTAGTTCTGAATCTAATTACTCTAATTAAAAACTTGCAGCCTACTACCATATGCTTGAAGAAAAATATGACTCTCTATTTAAGAAGCATAAGTATTTAAAAAATGTTAATAAGGTTGTTTCTGATGAAAGAGATACAATGCTGAAACAATATGAGGAGTTAAAAAAATTTGATTCAATTAATTCTAACAATGCAGATTATGAATCAAAGATAAAATCACTCCAAACTGAAATAGAAAATTTTAAAACTGCAGCCCTTGTTTTTACTAAAGGAGAAAATACTTTAAATTAAATACTTGGGAAAAATTTCATTAAAAAGGAAATATTCGGAATTGGTGGTAAAGGTGAAAACCCAAGATGTACAAAAACTATTTTATTCAAATTGAAAAAGACTAAATTGTAATTACTGTAGAATAAGGGGGAATATTTCTAAAAACTATTTCTTAATACAACCGCAAATAAGCGGCATTAAGAAATATTTTGTATCAAATGATCTATTCGACTTATGTGAAATTAGAAAAACAAAGAAAGTCTGGATTCCCAGATCCTTGCTAGCTAACACTACTGGACCCAATAAAATATGGCTACCAAAGAAATCTATGTAAATGTCTTTGCAGGAAGCTTGTCACATGAACAAATAGGACATATGGTATATGGACAGGGGTTTCTCACGACATATGAGTGGAAACTCGTTGAATTTCTCTGCACTCACTCAAAAAGATGGCGGACTTGTCACTTTTGGTGACAATTACAAAAGAAAAGTCATTGGTATTGGAATAGTTGGAGACCCAGAAGCTATCTCAATTAATAAAGTAGTCTATGTACAACGATTGAAACACAATCTGATAAGTATCTCTCAACTATGTGATGATGTTTATGCTGTTAATTTTTCAAACAATTTCTGTTCTGTTTTCAAAAATAAATTGCATAAATTTGGAGCACCAAGAACTGATAATGTGTATACCCTGGATTTAAATTCCTTGTGTAAACAAAAATTAAATTTATTGACTGCTAAAATAAATGAATCTTGGATCTTGAATAAAAGACTTGGACATTTTAATATATATGTTTTAAATAAGTTATATTAGAAACATTTAGTTTATTATTTTCCTAGTCTCAAATTTTAAATTAACAGATTCTGTGATGCATGTAAACTTGGAAAGCAACACAAATCATCCCTCAAAACTGTTAAAAAATTTGCTACATCTAATCCTCTAGAACTTATTCATATGGATTTTTTTGGACCCTAAAGAGCAGCAAGATTGGCTGGTAAATTATATGTATATGTTTTAGTTGATGACTGTTCTAGAGTTACATGGATTTTCTTTTTTGAAACTTAAAAATAAATCTTTTACATTATTTGAAAGTTTTTGTAAAGTTGTTGAAAATGAAAAAGGTTTTAAAATAATTTCATTAAAAAGTGATCATGGTGGAGAATTTATGAATCAGGAATTCAATTCCTTCTTCTCAAATATGGGTATTAAACACAACTTCTCTGCACCTAGAACACCTCAACAAAATGGAATTGTTGAATGAATAAATAGGACTATTCAAAAAGTGTCTAGGACTATGCTAAATGAATACAGCCTTCCTACCTACTTTTGGGAAGAAGCTGTAAGCATAGCCTGCTATATAATGAAATGATTTTTAATTAGACCTATTTTGAAAAAGACACCCTATGAACTTTGGAATAACATAAATCCTAAAGTTAACTACTTTAATGTTTTTGGATGCAAGGTTTACATCTTAAACACCAAGTATAATCTTGGTATGCTCGATCCAAAATCCGATGAAGGAATTTTCCTAGGATATTCAGATACTTCCAAAATATATAGAATCTATAATAAGAAGTCAGAGATTGTTGAAGAATCAGGTCATGTGAAATTTGATGAATCTGATCCCTTTGAGAAAAGGAAAGATCAAATGGATGAATCTAACTCTAATGATTACATGAGGATTGAGAACTTGAAAAATGATTTTGAAAAAGATATAAATAAAATTCAGTCTAGTTAATAAGAACATGATACTGAAGAACCTATATATGTGTTGCCTAGACAGACTAGAACCCTAAAGAATCACCATTTAGAAACTATAATAGCCGACTTAGATACAGGAATAAATACTATACGAAATATAGGAAATCTTTTTGAATTCTCTGCCATTCTATCCCAATTATAACCCAAGACTACAGAAGATGCTTTAGATGATGAAATCTGGATGATAGCAATGCAAGAAGAATTAAACCAGTTCAAAAGAAATGAAGTCTGGGAATTAGTTTAAAGACCACATAACTATCCAGTAATAGGAACCAAATGGGTCTTTAGAAATAAGCAAGATGATCAAGGAATAATAACTAGAAATAAATATGGACTTGTAGCTAAAGGATATAATCAGGAAGAAGGTGTAGATTATGATGGGACTATTGCACTTGTAGCTAGACTAGAATCCATTAGAATCCTTTTAGCCTATGCATCTCAAATGAACTTTAAATTATTTCAGATGGATGTTAATTCTATATTTTTAAATGGTTATTTAAGGGAGGAAGTTTATGTTGAGCAACCTCCTGGTTTAGAAAATTCTCAAAAACCAGATTTTGTTTGTAAACTTACTAAATCTCTCTATGGCCTTAAACTAGCACCTTGAGCTTGGTATGAAAGATTAAGCTCTTTTCATATGAAAAATGATTTTATTTTTGGAATGGTAGATCCAACACTATTTAAGAAAACTGTGAATTCTAATATTTTATTGGTTCAAATTTATGTTGATGATGTAATATTTGGATCAACTTATAAAACCCTTTGTCATGAGTTTTCAAAGTTAATGCAAAAATATTTTGAAATGAGTATGATGGGAGAACTAAATATATTTTTAGGACTTCAAATTTATCAAAACGATTTTGGAAATGTTTTGAATCAATGCAAATACATTACTGATTTGTTGAAGAAATTTGGACTTGAAAACAGTAAGATATATACAATTCCTATGTCTACTAATATAAAACTTGATTTGGATAAAATTGGAAAATCAGATGACAACAGGTTATATGGAGGTATGATTGGTATTTTATTATGTCTTACAACTAGGAGGCCAGATATACTGTATTTGGTATGTCTTTGTGCAAGATTTCAATAAAATCCAAAATAATCTCATCTAACAGCTGTTAAAATAAATTTTAGATATTTAAAATGAACTATTTTTCAATCTCTTCGTTATCCCAAAACATATGATTTCAATTTGATTTCATATTCAGATGCAAACTTTGGGAGTTTTAGATTAGATAGGAAAAGAACTTCAGGAACTTGTTGCTTTTTAGGAAAATCATTAGTGTCATGGTCAAGTAAGAAACAACATTCAGTTGCCCTGTCAACAGCGGCGGCATAATATGTTTCTTCTGTCAGTTGTTGTGCACAAGTGTTGTGGATGAAAAAAACTCTTATGGACTTTGGACTAAATTTTAATAATACTCTTATTTTATGTGATAATACTAGTGCTATAAAAATTTTGAAAAATCCGACTAATTATTCTAGAACTATGCATATTGATATCAGACATCATTTTCTAAGAGATCATGTTCTTAAAAATGATATATCTTTGGAATTTGTAAGTACTAAAATTCAATTAGCTAATATTTTTACTAAACCACTTTCCACTGCAAGGTTTTATTTTTTAAGGGGAAGTAGGTTTATTTGATTTTAAATAAAATTTTATTTTACAATGGTAGTTTTTATTTAAATTCTGCTTAAAATAATTTTACTATTTTGTTTTTCAAACAGAATAAGTTTCTTTTCCCCACCCAATCTATTTTATTTATTTTTAAATATATGTAATTATTATTAAAAAAATGGGAATCAAGGTTGTCAGAAACCCTTTCAAATTCTAAACTATTTCATTTCTATCGAAACCTTTTCGAACCCGCAAACAGCACCTCTGCTCATGAACCCTAATCATCCAACCTCTGAAAACCTAACATTTGAACCTTCAGAAATTCTCACAGAGATGGTAAGGACTAAAAGCGCCAGTGAAGCCAAGACATGAAATACCAAGATACAATGCTCTGATGGATGAAAAATCTTATAGGGAAAGGTAATCGATCTCAACTGGTTATTTTAGACAAATATACTGTTGAAACATGCACTATCGTTTCAGAACCTTGAACAGACGTTCAACAGTGAAAATACGGAATTTCTGTATGTGTTAGAACATAGATACATCTTCAAATATGTACAGTTGAGTCTGGGATATACTGAGGAATGTATTTTGGCTAAGATAGAGGATAGGGATTTCTTAATCTCGTTAGTAGAAATTGGTCAGATTCTAAACGTCCCTAATGAGGGAGTTTTTCATTTTGATTTGAAAAATATTGGAGATTCTGTGCATAAATAAGAGGACATAATGTTTTTTTATTTTGGTATTAAGACTGTAAAGAAAATTTTTATCATGTATTTGGAGCCTGATCAGAAAATTTTGGTCAAATTTGTGCAAATAGGGATTTCACCGAGGATGTCATAGATGGAAAAGATATTATATCCTGATATGTATATAATGTATCTTTTTCTCAGTGATGTCATACTCAATTTTCCTAGGTATATGGTTAGATACCTAAGATATTGTTGTTAGAGTGATGCCTGAATGAACTTTAATCCTTTTGGTCGATTCGTTTCCAAGATGTTGCTTCAGAAGAACATGGTGAGATTGGTGGATGCCAGAGTACACTGTGATCAAAGTAATGTGTTTAATGCTGGAACATTAAGGAAGATTGGTTATTTTTGGAGTACTATCAAAGGAAAACATTTTCCAGTAGGAGCAAATGATGAATTAGAAAGTTCTCAAGATCAATCAGCAAAATCCAAGGAGGGATAACCTGAATCGAGAGTTAGCACTACAACAAGAAGGATCATATTTGAAGTGGTAGAAACTGTGGAAAAAAGAAGTTAGGAGGGACTTCAAACTCAGAGGAAAAGACATGTGACTAAGTAACTTACTTTCCATGATTTAACTATAGGAGATTTACTCTCTTACATCTTTTTCAGAGAAAAGGTTGTTGAACAACCTCAAGAACAGAATGTCAATGTTACAGATCCTGATCATGAAAGGATTGTAGTTGAATGATCAGAACAACATGCTATAGCTGATGTTTCTGTTGACATTCAACAAGTAAAGGAGGCAGAACCTAGTGTGTAAGTGTCAAGACCTCAGTAAAATCCATAGAATATTATTTTAGATATTTCATTAGATGAAAAAATTGCAGATATTCGTGATGAGCATGCTTCTGAAGCTCACACAGAAGTTATTCAAGAGGATTTTCTATAGAAGAGTCTGGAAAGGACTCTAAGGAAAAATCAGTGGACCAACCTACTCAGGACAAGGAGAAAGAAAAATCTATTGCTGAATCATTACCTTTAGTACTACTAAATCATACAGAACCTGAGAATGCGAATCAAGCACCGGGTGCTTCTGATTCAAGGAATAGGGAAGCTGAAGAGTTGTACAAAAAGTTAATTCAACTTAAATGTGAGAATGATTCTATGAGAAGCAACTTAGGATCCGAATAGTTGAAATTTCAAAAGCTTAAAAAGAGTACTATTTCAAGACAAGAAGTTGAAATTTTTAAAGAGGATATGGTATCTTCTGTTGCCAAATTGAAATCTAAAATGGTTATGAAGTCAGATTTCTCAGATCTTAAGTTGTTTCTGGGGACACAATTTTCATCAATTAGAAATAGTGCTGCTTTTGGATCAGGTACTTCACCTGATTTAATCTGCATATTTCAATCTATCACAGCTTAAATGAGAAATATAAATGACATGTTGAAAGATCTTTAGTGCAATAGTGCTCCATTATCTATTATTTTAGATAATCATAAATTCTTAGTTGATCAGTTAACATCTAGTGGGCCAGGAATCTGTTATGTCTTAGAAAAATTCATAGAGAAGTCGTCTTTGTTTATGGAGAAAGAAGAAATGCCTCCCATGTTTTTCAGATTCAATCTCATCGAAGATATTCATATGACTCAAGAGGCTAGAGATCTTATTATTATGCTTGGTGATGGATTAATGAAAAGGTTGAGAGAAAATTTTGTAGAAATCAAGTCTACTATCCAGAGAAGATAAACCCTACCTTTTCACTGCAAAAAAACCTTGATTCCTATGTTTACCATCCATGTATCTATTTTTGACTTTTATTGAAAATTTGTTTCTTTCTTTCTATTTTCTTTCTATCTTAATTTTGATATGCGAGTACTCCATTTTTAATTATTGATAAACAGTTAATAATATGATTTACCTACAGTTCAGTGCAACATTAAATGTGTTAAAATCCATGATTTATCATTCTTTTTGATATCACAAAAGGGGGAGAAATTTGGATAAACATAAAATTTTATTTTAAAACCCTTATTTAAATGATTTCCTGTATATTTAAAATGTTTTGGATTTATACATATTTATACTTATATAGAAAACTATTTTATGTTATTAATAGTTGTTTATTATAAAGGGAAATTTTCTTTTACTTTTTATTTAGAGGGATAAGTTTGGATAAAACTAGAAACATTTATTTTATTCTTTACATTTATTTTTAAAGAAAAATTATTTTATTTTCATGAAGGGGGGAAATTTTTTATTTATTGAAATGATTTTTTTAAAATTAAATATTGTTTTATCCTCTCAAAATTCTTAAACATTATGTAACTAATTTTTAATGTTAATTTCATTTAATTAGTCATATTAGTTTATGGGTTTTTTTATCATCAAAAAGGGGGATATTGTTGAGAAAGTGTTGTTTTCAACGATACATAATATTTTTATTTAAAGGGGGGGTTTATATTAATACTCTATCTCTTTATGATAATTTTGATGCTCAAAAATACCCTTAATTATTTTCTAATGATTTTATTTATTAAGAATTTTGCAGGAATTTATCATTTTATTTTTCTTTTCAAATTACGAGAATTTATTATTAAATTATTAGTATTTTAGCATGTTTGGAAACAATGCTCATGTGCTACTTATTCGGAATCTGCATGAGCGTGTTCTGGAAACCCTGTTCATACCCTACATGGATAAACGTAGCATAAGGATAGAAACTGTGTATAATTTTTAAGATAAGGAAAAAGTATGGTTAATCAACCACACTTTATTGGAAATGTATGGAAGAAGGACCCTACTTTATGAAGGAATCTTACATTTGGGATATCAGAAAAGAAAGGAAGGAGAACCATACGTAAATATTAAACATTGCGTTTGTTTCTCAAAAGTATGGTTCATCAACCATACATTTGTAAACAACCTTAAATTCTTGGAAAAGTATGGATAATGTAAAAGTTTTGATATTTTATCGTACGTTTGAATGTTGAAGAGAAAAGTATGGATGACCAACCCTGCGTTTGGAATGAACCATCGTTTGTTGTCAAGTTTACGTTGTCAACCTTACATTTTCAACCTCACATTGTGAACCTTACGTTTGAAGACTATGCCATCAAACTTATGTTCATAGGACACATATTGTTCAACTTAACCATAAGTTTGGCGTCAGAGAATTTAAAGTCGATATTTTTATGCAACGGTCAATACGCTGATTATTAGGCAGATTTCAAGCCAGATTTAAAGCTGATTTTAAAGTACGATTTTGATTGATTCAAAACGATTTCATCAATGATTTGATAATCGAAATAAAAGGATATTTTTATGCCGAGTCTTCAGGGATGTTATGAATGCTCTGTAAATTCAAATATTTAAATCTCACAAGTAAAAAAGGTGACTTTTTTGGATCTAATTTTACAGGAGACGTTCTTATTGTTCTTTTATTTACATGGCCTTTTTTAAACTACATCGATGATTATTGATTGTGTGTGATCATTTTATTATTCTGGAAAAAAAGAGGAAAAATAGAGACTACTGAAACACACTGATCTACTGGTTCAAAAGGAGCATCAAAGCTCTATTTGTTAAAAGAGAAAGGAACGCGATAGAAGATGCACTTGTTCTATAATAAAGATCTACTGTGAATTTTCTACTGCTGAAGTTTTGAATTATAATTCTATATATATGACAATGGGATCGACTCAGAACATTTCTTATGTGAATATTATTATTTCTGAAGGCGACGATCTATCTACTGTCAATTTCATACTGTTTCAATTGTGAATAACATCTGGAATGTATTTTTAAAATACAAAAATCTTTTCGTTCTATTCTTCGGTGATCAACTTATCGTAGTAAGTTGTGTACTTCCTGTTAGTGAACCAGAAGGCTTTGTTTTTCCCTTTGATTGTAAAGGTGTGAACTGCCTATAATCAGTTGTGAACCGGTCTGTTGAAACGAGGACCAGATAGTGAAAAATCACCAAGCTCGTGGAGTAGAGCGTTGGTGGAGTGGACTAGGGGCCTTCTGTTACCCGAACCACTATACATCTTGTGTTTATGCTATTTAAATTGTCACTGCATCATTTTATCTGATTAAAGTTAAAAGGAATAACACAATCTCGCAATTATTTTTGAAAAGGAACAATTCACCCCCCTCTTTTTTATATTTTGTTGAATCTGATCCAACAAATCATTCCTTAATTTATTGGTAGTTTCACATTTTAAAAGAAACATTCAAAATTATTTCTGAAATACGAACATGATTCAAGGGATATTTTCGAATTCTTATCCATTTTCAAGGGAACAACAGAAATTGTGTTAAGACAACGTTATTTTTATAAAAACACTATTTTTATCATAAAAATGTTCTTGTAACTTTTATTGATTTATAAAAACAAACATGTCTTTCCACTTTAAAATTCTCTTTAATACTTTCCTTAAAATGCTTTAAAACTATTTATTTCTAAAAAATCATAAGAACTATTTTGGAAATTATTTGACATCAGTGGGAAATCATTTACAGATAAAATATAATTTCAATATACTGGTATTTTATGTTTTTGGATATTCACGTTTACAATCTGATTTTATAGCGAATATAAATGGTTTACCAAAAGAACACTTCTTTCCAAAGTAAAAAGGATTTTTCTCATCTCACACTAACTTTTATGAGATATAGACCTTGTTCACCAATTATTTATTTCTTATGGTGTATGTACTGCCATTTGGTATATCATAACAAGAGTATTTATATTCTCATGATATTATAAAGGGTTATTATTTGAATGTTTCATGGTGGTATGAGACACATTGGAATGTTTAGGATTATTTCCTAATGGATTTTTCAATGGTCTCATTTAAAGTTATCTTCGTATAAGAAAACAACCCATATAGAATATTGTAATTAATTTATATTTATCAACTATGATATAATCTACATTATTTAATTTAGTGGTTTATGATTAGTTTGAATGCGGATGTGCTATCTTAAAAGCATTCACCAATTTAAACTGAATGGTTAGTGTTTATGTATAATGTTTTGGGAATGTTATTTCCATTTCATATGATAGTTTCAATATGAAGGTTCATATTGTTTACATTTATCCCTATTCATATGAAGCATGCATTGGACATAGTAAGTGTATGGTGGGGCCCGCTATATCCCCTCAGTTCATCGGTATGTCTCGTGAGATAAACTTCGACATTGGCACAAGGCCTCGACAAAATGATTACTTATGGTCATGGAATGAGGCATTGACGGTATGGCGATGACGTCCTGCATTATGAATTCCTCATTATGAAAATAGTATTCATGGTTCATGTGGTTATTCGACTTGTAGAATACACATGATTATGTGTTATTATGGATTAAATTACTCAGCTCTTATTCCATCCATAATGTGTTCATGTTTTTGTTTAGGGTATAAGTTTTTAGATATTCAACTTGCCTAATGTTTATATATCATATGATTCATTCCATACCATTACATATCATTTGAGCTCACCCCTTCCTTATGTTCCATTTTCTCAGTACATGAAGAAGTATGTTATGAGTGACTTGCATGCATAATCTAGGAGGCATGGATATTTATAATGGAATAAATTAGTGTTGTATATCATTTAAAGATGTAATGTTGAACTTATATATGTATCTTCTTTCGAAAATATACTAAACTAATCAGTCCTTCATAATGTGTATTTCCTTTTTTATATGCCAATGAAATAAAATAAGGCACCAGCTCCAGGTAACTGGGGTCAGGTCCTCACTTGAAGATAAAAATATCATAATGGGATTGTGTACTGATGGAATGAATCCATATTAGAGCCTCAGTAGCCAACAAAGTTAATGCCCAATTTTGAAGGTAGTTTAAAACATATCCCCACATCTATATATAAAGACAATATATGTTATGATGAGCTTGATGATGTTTCGAGAAAAAACAAATAGAAAATGATATGGGTGTGTATCTTTCAGAATTTATTGATGATTTTAAACTTATATGGGAATAAGGGTTTAATGTTTTTGACGCATACAAGAAAGAGTATTTTCCTTTTCCTGCTGTGATAAGGTTTATAGTAAATAACATTCTTGCATATGGAAATTTATCTGGATATAGTGTCAAGGGACATTAATCATGTCCAATTTGTGAATAATAGTATTCATATAATCAATTACAGAATGGATGAAAGATAGTGTACATGGAATATCAAATATTTTTACGAATTGATCATCCTTATCATAGATTGAAAAAATAATTTTATAGTTTAAAAGAATAGAACCTCCCCCCTCAACCATTGTTAATTGAAGAACATTATTATAGGGTGAAAAATATTGATTTGACATTTGGAAATAAAAGATGTTCTGGTCTTCAATAAAATATCTAAAAGATGCAATCTATTTCTTCAAACTACTTTATTATAGATTTCTAGAGATAAAACATAACATCAATGTTATGCATGTTGAGAAAAACATTTGTGAAAATTTTATTTTAATTTTTTTAGACACAAAATGAAAGAAAAAAGATGGATTAGATTCCATATTGGACTTGATATAAATGAGAATACTTTTGGAGTTTGTTCCCACAATACAAGGAAAAGAAATATTTTTACCTCTACCATATCATACATTAAATAAGATTGAGAAGATAAAATTATTCTAGTGTTTTCAATGTATTAAATTACCCAATGGTTTTTTTTAAATGTGAATAATTTGGTTTCATTAATGGATATTAAATTTATAGATATGAAATCTCATGAATTCTATGTATTGATTCAATAACATCTACGTGTAGTAGTGTGTGGTATATTGTTGACTGCTTTTAGGATGACTACCATCAGGTTAGGTAATTTTTTCAAATCTATTTGTAGGAATGTAATTGATCCACATTTGTTAGATGTGTTGGAGAATGAAGAAACTCTTATTCTTTGTCAACTAGAAATGTATTTCCCAACTTTGTTTTATGATATAATGATTCATCTATTGATTCATTTGGTCTATTATATGTGAATATGTGGGCCAATTTATTTAAGATTAATGTATCCTTTTGATATATATATGAATATTTTTAAGGGATGTGTTAAAAATACTTATCGACCAGAGGCCTCGATTGTTCCAAAATATGTATCAGAAGAGGTGATTGGGTTCTATACTGATTATTTGTATGATGTGGTGTATATTGGTCTCCCTATATCTTGACATATGATAGTTGATAGTGAAGGTCGACGGGTTGAGGACTTAAAGGTAAATTTTAAACCACGTGATGATAAGATTCATGCACATTTATATATTTTGAACAACACATATCATGTTCAATCATATATATCCTCACATATTGTGGATTTACATTATGATATCCGAAAAGAAAAAAAATTGGTTGATGATTGAGAATAATATGACATTTGTTTCATGGTTTAATGAGAAATTAACCCCAGATATATATGCATTAGAAACATTGAATTTTATAGAAAGGGGACTGTCTCCTAATGTGATCACATTCTCTCTTTATGTTATTAATGGTTACAATTTTTACACAAAAAATCTGGATGACAAATGTAATGGCCCAGACCCTCATGGTCTTTCCCATTGCCAAATTCCGGATCCAAAGGGTGGCGCCTCAGTGGTAGGACATCATTTCGGTGTGTGACCAACCGATGGGACATGATCGGTGCGACTAATCGGTGGGTCACCGATCGGTGTGACACTGATCTATGTGACCGATATATGTTTCACCGATCAGTGGGACTGAACGGTGGGACCAATCGGTGTGTCACCTATTGGTGCAACTGAACGGTGTGACTGATCGGTGTCACACATCCGTGTTGAGTTTTTCTTCTTCAACTTTTCCCATTATGCCACTTTTAAGCCTCTTTAGCATTTTGAGAAGTGGTTCAAGGCCATTTTTATCCCCATAATCGATGTTTGAATTCTTAAGAGTGGGCAGACCCTCAACGGACCCAAATGTGTGTCCGCATAACATTTCCCCTCTATTTATATAAAATCCTTCAAATTCACAGTTGTTACCACCTTTTCCCTATAAGAGTTATCACAATAACAATTAATTTAGTCATTTGTAACCATCCAACCGCATGATGGAACCATGATCTAACTTTATATCCGTTCAAAATTCCATATTCCATGACAACCAGATCTCATATTTATATCACACAGGAATTTCTTATTCTTCTTCCTCTTTTCCTCTTGGATGGTCTCCTTTCTTCCTGGTGCGTTTCAAGTTCCCCTTCGCGAGGCAATTGGTGCGCCTATGCCGAAGATATTCTGCTCACCCTTGGAGTCTCCAACATTCCTCCCTTTCAAGTCACACATCCCCCGTTCTTGGCGCATGGAGAAGAACTTCGATCCTTGATCATTCAGGTAGGTATTTTCCTTCTTCTGTCCTTAATTTGTATCATGCGGGGTGGGTGCACTATTGTTTCTGTGGGAATGGATGAAACAAAACCATAACAATGATAACAAAAAAACTTTTAAATAATGAAGGGTGGGTGTGTGATCGATGTTCTACTGCTTTTCCATACCCTTGATTATTTATGTTGTGAATTGTGTGGACCTATGCCCACTAAAAATCATGGTCGTCGGTGGTATTTATTTGTACATTAATGAACCTTCGTCTTCTATGATGATTGAATGGATCTATCATGTGAATTTGGTTAATCAAGTAAACTCGGCCGATTAAATGAATTCCCAGTGAACAACAATCCTTGTGTGATCACCCCGGTTAACCAAACAGAAAAGAAGAAAACTTAGTGAACGATGTACTTGAGTATGGAAACATCGTTGTCATGTCTCGGTGGTATGTCTGTTTGTTCTGCTCGATGCTTATGGGGTGACATGGATGAGGATGGGATCCCTTGTTGTGGAAATGTTGTTGTTTGTTAAACTAAAGTTGTGTGGGGATGTATCTTGAGGCTTGGTTTGGTTCCAGTACTTTGAGGGATCTCGCTGATCATTTGTTGTAGTGACTTTACAAGAGAACTGGGTTTGAATGATTAAATTTTTGTTTGGATATTTCTTTTTCTCTAGCTTGTGGTTATGCCTGTTAGTTTCCCATTAGTTCATAATTCACCTAAATGGGATCACTTGAACATGAAAACAAGAATGACTTGAATGGGGAATTGGTTTTGGGAATGAGTTGTGACATGATCATGAGTGTTGTTCCTTTCTTTTATGATTGCATAGTAACAGGGTGTTTCTCTTAGGTTGTCTTTCTAAACCCTAGGTTCGGATGAGTGATTGTTACCTATAAATATAATTTTAGTTCATATGATTCTTATTCACGCCCCACCCAGGTTGAGAACATAGTGCCTAACACCCCCATTTCATGGGGGAAGGTGTTTTTTCACAACACTCCTATGAGTGGCTGGTTATAGCACCTTTTCTACTCCCTTTCCAGAATATCCCAAGATTCTTCAGGCAGACTTTGACTTCTGGAGGTCCATTATAGCCCAAGAGTCTTTGGGTAGGGTAGTTGTGGTAGTTGTACCAGGTGTGTACAAGCAGGGTGTTTCCCAAAAGTCTTCGGGATGAGGCCCAAGTGTCTTCGGGCGTGGCAGTGGTCGTTCTAGCCCAGGTGTTTGCAGGCGTGGTTACGTGTGGTGGTAGTGGCCCATAAGTTTGTGGGCAGGATGTGTGGTAGTGGCCCAGGTGTTTGCATGAGGGATGTGTGGTAGTGGCCCAGGTGTGTGCGGGCGGGGTGTGGCAGTGGGACTGCGACGAGAATGTCGGGATTGGTCCGTTGCATATGATGTCTTCAATAACTAGTGTGAATGTGGCGTGGGTTACCCAAACATCATTGTGATATTACTATAGATTACTTGACTTTCATTATTTGGGGAGTGTTCCTTGATGAGGCTTGGGTGTATAGTTTTCCTTCCTAGGTGATTTGGCTATCTATTTTCTCACAAGGCATTAGAGTTCCTCCCCACTTGTGCACGAGATCTTTTGGATTCCCTACTGAGTATACTTGTATGCTCACCCTACATATATAAAACTATTTTCAGGTTTCCAGGAGGAATTCATGGATAGTGCAGGGTTATACTAGTTCAGACATTGGGGTAGTTGCTTTTACTGTTTTCCATTATTTTGGTAATTCTTTTTGGGGTTTTCTTTCACTTTTGAATCATTTACTTTTGGGACATGCATATGAGAATGATTGTTTTGGATTTACCTATACTTCCACTTTTTGTGTTGTTGGGATTTACTATTTTATCACCCAATCTTATTAAATGAGAAGGGTAATTCCTTCCATCTTGTGTGTGATTCTATGCCCTTGGTTCTAGTCTCCACTTCGAGACCTATTGAAGGCGGGTCTCAGGGGTCATTATCACTCATTCAACTTGAATAAGGAAGGGTCTGGCTATCTACTGTCCCTTCTCTCATCTTAGTGAAGGTGGGTCGTGATAGAATGGTATCAGAGGTGATGGTTGAGAGATAGGATGGAGTCTGGAGTTAGGCATAGTGAGGATTTCATGGGATGGTAGGGAAACAGTGTTGGGCGATATTGGTGTGTGAAATAGGCCAGGAAAGACCGGCTTGGGAACGAGATTTTAGGGACCCCCTTGATCCAATGCAAGGACTCTGGGCCTACCGAACGACCATGTAAGGTGGCAGTGATTACAGGGTAGAGACCCTAGGGAAGGTACATGCATCATAATGACTTGTGTTCTTGTGTTTCGTGGGGATTTGGGGATTTAAAATGAATAATATGTCTATGAAATTTTAAGAACAATATTCTACACTACTCGGGATTAAGAATTACTTGTTTACCTTATAGCTATGGAACCTGGGAGATGACCATGAGTATTCCAGGTGTTCGAGGCCCATGAGGTTGACATGGCTGATCGATAGAGGGATGGCTGAGAGGAGGAGGATGATAAGTGGCAGAAGACGGTTTGAGGCATTCAGTAGAAGTCCCTCATGATGTACGATGGTAGCATCTCGGACATAGAGACATAGAGATAGCTAGAGGAGATGGTTATAGAATTCACCTTCATCTGGGCTCTGATGGAGTACTGGGCTCCTCTGGCTGTGAGCTAGATTCATGGAGCAACGCATCAGCGGTGGACACTTTATCTTGAGGAGAAGAGGGAGGCTGAGGTCACGTGGGCTAACATCGAAAAAGAGTTCCTTGTGGAATTCCTCTCTTCCATGATGAAGGATGAGAAGTGGCCGGAACTACACTCCCTCCATCAGGGGAGTATATTAGTGAGAGAGTTAGGGATCATGTTCAAGGATCTCCTTCGCTTTGTTCCCGACCTCTTCTCGGATGAGGAGTCTCGAGTGAGATGTTAGGAAGAAGCACTTCGGCCTTCTCTCCAGTATGTTGTTACTCCCTTCACCTACTGACGTACCTAGAGGTCTAGAAGAAGGATGAAGTGGTGTAAAGTATGCACATGCTGGGATCTCTATCGCGAGAGGGAATCTAGTTGGGATCGTCAAAGCGGAAAGCCGTCAGCTGCAGGCCTCCACCGTTAGGGCCCTCTAGGTTTCGACCAGCAGGAAGCAGGCCTCAAGAGTTCACATTCTGATCTCATGGCCCTCATCCTTTTAATTCGGGCCTAGGGACAAGATTCTTCATCGGTGGAAGCCATGGTCACCTTCGTAATCAGTGCCCAGACAGATTGCAGTACGGTTGTGGTGGGTAGGATCAACACCGACCTCAGTAGCAGCAGTTTCCACCTAGACAATTTTAGCAGCAGTAGTAGGGTCAGTGATCTCCCACTCCTCCAAGGGTAGGAATCACAGGAGGAGGTTGACCTAAGGGTACTCCTCAGGTACCTCGAACTTGGTGTGGTCGGAGAGGTGGTCGACAGCAGAGAGGCAGAGGAACTTGGTGTGGGCAGTTACATGCTGCAGGGGAAGCAGTTCCAGTAGGGCCAGAAGTCGTTCGAGGTACGATCAGCTTGTTTAGTAATCTTGCCTACACCTTGTCTGATACAAGAGCTTCAAACTCTTTTTAGCACATAGTCTGGCTCGTGATCTGGGTTTAGATGCTGAGAGACTTCCAGTGCCCCTGGTGCTGAGAACACCATTTAGAGTTCAGACCGACTTGTTTTTTGTTTTTTGAGGGTGTAAACTGATGATTGTGCCACATCAGTCTATCAGGGATCTTCTACTATTTCATATATAACCTTAAGATATCATCCTAGGCATTGAATTGATGTTCTTTGTATGTCCCACCATTGACTGCTTCTGAGGAAGGGTCATGTTTTCAGATTTTGGCAGCCGACGTGTAACTTTCATCAGCGAACGGGGTTTCTAGAAAAGCAGCAGGCTAGAGGAGCCCCTCCTTTCCTTGTTAGTAGAGATATTAGTGGAGTCTGTGGATTCAGAAATGGTGGATGTTCTGGGGTTCATCAGTGAGTTTATAGATGTCTTCCGTGATTAGGTGAAAACTCTACCCACTTGACATGATGTTGAGTTCAGGATAGACTTGCAACCTGCTGCCCATTTGATTTTGATGGCTCCCTACCGGATGGAACCTTTTGAGTTCTGGGAGTTGCAGATTCAGATTAACGATTTGATGAGAGGGGTTTTGTTCGACCAAGTGTGTCACCATGGGGTGCTCCAGTCTTATTCGCAATGAAAGAAGATGGTGGTATCAGTCTGTGCGTAGACTACAAGAGACTGAATCAGGTGACGGTCAAGAATCGCTACCCTCTTCCGAGGATATAGGATCTCTTTGACCAGTTGATGGGATCAGTTTGGTTCTCTATGATCGAACTGTGGTCTGGATATCACCAACTAAGGTTGAAGGACAGTGAAATCTCGAATACTGTCTTCAGGTGTAGATATGGGCACTTTGAGTTTGTGGTTATGCCATTCGGCGTCACGAATGCTCCAGCTGTGTTCATGGGACTCATTAACTCCGTCTTTCGGGAATACCTTGATCGGTTCGTAGTTGTGTTTATTTATAACTTCCTGATCTACTCAAGATTAGAGGAGGACAACGCTGAGCACCTGAGAATGGTTTAAGAGGTCCTTTGACATCACCAACTCTCTGGGAATTTGTCCAAGTGCAAGTTCTGGATGCGAGAAGTGCACATCCATAGGCATGTCGTGTCCGAGTAGGGAATAGCGGTGGACCCATCGAAGGTTGAGGCGGTAGTTTCTTTGGCAGAACCCACGAACGTGGCAGAAGTTCATAGTTTCCTTGTACTAGAGGGATACTATCAGAGATTTGTGTCCAACTTCTCCTGTGTTGCAGCACCTTTGACAACTTTGACCAAGAAGGACCCGTCTTTTTTACGGAATGGGTGGTGTGAGGTATCCTTCAGCTATTTAAATGTGATGTTGGTAAGTTCCCTATTGTTGAGGTTTCCAGAAGAAGGGGCAGCATATGAGGTGTTCTGTGAAGCTTCAGGACAAGGCCTTTGGTGTGTGTTGATGCAACAACAAGGGGTGATCTCTTATGGGTCTAGACAGTTACATCCCCATGAGAATAATTATGCCACCCAATATCTGGAGCTTGCGGTGGTCATTTTTAGACTAATGTTGTGGCAACATTACCTCATCGGGGAGCGCTTTGTGGTCTTCGAGGATCACAAAATCTTGAAGTATATCTTATCCTAGTAGGACCTGAACAGACGACAATGATGGTGGATGGAGTTCCTTCAGGATTACGACTTAGAGATTTCCTACTCCTCATTAATAGAGAATTTGGTGGATGATGACTTAAGCATGAAGTCGAAGAAGGATGCGGTTCGAGAGTCGGCAGATATATGGAAGGTGATGGAGGAGTTTTCTACCATGTACCTGGAGGTAAGGAAGGATGGTGGTAGATTTTTTCTATTTTAGATGAATGTGCAATCCTCTCTCCAATGGCAGGTGGAGGAGTCTCAGTGTGGAGACATAGAGAGTGAAGTGATGTGTGATCGGGCTAACCAAGGAAATTCCCCAGAAATATGGATGGAGGATAGTCAGAATCAGATGTTTTTCAAGGGAATATGTTTGTCCCAGAGGCGATGCACGAGAGAGTTCTTGGTGAGTTCCACAAATCACCCATAGTGGTTCACCCAGGAGTCCTCAAGATGTACCAGGGCCTAAAAAATCAGTTTTTGTGGCCCATGGTAAAGCGAGCGGTGGAAGAGTTCATGGCCAAATGCTTAGTGTGTCAGCAGGTGAAGGCTGAACACCTTGTTCCAGGCGGTCTGTTACAACCTTTAGATATTCTCAAATGGAAGTGGTATGACATCTCTATGGATTTCTTCATAGGACCACCCCAAGCTCAAGGAGGATGTGATGCTATCTGGGTACTAGTGGACCAGTTGATGAAATCGGCTCACTTTTTGGTGATCAAGGAGTCGGGTGGAGTGGATGCATTAGCGCAGATATACGTGGATGATGTGGTGTGGTTACATGGAGTTCCGAGGTCCATAGCCTCAGATAGGGATGCATGATTTACCTCACGAGTCTGGAGAGGATTGCAGTATGCCTTTGTCACCCAGCAACATCTTAGCACTGCTTTCCACCTCCAGACAGATGGATAGACAGAGCGCACCATCCAAACAATGGAGGACATGATACAAGCATGTATCCTGAACTTTGTGGGATCATGGGTGCAACACTTTCATCTGGTAGAGTCTTCATACAATAATAGCAGTCACACTACCAGTGGTATGGCTCCGTTTGAAGCCTTATAAGGAAGGATAGGTCGCTCACCCGTGTGATGGACCGAGGCTAGGGAAACAAGTGTTCCTGGCTCGGAAGTGGTGCAGAGCACGACAGAAGAAGGTTCTGCTTATATGGGAGAGGATGAAAGAGGCTCAGGACTGGTAGAAGTCAGAGGCTGATAATAGGAGGAGCCCATGGAGTTCGGGGTCTGAGACCAAATATTCTTCAAGGTCTCTCCTAGGCGTGGGCAACGAAGGTTCAGATGGGGGAGTAAGCTTTCTCAATGGTTCATTGGACCATTCGAAGTGCTGCGGCGGGTGGGAGAAGTGTCTTATCAGCTAGAGTTACCGCCGCCGCTACTGAGAATACATGATATCTTCCATGTGTCAGAACTCCAATGGTATCTACACGATGATTCACACATCCTTGACTGGGGAAAGATGGACATCAAGGCCGACGTGAATTTTGTGGAAATACCAGTGAGGATTGAGGATCGTGAGGAGAAGGTGCTCCGTGGACGGACCATTCCTTTAGTTTGGGTGTTTTGGAGACTTGGTGGGCTCAAAGAGAGTAGCTAGGAATGGGAGGCACAGATGCGCGCCCAATACCCCGAGCTGTTTTGAGTTTTGTCTTGTTTATACTTTTTTGTGATGGAACACTTTACCTTGATAAAAATGGAATGTATGGTTTTCTTTATTATCTAGACACATGTGAAATGTTCTAACTGTGGGGAGGGGAGGACCAGATCCCTAATCAAGACACATTAATGTGGATGTGATTAAACTCGTGCGGGCGAGTCAGTGTCACCCAAAGAGGATAATATCTTGACAAGGAGGAAGAAAATCCTTAACCCATATGACTGGACAGCATGACCCTTGAATGTTGCATGTTTGATTAAGGGCGAGGCGTTCCTATATGTCAAAGAGGTTCACTCCTGAGAGGTATCTTTCTGGGTTATTTTTCAGACCCCCCCTCTTTTATTCGGGTCTCGTTTTGATTCTCGAGGGAGAGAATAGTTTGAGAGGTATCTGATGTAATGGCCTAGACCCTCATGGTCCATCCCTTTTCCAAATTCAGGATCCTAAGTGTGGCACCTCAGTGGTAGGACATCATTTTGGTGTGTGACCGACCGATGGGACACGATTGGTGCGACCGATCGGTGTGTCACCGATCGGTGTGCCACCAATTGGTGTGTCGCCGATCAATGGGACCGATCGGTGTGTCCTCGATCGGTGTCACAAAACCATTTCGTGTTTTTCTTCTACAGATATTCCCGTAATGCCACTTTTAAGCCTTTTTATCCTTTTGGGAAGTGGTTCAAGGCCATTTTTATCCCCAAAATCAATTTTTTAATTCCTGAGAGTGGGGAGACCTTCAACGGACTTAGTTGTGTGTCCGCGTAATGTTTCCCCTCTGTTTATATAAAATCCATCAAAATCACAACTGTTACCACCTTCTCCCGATGAGAGTTATTAAATAACAATTAATTCAGTCACGTGTAACCACCCAACCATGTGGTGGAACAATGATCCATCTTTATAGCCGTTCAAAATTCTATATTCTGTGACAACCAGATCTCATCCTTATATCACACGGGAATTTCTTCTTCCTCTTCCTCTTTTCCTCTTGGATGGTATTTCTTCTTCCTGGTGCATTTGAAGTTCCCCTTCTTGATGCAAGTGGTGCACCTATGCCAAAGCTTTTCTTCTCACCATTGGAGTCCCCGACGTTCCTCCCATGCAAGTCGTGCATACCCCGTTCTTAGCACGTGGAGAAAACATCGATCCTTGATAATCCAGGTAGGTATTTTCCTTCATCTCTTATTATTGTGTATCATGATGGGTGGGTGCGATACTATTTCAATGGGAATGGATGAAACCAAACCTTAACAAAGAGAACCAATAGTGCATTAAATAATTAATGGGGGGGGGTGTGATCGATGATCTACTACTTTTATTTTCCCTTGATTATTTATTTTTTTAATTATGGGGGACTATGACCACTGAAAATCATGGTCATTGGTGATCTTTCATTGTGCAATAATGAACCACCATCTTCTGTGATGATTGAATGGATCTAACATGGGAATTTGGTTAATCACATAATCTCGGATGATTAAATGAATGTCCAATGAACAAAAATCCTTTTGTGGTCACCTCGGTTAACCAAACAGAAAGTAGAAAACTTGGTTAACGATGTACTTGAGTCTGGAAACTTCCATGTTATGTCTCAATGGCATGTCGGTTTGTTCTAATCGATACTTTTATGGTGACGTGGAAGAGGAAGGGATCCCTTGTTGTGGCATGGTTGTTGGTTGTGAATCAGAAGTTGTGTGGGCCTGTATCTCTAGGATTGGTTTGGTTCTAGTACTTTGAGGGATCTCACTGATCCTTTGTTGCTGTGACTTTACAAGAGAACAGGATGTGAATTCTTAAATTTTTGTTTGGATGTTTCTTTTTGCCTAGCTTGTGGTTATGCCTGTTAGTTGACCAGTAGTGCAGAATTCACCTAAATGGGATCACTTGAACATGAAAACAAGAATGAGTTAAATGGGGAATTGGTTTTAGGAATGAGTTGTGACTTGGCCCTGAGTGTTGTCCCTATCTTTTATGAATGAATAGAAACAGGGTGTTGCAATTAGGTCGGCTTCTGAAACCCTAGGTTGGGATGAGTGCTTGTTACCTATACATATAATTGATGTTCTTATGTTTCTTATTTGCGCCCCACCCATGTTGATAAATTAGTGTAGAACACCCCCATTTCATGGGGGAGGGTGTTTTTTCCCAACACTCTTATGAGTGGCTGGCCATTAGCTCCTTTTCTACTCCTTTTCCTGAATAGACCAAGACTCTTCGAGAAGGCTGTGATGTCCTGAGGTCCATTATAGCCCACGATTCTTCGGGCGGGGTAGCTGTGGTAGTTGTCCTAGGTGTGTGCGGGCAGGTTGTTTCCCAAGAGTCCTTGGGATGAGGCCCAGGTTTCTTCGGGCGCGGTAGTGGTTGTTCTAGCTCAGGTGTTTGTGGGCATGGTTACACATGGTGGTAGTGGCATAGTTGTTTGTAGGTAGGATTTTTTGTAGTGGCCTAGGAGTTTGCAGGTGGGATGTGTGGTAGTGGCACAGGTGTGTGCAGGCGGGGTGTGGCAGTGGGATTGTGATTAGAAAGGGGAGATTGGTTCGATGCATAGGATGTCTTCAATAACCAGTGGAAATGTGGCTCGGGGTACCCAAACATCAATGTGTTATTACTATACATTACTTGACATGTGTTATTTGGGGAGTGTGCCTTGGTGAGGCTTGGTTGGATAGTTTTCCTTACTAGGTACTTTGGAAATCTCTTTTCTCATAGGGCATTAGAATGCCTCCCCACTTATGCTTGAGAGATTTTGGATTCCCTACCGAGTATACTTATATGCTCACCCTACATTTATATTACTGTTTTCAGGTTTTCAAGAGGACTTCAGGGATCATGCAGGGTCGTACTAGTTCAGACGTTGGGACAGTTGTTGTTGCTGTTTTTCTTTCTTTTGGTACTTTTTTTTGGGGTTTTCATTCACTTTTTATCATTTTCTTTTAGAACATGCATATGAGAATGGTTTTTTTGGCTTTACGTGTACATCCACTTTTTGTGTTGTTGGGATTTACTATATTATCTCTTGATCCTATTAAAAAAAGGGTAATGCCTTCCATATTGTGTGTGACTCTATGCCCTTGGTGCTATTCGCCACTCCGGGACCTATTTAAGGCGGGTCTCAGGGGTCATTATCTCTACTTCAACTTGAAGAAGGAATGTTCTGTGAATAAGTTACCCCTTCTCTTATCTTGGTGATGGTGGGCCGTGACAACAAGAGTATCGTTCAGAATAGTGGTATGATGGTTTTCGCTGAAGCTATGCATTTTTCAATTTCCAAAGATAAAAACCCAATTCATACATCAACGCCGTAGTTTGGAGTTCTTGGAGACATATTTGAAATTGATTATATTAAATTTTCTAGTTACCATTTTTATGTGCAATTGGGTTGATAGTAGGAGTGCTGTAAAACATGAAGAATTTGGGTTTAAACTGGTTTATTTGATATGATTTAATTACAAAGGGGAACAATTTATCAGGGAGACTCATGATGAACAATTATTTTATGTCATTGATCCATCTAATGATCAGTGTTCCGTCTTTTTTCAAGGAAGAAGATACCATTTGGGGGATGTGGATGATGTTGTTTCTGTTATTGATTTACATGATCCTTATTTATCCATTACACAATTTCTAGATGATTATAATGAGTATTAGATATACATAGTGCATGAAATTTGTAATAAAAAAGATGAATGAATATGGGAAAACACTAAATTGGTATCATAATTTTTCTGGTAAGTGTTTATTTTTTTTAACTTACAAATGCATGACTCTTTTTTACTTATTTTTTTCTTTCCTCTTTATAAATATTCATTTTTTATTGTTGTGAAGGTAAATAAACTTCTTTATATTTTCAAGTAGCCATTTCAGATAAATATACAGAAGAACATATAATGAGGTATATCTATTTTTTCATATGATTAAATATTCAGTAATATACTAATATAATGATTGAAAACTTTTAATTTAAATTTTTTTGAAGGACTACTTATGCATCCTTGGTAGAGGATATTTCTTCTAATACTACTAAAAAATCATGTTCTCTTGTTGGTAAACATGGTGCTACACATTTACCAAAACCATCACTTACTCGTAACAATAATAGATTCCACAACCATTTTGATGATAATAAAAATGAAACTGGCCCAAATGCATTTCAGTTTATCAGTTATATATCGATGAAGAGCCATTGCAGGATTTGTATTTTATATCCTAATTGGAAGTTAGTGGAAAGGATCGAAAAAAACATATTTGGGAGGTCATTATGCTAAAATATCATAATTGACTTCTTTTACCTCATTTTTTTAATAATAAATATTTTAATTGACACGTTTAATTTATTCACTTATAGATGACATTAAATTTTGAGGAAACCAGAGAAATTAAGAAAAGACATATCTCTTTAGTTGCTATTCGACGGAGTGATTTTAAAAAAAACTGACAAAAAATTATGTTTTTGGAAGGAGAATGTTTTAAAACCCATGCCTCAAGTATTAGTTTATTGATGAGAATACATGGAAGCGATTTATTGAGAGTCATCATGAAGAAAAATTTGAGGTATGATAATTATTTTGTATTGAAAATTTATTACATATTGTTATAATTACTTAGTAGTTTATTTTTATATAATAGACCTCTAGAAGATCTCATCAAGATATTCAGTTGAGAAATGTATACCCTCATACATTATAATGTGGAGGGTATATGTATTTGGAGAAGAAAATGATTGAAGACAAATTTGAAGTATTAAGAGATCAATCTTGTAGTAGTTCATAAGAGGTTCAACATGGTCCGCTATATCATTAAATACACCATGAAAAATGGAAATGAGTAAGAAGAAATAAAAATGAATAGTATCTTATAGAGGAAGCTAAGAATGTAACTGATAAGTCATAAGTAAATATTATTTATTTGTTATAAGTTTTTATATTTTATAAGTTTTAAAAACTAATATAACATTTTAATTTTCATTTTAGAGTGAAATTTTGGAGAAGATACATAAGGCACTTTAATCCCTGAGGTTAGGGTGGATATCGTATCGACTTCTTTGGGAAAGGCAGAACACCCGATATGTGTTAGAGGATATCAGGTAGTTGTTAGTATTATGAATGTTTTTGGCCAGAGTAAGTTATCAAGAGACCCTGAAATAGAATAATTAAACGATGATCTGAAAAATATATAACATTTTACGGGTGATCAAATTCTAGTAGTAGTGTAGAAGGATTTCTTAGAAAACATGGAAATGCAGTCACAATACATGCAATCTTTCCTGGTATATTATTTATTTGACATCAGTTTTTCTATTTTATAAATTATATAGACTAATATAAAATTTTAATTTTTCATCCTTCCCAGCCTGGTCAATCGGACTACCCTTCCCCATGTGCCTACCCTTCCCCATATGAGTATCCTTCCTAGGTATATTATTTATTTTTCATCCATTTTTATATTTTATAAATTAAAAACACTAATATAAATTTTTCATTTCTGAGCCTTCCCAACCTGCTCACCCGGAAAACCCTGCCACATCTGCCTACCTTGCCCTGTATGAGAAGACTTACCAAGTATATTATTTATTTTTCATTATTTTATCTATTTTATAAATTATAAACACTAATATAACTTTTTCATTTTCCAGCCTTCCCAGCTTTCTCACTCAGGCTACACTGCCCCATCTGCCTAATTCGATCCTCCACCTCCCCTCTCGGACCAATCAGTATATTATTTATTTATCATCATTTTATATATTTTATAAATTAAAAAAACTAATATAATTTTTTCATTTTAATCCTTCCCAACCTTCTCACTTTGACTACCCTACCCCATCTGCTTATTTTGTTCCTCGACCACCTCACTAGGACAAAAACGTATATTGTGAGTTGTGTGTTGGAGATCCTAATATAAATATTGTTGTGTTAGTACTCATGAATTTTATGGGGGGGTTCTTGTAAATAAAATTACTATTAATATGGGTTGTTTTAGAGTATCATTACTCGATATTAAAGATTATAATGCTCTACTGCCATTTCCTATTGAAGAGAACACAATTGTTGGGGATTTTTTGGGCCATTTTTTACTTTCATCAACTGGTTTTTTTGTTATATTTCATATGAGGTTTTATTTATAAATATTAATTAAAAATGATTCAAAATTAAGTATAATGTTTTATGATATTTAACTTTAATAAGATAATCTGAAAGAAAATGAAGCCGCATAAATGAAACAAAATGTTCAAGAACATTTGACTATAGATATATCAGATATTTCTTATGGGATAAAAGGATTATCTCAAGTTTAATTTTAATTGAAGTATATCTATGAGTTTTAGATGAAATAAAATTTATATGGAACAGAATATCCATTGAGATTACTCAAAGTTGATATCATGCATCTTGTTTATTTTGAAGAGCTCAGTCTGAATGTGTTGAATATGTTTTCCATGTTTTTAAATTGACATTTGAATTTTTATTTATTTAATAAAAGATATTTTTAAATTGAATAACTATATTTTATTTTTAATTATATATATACAGACATTTCTTCTACAAAATGATAGTATAATAATTTGCAGTTTTATTGATCCAGAATTCATTTCCATGGAAGTGAAACATGTGAAGAATCCAGATATATTTGCATATATATGTGAGAGATCATCACATACCAATATTGAGTGTTTTTTTCTTCCATTTCATGATAAGTAAGAACAAAAACATAGTTATGAAATGAAAATAATTATACTTTTATTAATTGTGAACTGTTTTTATTGTAGGGGGAATTGGATGTTAGGCATATTATACCAAAGTGAGTGCACATTATATTGGGTTTTCCCTTTATTAGTAAATGTTTATAAAAAAATTTTACCTTATTAGACAGGTATGTTTTTTTTTGTTTTTTATAGGATCGTTTATTTTAATTCTCATTTTTTCGACATTTATTATTTGTTCATATATATGAAAATGATGTTCATGGAAAAAATTGAACTATTAATACATGCCGATAATGAACCCAAATAAAATAAAATATGTAGTAGTATAGGTAAGTAGTTTTATATTATATTTTATTATGATTTTTTTATATGTTGAATTTTTTATCATTTTAATAATTTATAACTGTAGTTTTATCATCAAAAAGGACATGTTGAATGTGGTAATTATATTCTGTGATTTAGGTTTGAGATAATGACAACTAGAGAAACTTATGAATTTGATAAGGTTAGCGGTATTAATTTTTTATATTTTCTTCCATATTATTCTTTTTTCATCTCATATCATTCAATGTTATAATAGGCATTCAATGATTCCCAATGTTATTTTCAATATGATCTTACCTATATTAATTATATTTTTGTGAACGATTTTTTATTTTTTATTAAAATTTTAGGAATGTATATTCTAATATTTATGAATAATATTACATATCGGTTAAAAAAAACTATCTCTTTGGATATAATAGGTGTTTGAACATAATGATAATCAATTGAATAATTCAATAATGAAAATCAATGAGAATGTTTTAAATTTCTATTATGTATTTTTTAATTCTAATTTATAATACAAATTTGTAAATAGTTTTTTGAATAACTAGATTAAAGCATGTATGTTATAGATTTTTAGAAAATGATAAATACTGATTGATTGTCATAGATTGGGTTTTTATTATAGTGTTTTCGATTAATTTGGATGTTTAATATTTTCCATTTCTGAAAAAATTTCGTTGGATTTCTAAAAAGCGATGTTGAATTTTTTTTAAAAAAATTGGTTTCTGGCATTGGTTGTATTGGAAACTGACCTTGAATACTATTCAGAGAGGGATTTCAGCATCATTTTTTCCAAAACCTACACCGGAACCCTTATCCAAGATCATTTTTTTCACTAGTTTTCAAAAATCCCACAACGAAAATGTTATTTTTTACATCCCATTTGTAAATGTCGGTTAAGAACCAACGTAAAATATAAAAAAATCGGCATTAAATCCTTTGTTTTCACTCTTTATTTCCTCATATTAGGACCCAAGGCCATCATGACTCATATCATGTGTTGAGTTCCATCATTTCCATTGTCACAATCCACACAAACTCTGCCTATAAAAGATGCACATCTCATGATGGTACACCAATTTCATTTATAATGAAAAAACACTAAAGAAATGGTATCAAACATCATTATGTATACATATAATGTAGAAATAATATGTCAACAATATAAATAAAGTATAAATACATGAAAAAACATGAACATAATATAACAAGACAAAAAGATACTCTAGAAATACTCATGGAATAAAATATCATAGTTGGTCTCAATGTTAAAACATACACCATCATGTGACCAAAATCTAGAAATTTCCTCAGATATATCATCACAATAATCAAATAATGGAAACACGTGTAAATGAGATCCTAATACAGAATGAAACATCATACCTCAATGTTTTCAATATTAAGGGAGTGAATCAACCACCATGTGTGGTTCGAAAGATAGAGTGGAAAACTCAACAATCCAGAACACCTCCTTGTGGGACATATTATCATAGTTTTAGATTCCTCAACCCTCACAATATTTCAAAGGATCCTTAACCCAAAATCATTTATTTTATATCAAAATTAAATTCAATATTAAATGTCTTTATAAATTCCCTCTCATGGATAATTTCCAAATTATCATTTATGACCAACCCTTTCACCAGTTGTTTTCCCTTTAAGAATAATTGTAAAATTAAACAAGATAAATTTAAACTCTCTCTATATTCATCTAAGACCATACATGGTTATTCCATATAATAATTCACTGATAAAACAACATATTTATCATTGAAAATTTTCCAAATTAGCCTATGATAATTCGATATATTTTTGACTTAATAATTTACTTATAATTATTTTTGGATAATTTGTATAATTATATTCTACTAATTTTCCTTACAAATTATCCATCCATAAATACATTATGATTTTTTTTGTAAATTATCCTTCAATAACATTAATAATTATCTATTGATAACAAATTATCATTTCATAATTCCATGTAATTTTCATTAGATAATACTTATAATTATTTGGGGATAATATGGCATAAATATTTTTTTATAAATTTTTTATTAATTAAATTTTATTAATAAAAATTAATTATTGTTTGATGATTTTAATAAATTATCCCATTAAAATTTGATGTGATTATCATTTTATAATTATATTATTATAATTATATGAAATTATTGTTTTATATTCTAACTATTATTTTTTGATAATTTAAAAAATATTATCTTTTTATAATTTTAAATTATTATTCCTTCATAATCTGGTTTAATTATATTTGGATAATTCAATATTTTTAAATTATAAAAAAATTTAAAAAAATTATCCTTTGATAATTTATAAATTATCATTTATATTTAGAGTAATTATCCAAAGATAATTCTTATTTCTTATTATCTTATTTTCAAATTCTATCATTTTTCATGAATTTAGGAATAAATGAAAATATAAGGACTCGACCTTAAACAACACATAATATTGAATTAAATGAACAATTCACATTGAGGATCATTTTAGGTTTATAGTTTTAGAGAATTAGGTCATTATACTTACATAACAACATGAATATTACATGTAGACAATTCTACCCAACATCAATTTTTTTCACAAAATAAAAACTCCTGGAAAAAATGAGTCATGTCTAGTTCTAAGTTTTATACAGCATGACTTTTCCTTGATCCCATCCTCGACCCTATTCATATTTAGGTCCTATGAAAACATTTCAAAACTTGGGATGAGCATAAAAATTTGAGTAAGGGTTACAAAAAAATGAAAGAAAACATTTTTTTAAAAATACATAAGAAACATAAACTCTTTTACTTACCTCATGAAAATATAAGATTTATTAATAACTCATAGAAATCATAAATCATAATGGTAACTTGTGGAATCCAAATCATACTTACATTATAGCTATCAAAACTACATAGGGAGTGTAACACCCCGAGATTTTATGAATAATATTATTTTTAATTTCATTAATGTCTTGTGTTGTATTCTACACCAAAAAGATATTGCACAACACGCATCCCTGACTTGCCTTGCATTACACGCAATCGCGACCTTCCTCGATAGCGTGTGTAGTACGCAATACCGAGTTTCACTAAACAACGATATGCTATTAAAATATTATTAAAACTAGCCGTTATGAATAGTAATAACTACTTTTTGAAATTTTATAAATTTTATTTTTCAAAATTGACTTCATTTTTGGATTCGGAATATCGAAATTATCCTAGGGTGAAATTTTGGTATTTTTCTAAAAACTTTCAATTTTTGATGAATAGTGAAACCACTAAGTGGTAGTTAAAAAAACTGAATTTTTCATAAAACATATTTTTACCGCTTCTTTGAGTGGAATTTCGAAAATCCGAGAGACATGGTTAATATCAAGGACTAAAATGTGGTTCAATGAGATGAAAATAATTTTTGGTGAATAGTTACTTTTTACTTTTTTTTACCACGGTAAAAAGTAAATAGGGTATGTAAGGGTAAAGATGATATTATTATTACCCTAACACATGCCCTAATTCTATTGGATAAGTTTAATTAGACCAAAGATAAATTTAGGAATAAAATATGACCATTTATCCCCACTTGGATTAGATTAGGACATTTATTATTAATTTATTTAAAGAAGGGTTAAAATAGTTAAAATCAAAGTTTAATAAGTAAATAATTTTTAATATGGGGTTATACATAAGATAAATTCGACTATAAATATTCATTAGAAAGATAGAAGGATTTCCTAAATAATGGTATTTTATTTGTAATTTTTAGACGTTAAATAATTTAATTTATTTATGACACAATGATGATGCAGTAATTATCTTATTAATGAAATATTGACATAATTGATGTTATAAACACCACAATAAATGTAATTTGAGACTTTTTATGAATTCCACTAATTTTCAAGGTTACTATGATATATTAGTGTTGATTTAATAAACTTGGTTCGAACATATAATTCTGTTATGACTTTCACAAAAATCATATATCAAATAGTGTCAAAATTGACACAAAATTGTTTTTAAATCAAATATTATATTATTAATTGTTATTTTATATATAAAAATATATGGTTCGGCCAAATGAAATATATAAGGATATATATATTAATAATAAACAACTTGGGGTTCTTTTGGCATGTTATAGTAAGTGTATTAACCATATAGTGTAAGAAAACAAAAAGTCACGGTAAAAGTTAAATTATTTAACATAGAGTTAAATCTAAGTGATAAGGTTAAAATAAAAACCTATACTTGTCTAAATCCTATTGGTTGATATGCTTTCGACCCATCCCCACTTTACCTTCGAAATAATACCCTTTGGAACCATTATAAACCGATTTTGACTTTAATATAAAATAATATTTTGAGATATTCCTAAGGTGCCCCTCTCCTCCCTTATAAAAGGGCACCTCCTCCCCCTCCTCCTCACGCAAATTTGAGCACTCAAGCTCGGCCAAACCCTGCCAAAATCCCTTATCCACTTCCCTAGAATAATCCTAGAGGTCGTGTTCTTCTTCAAAGACCAATCTTAGTTCCCTAAGTGGAGGATTCAAAGAGGCGTTTCAAAGAAGAGGTAATATCCATTACCGATCTTTTCAATTTATTTCATCTTCAACCTATTCTTATTTAGTTTTTTCATGATAATGTAATAACATAAGTATTACTTACATACTGATATGTTATTATAAATTTGAAACAACCCTAATTCACCTTCTATCCATCCTACGGAAAAATGAAATCACCGCGCGTGCGTACGTACGGAATACCGTCTCCACGCCGTGGTGTAATCTATTTTCCACCATCAACATACAAGGATGGGTATAATGGTGTAATGAGTAACTATATATGATTATTATAAAGTGATATTGATACTGAAATAGTATACATACACTTCAACACAAGTTCATGATCATGAGAACGATATCATCGCTCGTGCGTACGTACGGACTACCGTCTCCACGACGCGATGAGATTCATTCTCCACTTTAAACCATTCATGAATGATTATAAAGTATATATAATAAGTAATAATGAAATATATTACATAACAATGATACTTGATTTATTTGTATATATATGAATGTCATCTACTTAATTCTGTTCAACTCAATAAGGAAACGAAAACAGCATTCATGCGTACGTACGGACTACCGTCTCCATGAACGGTGTGATTCATTTCATTTATCTATCTATTATATATATATATATATATACTGAATATATATGATATATAAATCATGTTTTATATTTTAGAAGTAAGTAAATCATTATATAAGTAATAAAAATGTCAAGAAAAACAAGTCCAAAAACCTACGATAAATGAAACGAATTTACCCAAAATGCTTCTTTAACATGGAATTTACAAAAGAACGGGTAATATAAAGTCATAAGTGAACCATATATGATATAATAACAATGAATATGATTCTGTAATAAGTTAATGACATTATTTAAATCTTTATACAAGAGGTTCGGACACTTATGAAGCAAATCGGACTTAAGGTAAGGGAAATATCACAATCTCATTTTTATCCGAGATTGTTTATACTTTGGTATTTACTAGGGTGTATTTTATCATCCACATCCATGTTTCTTCAATATGTAATTTTATTTCCATCCACCTACAATTGTTTAAATCCAATTTTACCCTTCGGTGAGTTTTTAGTAAAATATATGAAAGGAATCTTTTGGCATTTTTCGTACGAGGTACTTTTTGACTTTTCCGACAAAAGTACGAGAAGAATGTTTTTTTAACTTATACAGAATGAATGGATTTTTAAAAAATTATTTCCATGAATCTTCCTTTAAAAGTTTTGAAGCTTATTTTTAATCATTTTCTTTTAGATTAAAATTGTATGACATGTTAAGAGAGGAAAAATGTATTTGAAGTAGAAAGGATATTTTCCTCAAGAATGGAGTTCAAATGTTTTATCAAAATTATTTTCCATATAAGATAATATAGGGTTCTGTTTTTATCCCTATTATTACATTGATTTGATTATGTTTTGAGGGAATTATTTTTATGAAGTCATTTACCTTATATGATTTGTTTTACGATGTCATGATTTTTCAAGAATCCCATTTTTGTTACATGTGTTATGCGATGATATATGATTTATGATTATGTGGAACACATAAGAAAGGATTCATTATAAGATGGCTGGGACCTATATCTCCCTCCAATGCATTGGGTAAAGATTTATATCTCATGAGATAGACATGGCTGGAATGGAAGGTTATTTCGGTTTAGTGATACAGGACTGAAACGAGGAGTGAACTCGGTTCCGAAAGGGACTTTTTCCACTAAGATAGTCTTTGAAATGAGTCTTGACTAACAAGAAATGATTCTCTATGATTATGTGTGAATGCCAAAAAGTTTAATGTTTTATGTTATGATTATTGTGATTACATTTCACTACCATGATTTACCCCATGTTATGAAATTATGATCTCTTTTGCAGGTTAAGATTTCCAAAAGTTATGTGCTTATGTATATGATGCGACTGATATTTCGTTTGTTTATGCTTACTGAGCATTTGATCTCACCCTTTTATGGTTTCTTTTCCCCAGTATATAAAGAAAGGTTTTAGGTAAAAAAAAGGAAGATCTTTATGGGAGATGTTGAAGATCTTTCACCAGGATTAGAAGATTATATTCGAAGTTTCCAAAGACACTAAACTATTACGATCCTTGCGTGTGTGTTTTTGTTATGTACTAAGTATTCCAAAAATGTAATGTAATGTCAATGTACGTCAAGCTTCGGGTCTCTACAGTTGGTATCAGAGGAAATGTTTAGTCAACCTTTGGAAACTAGGATGCGAAAACGTTAGTGAGATCCCTAGGGATATTTCTAAGGTATGTCTAGGGATGTCCCTAAGGTTAAGTATACTTATTGTTTATAATAATAGAATTACTCTAACGATCATGGAATTAAACCTAAGATGTTAGATATTCAAGGTACTCCCCCTTTATTATGTTTTTTTCCCTAGCATGATTTTTGCCTCTCACACTATTCTTTTTGGGTTTTAGACGATGGCTGGAACCCGAAGGAACCGTGTTGATCAATGCAATGGACAATGCATTGATTGTCCTCCTGAACAAACAAATGTTATGGGAGACGGAGTGAAAAATCTTATTGCTATACTCACACAAGCTATGAATCATTCTGGACTTCCAAATGAGCAGATAAGGGAACAATATTCTATTGAGTCCTTCATGAGGCAACGTCCACCTTCTTTCAATGGGTCTTCTGATCCACTTGTTGCTGAAAAATTGATCAGTACCACTGAAAAGATATTTTCAGTTCTTCAATGTTCAGAACATGATAATGTCATCTTATCAGTATATAGTTTGGAAGGTGAAGCTGATCAATGGTGGAATCTTATCAAGAATACGAGGCCAAGAGATGAAATTGAGTCCATGTAATGGGACGAGTTCAAGAACTTATTTTTCAATAAGTATTTCCCTCGTATTATTCGAACAAAGATGGAGAAGGAGTTTCTTGAGATAAAGAAAAAGGATGATGAATCTGTTGGTATATACGAAGCGAATTTTACAAGAATTGCAAGGTATGCATCTGGCATTATCATCCAACCTGAAAGTAAAGTTGATCGATTTTTCAGTGGCTTAAAACCAATTCTTCGAAGTGCATTAGCTATAAGATACTTCAGTAGCTATGAAGAAATTGTGTGTTGTGCTATCAAGGTAGAAATGGAAGTTGGTGTTACATATCCATCTCATGGTTTTGACAAGAAATGAAAGACGGAGTTCAAGGAGAAATCTCGGAATAATGGTGAAAAGAAGATGAATGTTTCCTTATGCTCAAAGTGTGGAAAGAAGCATGGTGGAGATTGTCTTAAAGGGACTAGAAAATGTTTTAAGTGTGGAAAAGAAGGACATCGAGCAGATGAGTGTCGAGGTAATGGAAAAAGGGTTTCTAATGATGTGAATAAAGAAAACACTGCAGAGAATGCACCACCAACACTTCAATGCTTCAAGTGCAAGGAAATGGGGCATTATACTAATAAATTCCCTAATCCAAGGGTTAGTGATGATCAACATGAGCAACCATTTAAGGCAAAGGACAAAGGGAAGTCACATGCGATCACTATTGGCGATATTGAATATGACAACGATGTGGTGGAATGATTAAGTGTTTATGTAATGGGATTCCAAAATAATGTTGTATCATAAAGTATTGGAATATTTATGTGTTGGTCTAATGTGGTATTCAAAGTGCTTGAGATATTTTTAGAAATAAGATGATATGCACATAATGAAGGGAAATGAGAAAATGAAATATTTGACAGTATTCATGAGCTCATGATTGATATAAGGACTAAGTGATATCATGGTTTGAGTATATAGAATTTTGAGGATTTTGGTATGTGGAAAGTGTTAACTTTTAACTACTTTCATGTTTTCACTAAGGCTCAATGGGTATTCAAGATAATACATGATTAAGGACCTTGAATGTTTGTAATTTGACCAACAAAACATATCTTATGATATATGGTGATCAATGATGGTATTAAATCTCTGGTAATCATTTTCACTATGTTATGAGAGTGGACTGCAGTATTATGGATAAGCCTAAAGATTGGAATGGATTATGTTGGACTGAAGTTAGTATTGTTTAAGGATAGATGTTTTTTCGATATTATTGATGGGATGTTATAGTTTTAGAAAAAGGACAACCTGTAGGATAGGCGACAACCCATCGCGTCAGACAAGGTTGTGGGAATCGAACCCACAACTGAAGTGCGACTGGCCTTTATCGCCTACCACTGGCCTACAGGATGTCCCTGTTTAGTTGAAACTAGTTTTATTATATTAATCATTATGATATATGAAGTATAAGTCCATTTTAGGTACCATATTTGATTAATCTCACTATATAATGACTTATGTATATTTAATAACTTTTGCTAACCTTTTGTTTGAGACAGATGGATTGACCCATCATTCTATCACATGATCTACTAACACTTCACGAATAACAATTTCAACTTCATTTATTTAAGAGATGAAGTGGAAATTGTTCAAGGCACGAACAACAGTGAGATTGTACCAAAATAAAGTAAGTATTTATTGTAATTCAAATTCTTCAACTTTAGGGAAACGATCTTGAAAACCAAAAATGTTGTCCTAGTACTCTTATATCTGATTAATCGGATGGTACCTTAGATCGTCACAAATTTATGGATTTGTGATTGTTGGCTTTTCCATAGCCATGTTCTCTACCACTCTCCATCAGAACATGATGGTTAGATTTTTCTTCCATATCCATATTTTCACCTATGTGGAAACCCAATGATTAGTTTATTTGGGTAACCGTTATGTTTCATACTTTCATTTTTCAAGAATGGTTTTGGTATTCCTTTTTACGATGTGGGTTTATATTAAAGAAACTTTTGAATAGTAAACCATTTATAACCCCAACAAATCTCGAGGGCGAAATTCATTTTAAGGGGGGTAGAATGTAACACCCCGAGATTATATGAAAAAGATTCTTTTTAATTTCATTAATTTCTTGTGTTGTATGCTACACCAAAATGATCTTGCACAACACGCATCCCTGACTTGCCTTGCATTACACGCAATCGCGATCTTCCTCGATAGTGTGTGTAGTACGCAATACCGAGTTTCACTAAACAACGATATGCTATTAAAATATTATTAAAACTAGCCGTTATGAATAGTAATAACTACTTTTTGAAATTTTATAAATTTTATTTTTCAAAATGGACTTCATTTTTGGATTCGGAATATCGAAATTATCCTAGGGTGAAATTTTGGTATTTTTCTGAAAACTTTCAATTTTTGATGAATAGTGAAACCACTAAGTGGTAGTTAAAAAAACTTAATTTTTCATAAAACTTAATTTTACCACTTCTGTGAGAGGAATTTCGAAAATTCGAGTGACACGGTTAATATCAAGGACTAAAATTTGGTTCAACGAGATGAAAATAATTTTTTGTGAATAGTAACTTTTTACTTTTTTTACCACGGTAAAAAGTAAATAGTGTAAGTAAGGGTAAAGATGATATTATTATTACCCTAACACATGTCCTAATTCTATTGGATAAGTGTAATTCGACCAAAAACAAACTTAGGAATAAAATATGACCATTTAGCCCCACTTGGATTAGATTAGGACATTTATTATTAATTTATTTAAAGAAGGGTTAAAATAGTTAAAATCAATGTTTAATAATTAAATAATTTTTAATATGGGGTTATACATAAGATAAATTCTACTATAAATATTCATTAGAAAGATAAAAATATTTCCTACATAATGGTATTTTATTTGTAATTTTTAGACATTAAATAATTTAATTTATTTATGACACAATGATGATGCAGTAATTATCTTATTAATGAAATATTGACATAATTGATGTTATAAACACCAAAATAAATGTAATTTGAGACTTTTTATGAATTCCACTAATTTTCTAGGTTACTATGATATATTAGTGTTTATTTAATCAACATGGTTCGAACATATAATTCTTTTATTACTTTCAAAAAAATCATATATCAAATAGTGTCAAAATTGAAACAAAATAGTTTTTAAATCAAATATTATATTATTAATTGTTATTTTATTCCTAAAAATCTAAGGTTCGGCCAAATGACTTAGATAAAGATATATATATTAATAATAAACAACTTGGGGTTCGTTTTGCATGTAATAGTATGTGTATTAACCATATAGTGTAAGAAAACAAAAAGTCACGGTAAAAGTTAAATTATTTAACTTAGAGTTAAATCTAAGTGATAAGTTTAAAATAATAACCTAAACTTGTCTAAATCCTATTGGTTGATAGGATTTAGACCCATCCCCACTTTACCTTCTAAATAAGACCCTTTGGAACCATTATAATCCGATTTTGACTTTAATATAAAATAATATTTTGAGATATTCCTAAGGTGCCCCTCTCCTCCCTTAAAAAAGGGCACCTCCTCCCCCTCCTCCTCACACCAATTTGAGCACTCAAGCTCGGCCAAACCCTGACAAAATCCCTTCTACACTTCCCTAGAATAATCCTAGAGGTCCTGGTCTTCTTTAAAGACCAATCTTAGTTCCCTAAGTGGAGTATTCAAAGAGGCGTTTCAAAGAAGAGGTAATATCCATTACCCATCTTTTCAATTTTTTTCTTCTTCAACTTCTTCTTATTTAGTTTTTTCATGATAAATTAATAACATCAGTCTTACTTACATACTGATATGTTATTATAAATATGAAACAACCCTAATTCACCTTCTATCCATCCTACGGAAAAATGAAATCACCGCGCATGCGTACGTACGGAATACCGTCTCCACGTCGTGGTGTAATCTATTTTCCACCATCACCTTAAAAAGGTGGGTATAATGGTGTAATGGGTAACTATATATGATTATTATAAATTGATATTGATACTGAAATATTATACATACACTTCAACACAAGTTCACGATCCTGATAACGATATCATTGCTCGTGCGTACGTACGGACTACCGTCTCCACGACGCGATGAGATTCATTATCCACTTTAAACCATTCATGAATGATTATAAAGTATATATAATAAGTAATAATGAAATATATTACATAACAATGATACTGGATTTATTTTTATATATATGAATGTCATCTACTTAATTCCGTTCAACTCAATAAGAAAACGAAAACAGCGTTCATGCGTACGTACGGACTACCGTCTCCATGAACGATGTGTTTCATTTCATTTATCTATCTATTATATATATATATACTGAATATATATGATATATAAATCATGTTTTATATTCTGGAAGTAAGTAAATCATGATATAAGTAATAAAAATGTCAAGAACAACAAGTCCAAACACCTACGATAAATGAAACGATTTTACCCAAAACGCTTCTTTAACATGGAATTTACAAAAGAACGGGTAATATAAAGTCATAATTGAACCATATATGATATAATAACAATTAATATGATTCTGTAATAAGTTAATCACATTATTTAAATCTTTATACAGGAGGTTCGGACACTTATGAAGCAAATCAGACTTAAGGTAAGGGAAATATCATAATCTAATTTTTATCCGAGATTGTTTATACTTTGGTATTTACTGGGGTGTATTTTATCATCCACATCCATTTTTCTTCAATATGTAATTTTATTTCCATCCACATACAATTGTTTAAATCCAGTTTTACCCTTCGGTGAGTTTTTAGTAAAAGATATGAAAGGAATCTTTTGGCGTTTTTCGTACGAGGTACTTTTTAACTTTTCCGACAAAAGTACGAGAAGAATGTTTTTTTAACTTATACAGCATGAATGGATTTTTAAAACATTATTTCCAAGAAGCTTCCTTTAAAAGTTTTCAACCTTATTTTTAATCATCTTCTTTTAGATTAAAATTGTATGACATGTTAAGAGAGGAAAAATGTATTTGAAGTAGAAAGGATATTTTCCTCAAGAATGGAGTTCAAATGTTCTATCAAAATTATTTTCCATCTAAGATAATATAGGGTTCTGATTTTATCCCTATTATTACATTGATTTGATTATGTTTTGAGGGAATTATTTTTATGAAGTCATTTACCTTATATGATTTGTTTTATGATGTCATGATGTTTCAAGAATCCCATTTTTGTTACATGTGTTATGCGATGATGTATGATTTATGATTATGTGGAACACATAAGAAATGATTCATTATAAGATGGGTGGGACCTATATCTCCCTCCAATGCATTGGGTAAAGATTTATATCTCATGAGATAGACAAGGCTGGAATGGAAGGTTATTTCGGTTCAGTGATACAGGACTGAAACGAGGAGTGAACTCGGTTCAGAAAGGGACTTTGTCCACTAAGATAGTCTTGGCAATGAGTTTTGAAAAAAAATAAATGATTCTCTATGATTATGTGTGAATACCACAAAGTTTAATGTTTTATGTTATGATTATTGTTATTACATTTCACTACCATGATTTACCCCATGTTATGAAATTATGATCTCTTTTGCAGGTTAAGATTTCCAAAAGTTCTGTGCTTATGTATATGATGTGATTGATATTTCTTTTTTTACCCTTACTGAGCATTTGAGCTCACCCTTTTATGTTTTCTTTTCCCCAGGATATAAAGAAAGGTATTAGGTAAAAAAAAAGGAAGATCTTTATGGGAGATGTTGAAGATCTTTCACCAGGATTAGAAGATTATATTCCGAGTTTCCAAAGACACTAAACTATTACGATCCGTGCGTGTGTGTTTTTGTTATGTACTAAGTATTCCGCAAATGTAATGTAATGTCAATATACGTCAATCTTCGGGTCTCTACAGGGAGTTACTTTGTAATACCCATCATATTATATTACCTAAATCCCTTAGGAGAAACATTCATGTTTACCTCCGTCGCGTTACCCAATGCATTGGAGAGCTATCTCATGATCACCTGCCCTAGGTTGATCACAAAACCACCCGTATACATAAATAATGCCCAAGAACCATAACATGGTCATAACACATAACATAAGAATAATGGAATGATAAAATTTCCACATTGAAATAAAAAATATCATTTCAAGATATTGAATAATAAATCCATTATCAAAATCATTTTCAATACCAAAATACGTAAATAGTGTATATGGTATTTTTTTTCTTTTAAAAACATTACGATGTGTTAAGGAAGCCAAAGATAAAATAATACTCATGGCGGAGGAAAGGTCTTTGTCACCACTTACGTAAAAAAACATTCTTTTTGGTCATTTAGTAAAACACTTCATATAAAAATATTCCCTTTGAAAATTCATGGGTGTTTTTATAGTGTATAAAATAAAGTCATGTATTAATAAAAACCAGGCCTCAATGAATGGAGATTGAGACGAAGTCCCTTACCTTGTGTCCGACTAGACACGATCATTATTTAATCTCCTGAATAATAAACTAATGTTAATTCATACTTGTTCAAGAACCTTTTTCAAGTTTATTATTCCTTTTATATCACTTATCACCATGTTATAAACATTATGTAATCATTTATGTTAATAATGTTTGTTTTGTCTATATTTGGTACTTGAGTCACTAATGAACACTTTATATTTACATGTTTTCCATGTGGTCAATATTCCATTATATCCAGAATGATATTAATTATTTAAATATAATATATATCCAGTATATATATGTATTTATAATAGTACATATCATTTGGAGGTAAGAAATGAAATGCACCGTTCATAGAGACGGTAATCCGTACGTACGCATTAACGCTAATTTCATTTCTATTTCATATTTTTATGGAATTAAAACATTATGATACATAGGTATATTACAGTATAATATCATATATAATATCATTAACTCCATCCTTTATATATCCCACAGAAGGCATTAACGAGTCACATCACCTTGAGGGGCGGTAGTCCGCGCTACCTCAAATGAGATTATTGTATATACCCACTATAGAAACCATAAAGGCATTATATAAATGGAAATTACAAGAATCATAAAAAAAAACATAAACATAATATATATCATATATAAATATAGTGTCATCATAATGGCCTCTATGAGAGGCGGTTGGAGATATTTGAACAATCATCGTTTCTTGATGCATTAGTTTCCCATCTACAAAAACATTATGTTCTTCATCCATTAGATGGAGGTGTGTGTATGTGTAGTTATAACCCTTCTCATACAAACATCCTAGTATATTGAGGATACCGGTTTTACAATATAATATAATAAAAAGTGTTTAGGGATTGGAGAAGTAAAATAAAAGAAAACAATTTAAGATAAACTGTTACCTTTAATTTGGGTAACTTCTTTGGTTTGAACCAAAAAACATTTTTGAGGAGCCTTCTGCCTAAAGTAAGGATTCTGGTGGGGTGAGTGATTTAGGGAGCTTAATTGGTCATAGGTTGGACGATCCAAGTAACTTGAGAGGTGTGAGGAATTGGTTAGAAGTGGTCTCCTTTTATAAGGGGGAGGAGGGGCTCTTTAGGAAAGTGTGAAAATATTATATTATTATATAATGATATTTTCTTTCAAAAGGCCCAAAAATCATTAAAGATAAATATAATATGAATCATGGTTGACAAAAAAATATCCAATAAAAATTTGACATTTTTTTGATAAGATTTTAATCATTATAATTTTATTTATTTAAATGATTTGTTAATGAGGTAAATACAACATCATTATTATGCCATAAATAATTTAATTTATTTGATATCTAAAAATTAAAAACAATATACCATTATGTAGGAAATAGTTTTATCTTTCCAATTAATATTTATAGTCCAAAATACAATCTATATAACCCCTTCTAAAAATTAATTTACTAAAAGTTATTTGCTTTTGTCATTTTGCCTTTACTTTAAGTTAAATAATCTAAATTGTCATTGCCACTCTAAAGTGGCTCAAAGGGTTCCCAAAATAGACCCAAATATTCCCATGGTCTTTAATGAGTTAACCAATAAGGTTTGGAAAAGTGTTAATGTAATTTAGAATTATTATAATATTCTTTTTACCTTGAATTACCTTGTTTACCATTAACCCCGGTAAATAAAAGTCAAAAGTTACTATTCACAAAATATTATTTTCATCTTATTGAACTGAATTTTACTTAATAATAACAACCATGTATGACGGATTTTCGAAATTCAATTCACAAAATTGGTAAAATTTCATTTAAATGAAAAAGTCAGTTTTTTAACTACTTCTATGTGATTTCACTATTCATCAAAATTGATGTTTTTCAGAAAAATACCTAAAATTCAGCCTAAGCTATTTTGAATATTATGAATTCAAAAATGATGTATAGTTTTCCAAATTCAAAACATACTAGTGGCATTAATTAATTTTAAAATTAATTCCCGTTTTGAAATCAAATAGCGTGTATTTAAGAAACAATAACTAGTAAAAGATTGATGCGTGTTTATGTCCAATTTCAATGTGAAATTAATTCCAATGACCAACATTGGATTAAATGGTAAAAATATATTCTAATTAAACTTTATGAATATTAAAAAGATAATCTATCCATACAAATAAATTATATTAAAAGCCACTTTTGAATTAAAATACAATAGTTTCCACTATTCATTAAAAATGCAGTTTATCCGAAAAATACCAAAAAAATTACCCAAACTAAAATTGATATCCCAAATCAAAAGAATAATTTTATTTCGTTATATAGACCATATAAATATGACCAAAACAATATTTAAAGAGGGTTTGCCATTAAAAGGTGGTAAATCGACCTGTTAATGTAAATTATGCTTAAAATTAGATTCATTCATATTTTAACCGTATAAATTTTATTGGATAAATGTAAATGCCTTTAACAAACATGTATAATCATATTGTAGTTAGTTTTGTTCATTTCCACCAATACAATGGCTAGGAGAGAACTTCCATTTAAAATAATAATATTATATTATTAGTGTACAATGTAAGATTTCAAAGAAACTCGTTGTTGTGTATCAGGTACGCTATCGAACATAACTACCCTTTTAAAGTAAAATTAATATTTAATTCACAAATATTTATAAATATGAAATATGTCTTATTCTTTATTTACCTGTTATTTTAAAACCTTCCCCCCTTTGGGGAATAGTGTCCTCACAATTTTACTTTTCAAAATAAGTGGGGGTATTTATCACTCATAGATTTTTCAGATTCCCACGTTGCCTCTTAAACTATATGGTTTTTTCACAAAACATTTTCCTAGTGAATTACCTTATTCCACAACACATTCCCTTTACAGTCAAGAATCTGGACTGTTTGTTCTTCATAAGAGAGACTCTCTTCCAACTGAACTACCTCTGGAATCAAAAAATGAGATAAATCTGACATATACTTTCTCAACATTGAAACATGAAAAACATTGTGTACCTGGGATAAACATGGAGGTAAAGCCACTCTGTTTCACGAACTAAATCTATTCTCCACCAAAACCGGCAACAAACCTAGCCCGTGACATGACCCAAAGGGCGTTCCCTATCCCCAGGGGATGGCACACGTTCCCGGGTATCATTAATTTAGGTTTGGGAACGATTTTCCCGAGTATAAAGGATAAAACATTAAAAACAAACCATATTAAAATCTGAAATTTTTGAGCCAAACATGACTTAAGTAAAAACCAGAACTGAGTACATTTTTGTAAAGATAATACAAGTGGTCCAAAAAAAATTATAGCATCAAGAAATCCCCAAGGACTCCACATGACTAGGGGTCATTGCCCCCAAGCTATCTCCACAACTCCGCACGATGGATGGGAACTAACACCCTGAACCGCCATCACCCTCAGCGTTTCCATTACCTGAATCAAACATAACCAATTCTACTTACACCCAAGGGGTGTAAGTACGGTGTGATACTAATACCAATAGGATACCACCCAATTATTCCAAGGAGTAAGAAATACAATGTGGAAAAGCAAGCAGTTTTCTAACGCAAGGAAAAGTAGTGCAAAAATTTCAAGAAATGAAACCTCCAATTGAAAATAGTTTTCAATCCAAAATTTTCATAATATTAACACATTAAAATTTAAATGTTATATAGTGTAGTTTACTTCCAAAAACACCCTAAGACATGGGTAAATACTACAAATCCAATAAGCAACAACATTGGGAACACCCCTAGGCACTAGGTTGTCTTGGGCCCTATGTACCTCGTACCTCGGTGTAACGTAACCACAGAAAAATCTGTTTTCGTGCACGAGCCAATAGTAGGGAACATACCCATAACCTATTGGTCCCCAATAATCATCCACATAGTTTAGTTAGAGTTGTCTTTATCTAAATTCTAAGTGAAACAGGGACAAAACCCATCCGGTCCACTAGTCGTACTAGTACAAATCCGCCCCACCTAGGTACCCGGGCTTCCCCTTTTGTGCTCAATCAATTTCTGCATGAAACATAAATACATTTTCATATAAAACACTATTATTGGTGAAACCCAACCAATACTATAGCTATCACATTTTATACCACTTAAAACACGCAACAAAACACTTAGATTTTTTATAAAACAATTCCTCAAAATCCCATAGTGTTTCAGACACAAAACTCCTTATAAACCTCACATGCATACTATGTGCACATTTTTAAGTTTTCAAAACAGAAAGGGCAGCCTACTATATTTTAGTGAAAACAAAAAAATCATTTTTAGGGCAGCCCCATATGGTTCAAGGAACAACATCATTGCAAAATCTCCATTTTTACACAACACAACTCTTAAAATTTCATGGGGTTCACAAACACCTTTAAAACCAGATTTTGCAGCAGCAAACACAAGGTATAATCACTAAAAACAGAATTTTTATCCCTATTTTATTTCAATAAAATCAACTAATTACTTATAGTGTAGCCCCAATTAAACTAATAAATCATTTTCATGAAGAAACCCCCAATTTCAAATGAAATTGGCATTTAAGATTCATTTTAAATACAAACACCACTAAAATTATTTTTTTTCAGCAATAATAAAATTAAATAATCATTATAATACCATAAGAACAGTATACAATTCACAAATATTTCATACACAATGGAATCACCTACCAAAACCAAGGAAACCTTTGAATCCTTTGTGCGAAAACTTAAACGCACCACTGTCGCACCTCAAGGAAGGTAAACCCGACCTAAAACCAGAATTTTCAGACCATGAAACACAATATAAAACCCTAATTTTTAAACACTAATTTCTTGACATTATGATCCTAAATGATAAGTGAATAATCCATTGGTACATTGGATGTAACCCTAAAAAAATTGAAAGAAGAAATTTGGAGAATAACTTACTTAAAATATCATGTAGAAATTTCCCACAAAATATACCAGTAGCTGATTTTAAAAATACTCAAACCATCAAGGGAGGTTATAAAAAGGATACGGAGATCATTTAGGAATTTTAATGGGAGAAAAAGAGTAAAAATTGAGAGAGTTGAGAAATAATGAACTTACCTCTTCAAATCTGGACGATTTGAGGAATCCTATGAAGTTCGGCACCACATCGCGACTATCTAGAGCTCCAAAGAGGGGGGGGAGAGATAATGATCACGTGGTTCGATTCAGTGGACTTGGGATCCACTTGGAATCACCAAAAAATCCCAAAAATTGAATATGTTATAACATAATCAAAATTTATTTTTAAAACATGAATTGGGCTTTCGGGCAGGCCCAACCCCTTAGATAAAAACCCAAATAAACCCTGGTTATGGATTTCTAAAAGCTCCAAATTACCTTGGTGGTGTTAATAGGTTAGCGGAGGTAAATTAGGAATTTGAATGGATGAAAAATGTTGAGAAATGAAAATGTTATAAAAGATACATAATTTATTTTTTAATCTGAAATTGGGCTCACGGTTTGGCCCAATTCATGAATACTCATCTATTCCTCCCTAAAACCTAGAGAAACCCCCAAAACAAATAAAGGATGTAAATTAAATGAAAAATACCTTTAAAATAAGTCATGAATGTGACACTTCTTCCCACAATAAATCAGTCCATCCCCGGAATGCCACAACAACACCAGATGAAAAAGCAAAGCCCAAACGATAGATCAAGACAGACTTCCTTGCCACGTTTTCACCCGCTTCAAAAAGGACGAACATCTCCAGTTGATCAAACGAAAAAAGATAATACCAACACCAACCAAAAAGAACCCCACTTATATAAAATTATGAAAACATTAAAAACACATCCCAAAACAAAACAGCTCAAAAACTACAAGACGACGCTCAAGCAATCCACTTGAAACGAACAACGAACTCGAATAATGCTACCACAACATTACGTAAACAAAACCATTGGGTGTTCTCCAACCCAAAAATTACTCAAGTTACAAATTTTTGGATAGATAGACTAGAACGATAATACCTTATTACCTAGAATACACCAAGGAGAAAACTGAGTCACTAGTATGGGGTGACCCAATCTGGACATCCCACCACCCGGGACAACTCAATTTTCTTAGATTGAATAAGGATAACAATTGGGGAAGGAACGAACGGTCTCCCCATCATAAGGGTTAAACTAAAATTATTCCTTTTCCAATAGAACATACATTATACCAATGATGGGTCTCCCCACCATAATAACGAACACAACTTTCCTTAAGACAAAATCGAGACACTAACAGGGGGCCTCGAACGGAATTCCCAGCATTAGGGGTAGATTATTATCATAATTCTTCCAATGAATCTTAAATGAGTACCATTATGGGTATACCCAAACAAAACACAACTATCTTAACTAAATAGTATGGGATAAAAACAAAAAAAACAATAGAATTTTAAGGAGTTGGCATGGCCGCACAGTTGGTTCACACGGTTTGGGAAACCGTGAGTTAACTGTGCGGATCATTCTGTCCAAAGAGGAAACTTCACACAGTTTCCTTTTCCAAGGATCATGGACATGCAGAGACCGTGCGGTAGCTACTGTCACTTATCACATGGTCCCCTAGGTTGGCACACGGTTACTACTAACCATGTACAAACTATGCACTTCAACCAGCCTAACCCAAATTTTAATCTTTTCTCCAAAAACACAAGGGAACCGAAAGGGGAAAAATCAACTCTGGGTATGACATGAGAACAAGGTACTCACACCTCATTCCACAAAATGTGATAAATTGGAACAAGAAGATGACACCAGAGGTTTAAACTATTCCTATCTTTCATATTGAGGATATGATTTTGACCAACGGTTTGAACGACTCTTGGATTTCCCCTAACTACGCGCCAGGTTCTCTCCGGGGCCTATGGCTAGAGCTCAATGGATTGAAGAATCTTCGGCCTTGCAGATAGGATTTGAAAACCCCTAAACTGAACATCTTCTTCCTGTTCCAAAAACAATTATATTGTATTCTCAGATGGTCTCATTGAGACATGACACACTTCAAACCCGCTTTTCGACAACCCATCATTTTACCAAAACAAGAACCTAGAGGATGCACACACATCACCCATTTTTTTCTTCGGATGCTAAACATCAGAATGAAAGGACATATAGAAACACATTACTCTAGAACATGGGATTTAGAATTCCCTATAGGGAGACACACATCCAACAAAATAGAGACTCTTATAAGATTGCACAATCTTCACCCTTATAGTCAAATGATCACATGACATTACAAGGCATCACCGAACATGACCATTGTGGATAAAATAAAACACAAGGAGAGGGACCTTGTACTGAGTCCCAAACAGCACATGATTCCAGAAAGTGTCCATAATAGCCACTCTTGGCCAGATCTTGCACACTGGTGGCCTAACATGAACTCTTGCTTCAATGATACTGACGAAAGACCCATAGGCCCTTTAAGACATCATTCTACACTGACAACCCTGAACTTCATTGACCTTAAACAGCTTCGAAAACATAAGAAACTAAGGTCAATTTAAACCTCCCACAAACACTCTCCCACTATAGGGTTATCCACATAATAGAAAAAGAAGAGGGGTAAACTCAATATCCAAACCTCAAGAAAAAATTCCTTATGTTGATCAACTGGAGGATCATCCAACGGTGAATCACCATAGGCCAAACATGAATCATACATTAAAACTTTATGGGGGCGTACCCTAGCCTACAAGAAAACCCAAGGACCCAACCAATCTGGTCATTTTGTCACAAAAGACCACAAACTTGAACCGAACACATGATGGGAGCCACCACATCGGCCTCCCAAACTTTTCCTCAAAAGAGACCACTGACCAACACTTCATTCCAACTTATCAATGAAACACCAAACCAAAACATTGTTCAAACAAGAGTGGTTATTAAACTCAAAACATCCCACAATAATAATCCTGAAAACACATAATCCATACCTCCCAACCATACATTATCAAAACACAACACTTTCCTTCAAAAATAAAATTATTTAAAAAAAAGTGTTGGTGGGTTGCGCATTTACCAATGGTAGCTTAGGATCCTCACACATGCATGTTTACATGCCACACTAGTAACCCACCTCATATCCATCCATATTACAAAATAAACCTATGCATGTGGTCACCCTTGAGAGCACCAATTACCAAAAATCAAACCTTTCCTCTTTTTAAAATAAACACTTTTAACCAGACTTTCCCATTCTCAAAAACAATAACCATAATATCAAAACCCAATTTTTCATCTCACAAACCAATTTAGAAAAGAATCCATAATTAAATAAAAGCACATATTCATTCCTTTCACAATCATTACAAAACATTTCATCCCATTTCAATACACTTCTAATTTCATGAAAAACACCATTTCATAAATCTCCATTTAATTAAGAACTCAACACTTCTCATTTCAAGAAAAGGTTCTAAAAGTTCATAATGTTTATTTTCAGTAGTCATCAAACCCAAAATCCATCTCCAACCCCCACACAAAAATTCTAGAACACTTAATTCAATCCAAAACACTTTTCCATGGTTTAAAAAAAATCCCACTAGAAACATATTTTCAAAACCCCAATTAACATAGTTCATACTTTCAAAAGAGGTGTAAACACATAATTTACCCTTTTGAAATAATTCTGAAATTTCATTTAGAGGCATTAAAAAAATAAAACAATTTTCACTTTACTAGAAAATAACTTCAAAAAAATTCACACTCCTTAAAGTGAATTCATTTTTTTGCTTAAAAAAACAAGTTTCCAAGATTCCCAAAACAAAGAGACACAAGGCACTGTGAGAGGAAACTAGTTTCGGTGGGTGACTTGGACATATGGTTGGAAGCCATGTTCCAATCACTACGCCATCACAGAGAGTATCCTAGGGAAATATTCACGGCTCCACATGGCTTTCCAGGCCCTGTGAACTCACTGAGACTATTCACCCAACTCTCTTTTCATTTCCCGTAGTCATCATTAATCCAAGAAAACCAAAGGACTCAGATAAATGCATTCTTACCCTGGTGACTTGAATCCCATCATGAGGGGTACTTGCTAGGCACACTAACCATGACTGAAATGTCAAGTCTCCAGACTATCCTGACTCTTCCCAAAATAACATGACCCAAGGAGCGAACCTCCTCTGATACCATTTTGTCACGAACCGAATCTGGTCGCTACCAAAACCGGCCACAAACCCAGCCTGTGACATGACCCTAAGGGAATTCCCTATCCCCATGGGCTGGAACAGGTGCCCGGGTATCATTAATTTAGGTTTGGGAACGATTTACCCGAGTATGAAAGCATAAAACATTAAAAACAATCCATAATATAAATCTGAAATTTTTGAGCCGAACATGACTTAAGTAAAAACCCAAAACTGAGTACATTGGTTTAAAGATAATACAAGTGGTCCAAAAAAATAATTATAGCATCAAGACAGCCCCACAGACTCCACACGACTAGGGGTCATCGCCCCCAAGCTATCTCCACAACTCTGCACCAAGGATGGGAACTAACACCCTGAACCGCCATCACCCTTAGCCTTTCCTTTACCTGAATCAAACATAACCAAGTCTACTTAAACCCAAGGGGTGTATGTAGGGTGTGAGAATAATCCCAATAGGATACCACCCAATTATTCCAAGGAGTATAAAATACAATGTGGCAAAGAAATCAGTTTTCAAACGCTAGAAAAAGTAGTGATAAAATTTCAAGAAATGAAACCTCCAATTGAAAATAGTTTTCAATGAAAAATTTTCATAATATTGACACATAAAAATAGAAATGTTAGATACTGTAATTTACTTCCAATCACACCCTAAGACATGGGTAAATACTAAAAATCCAATGAGCAACAACATTGGGAACACCCCTAGGCACTAGGTTGTCTTGGGCCCTTTGTACCCCGTACCTCGGTTTAAAGTAACCATAGAAAAATCTGTTCTCATGCATGAGCCACTAGTAGGGAACATAACCATAACCTAGTGGTCCCCAATAATCATCCAAATAGTTTAGTTAGAGTTGACTTTATCCAAATGCTAACTGAAATAGGTACAAAACCCATCCGTTCCACTAGCCGTACTAGTACAAATCCGCCCCACCTAGGTACCCGAGCTTCCCCTTTTGTGCTCAATCAATTTCAGAATGAAACATATGTAAATTTTCAGATAAAACACCATTACTGGTCAAACACAACCAATAAAGTATCTGTCACATTTTATACCACTTAAAACACGCAACAAAACACTTAGATTTTTCATAAAATAGTTCCTCAAAATCCCGTAGTGTTTCGGACACAAAACTCCTTATAAACCACACATGCATACTATGTGCACATTTTTTATTTTTCAAAATAGAAAGGGAAGCCTACTAAATTTCAATGAAAACAAAAAATAAATTTTAGGGCAGCCCCATATGGTTCATGAAATGACATCATTGGAAAATCTCCATTTTTTACACAACACAACTCATAGAATTTCATGTGGTTCACAAACACCATTAAAACCAGATTTTGCAGCAACAAACACAAGGGATTATCAATAAAAACATTTTTTTTATCCCTATTATATTTCAATAAAATCAACTAATTACTTATAGTGTATCCCCAATTAAACTAATAAAGCATTTCCATGAAGAAACCCCCAATTTCACATGAAATTGGCATTTAGGATTCATTTTAAATACAAAAACCACTAAAACTATTTTTTTCAGCAATAATAAAATTAAATAAGCATGAAAATACCATAAAAACAGTATCCAATTCACAAAGATTTCATTCACAATGGAATCACCTACCAAAACCAAGGAAACCCTTGAATCCTTTGTGCGAAAACTCAAACGCACCACCGCCGCACCTCAAGGAAGGTAAACCAGACCAAAAACCAGAATTTAAGACCATGAAACACAATATAAAACCCTAATTTTAAAACCCTACTTTCTGGACATTATGAACCTCAATGATAAGGGATGAATCTGTAAGTACATTGGATGTAACCCTAAACAAATTGAAAGAAGAAAGAAGGAGAACAACTTACTTAAAATATCATGTAGAAATCTCCCCCAAATATACCAGTAGCTGATTTTAAAAATACTCAAACCTTAAAGGGAGGTTCGATCAAGGGTAAGGAGATCATTTAGGAATTTTAATGGGAGAAAAAGAGTAAAAATTGAGAGTGTTATGAAATAATGAACTTACCTCGTCAAATCTAGACGATTTGAGGAAGCATATGATGTTCAGCACCAAATCGCGATTAACCAGAGCTCCAAATAGGGGGGGAGAGAATGGTCGCGTGGTTCGGTTCAGTGGGGTTGGTCTCCACTTGGAATCACCGAACAATCCCAAAAATTGAATAACTTATAACATAATCAAAATTTATTTCTAAAACAGGAATTGGGCCTTCAGGCAGGCCCAGACCCTTAGATAAAAACCCATATAAACCATTGTTATGGATTTCTAAAAGCTCCAAATTACCTTAGTGGTGTTAATAGGTTAGGGGAGGTCATGTAGGAATTTGAATAGAGGAAAAATGTTGAGAAATGAAAAAGTTATAAAAGATAGAAAATGTATTTTTTAATCTAAAATTGGGCTAACTGTTTGGCCCAATTCATGAATACTCATATATTCCTCCCTAAAACCTAGGGAAACACCCAAAACAAAGTAAGGATGTAAATTAAATGAAAAATAACTTTAAAATAAGTCATGAATGTGACACTCTATATGAAAATGATCCAACTTTTCTAGAATTTCATAGGTTCCAATGAACCTCAGACACAACTTTCCCTTCTTACCAAAATGAATCACTTTTTTCCATGGAGAATATTTTAGAAAGACATGATCACCTACCTCAAAAGAAAGATCCTTCCTCTGATTATCTGCATAACTTTTCTGTCTGCTCTGAGCTATTATCATGTGCTTCTGAATCAACTAAACTTTTCTCTTCCATCTCTTCTACCAGTTCTGTTCCCATCATCTTCATTTAACTTATTTCATCCCAAAAAGATGGAGTTTGACAATGCATTCCATATAAATCCTCAAATGGAGCCATCTGTATACTAGTATGAAAACTGTTATTATAATAAAAATCAACAAAGAAATATGTTGGTCACATCTTCCCTGATAATCCATCGAGAAATCATGTAACATATCATCCAAGGTCCGAATTGTTTATTCTGACTTCCCATCTGATTGAGGATGAAAAGCTGTACTAAAATTTAATTCATTACCCAATGACTTTTGAAGGCCTTTACAGAAGTTAGAAGTGAACCTTGGACTACGAAAAGATATAATGGAGAGGGAAACTCCATGAAACTTGACTATCTCTTTAACATACAACCGAGAAATTTGATCTAGAAAAAAATTATCTCGAATAGGAAGGAAATGAGTAGATTTAGTCAATCGATCAACAATAACCCAGATTGCATTATTACCTTGATATTTCATCAGTAATCCCACAAAAATGTCCATGGATATATTTTCCCATTTCCAATTTGGCACCAATAAAGGCTAAAGCATTCCTTTTGGTAACTACCTTTATTCTTTAACCTGCTGACAACTCAAACACTTCACAATAAAATCAGCAATATCTCTTTTCATTCCAACCCACCAGTAATACTCCTGAAGATCTCTGTACATCTTAGTACTACCAGGATGATCTGAAAATGACGAAATATGAGCTTCACATAAGATATAATTCTTCAACTGTGAATCAAAATGCACACATAATATCTTTAAAAATCTCAAAACAGAATCATTATCAATGTTAAATTCAGGCAACTCACCCTTCTGAACCAACTCTACCTTTTTCTGTAACTCACTAACAGCTTTCTGTCCTTGCTTTATTCTGTCTGATAGAGATGATCTCATTGAAACCTAAAACAAAACAAAATAATTTCTTGCACCAAAAACTTTTATGCCAATGATTATCCAATCAAAAACCAAAGGATCTCTTTCCAAACATAACATGGTTAATGAATCATTAGTTTTTCAACTCAAAGAATCGGTCACATTATTTCCTTTTCCCGAATAGTAATGGATCGTTCAATCATAGTCCTTGATTAATTCTAGCCGTCTCTTCTATCTCAAGTTCAATTTTTTTTGAGTGAATATATACTTCAAATTTTTGTGATCAGTATATATTTCACGCTTCCCTCCATAAAAATTATGCCTCCAAATTTTTAATGAAAAACAGCAGAAGCTAATTCCAAATCATGTGTTGGGTAGTTTAACTAATGAGGCTATAAATGATGTGAAGCATAATCAATTACCTGATCATTCTGCATTAGGACACAACCAAGTCCTTTCAAAGAAGCATCACTGTAGATAACAAACTCACCATTTCTGGATGGTAGTTCCAAAACTGGATCATTCACCAATTTTTTTTCAGTTACTGAAAACAATCATCACATTATTTTACTTAGATGAACATAACAACTTTTCGAGTTAACTTAGTCATTGGACTAGATAACCGTGCAAAAGTTTCAACAAAATTCCAGTAATAACCTTCCAAACCAAGAAAACTGTGAATCTCGGTTATATTTGTGGGTATTGGCCATTCTTCGAGAACTTTTTTTTAGAAGGAACAAAAGTTATGCCATTTTCTGAAACAATGTGACCAATGAAAGAAATTTTTTTTAACCAAAACTCACAGTTTCTGAATTTCCCAAGTAGTTTCTTTTCATTTTATGGTTTGTAATACAACCCTTGAATGACTTTCATGATCCTCTTTACTTTTTGAATACACCAAAATATCATCAATGAACACAACCACAAACGTTTCCATGAACTCATGAAAAATTATATTCATAAGATCCATGAATACCGCAGGTGCAATGGTTAAACCAAAAGGCATAACTAAAAATTCATAATGGACATATCTAGTACGAAACATGGTCTATGGAACATCTTCTTCCTTTACATTCAACTGATGGTACCCCGACCTCAAATCAATCATCGAATAATATTGAGCTCCCTGGAGCTGATCAAACAAATCATTGATATGAGGCAAAGGATACTTGTTCTTAACAGTGATGTTATTCAATGATCTATAATCAATGCATAGTTTCATTAAACCATCTTTTTTTTAACAAACAGTACAGGATCACCCCATGGTGATGTTCTAGGTCGAATGAAACCTTTATCTAATAACTCCTACAATTGCTTCTTTAACTCTAAAAGTTCAATTTGAACCTTTCGATAAGGGGGTTTTGAAATTGTCTTTGCATCAGGAACTAAGTCAATAGTAAATTCAACTTCATGATCATATATAATACCCTGAAAATCATCAAGAAAAACATCTAGGTACTCATTTACCACCAGCACATCATTAATCTAAACAGTTCCTTTATTTTCAACAATATTTGTAAGGTAACATTCATTTCCATCTTTTACTAGTTTCTCAGCTTCCTGATATGTTATCTTATGTAAGGGTTCATTCTTGCAAAAAAACTGAAAATCATTCTGAAGAGAATCCTCTTTAGCATTGTAGTAAATCTTAGCATGATAAACAGAAAGCCAATCCATGCCCAAAATAACATCAAACTATACTAGAGGAAAAACAATAAGGTTAACAGGTAGATTCTTTCCGCACACAAGCATAAGAATGTTCTTATATTTTCTTTTTGTCTCAACATTTCTTCTAGGTGTTTTTACCATAAGTTCCGTATTCATATCTTGAGATGGAATTCAAAATTTATTAGAAAATTCCTCGTAAATGAAAGAGTGTGTAGACCCTGAATCAAAAAACACATTTGTATAATCTGAACAAACAAACAGTGTACCAGATACAACTTCATTTGATGGCCCAAAATCTATAGAAGTAGTCGCAAAAGATTTTACCATCCCTTTCTGCATGTAGTCTGTCTACTTTCCTTCAGTTGAGTTTTTTCTTGGACACTCATTTGAATAATGACCCATTTCATTGAACATAAATTTTTTTACTAACTACAAATCATATTTTGTCTTACCATTACCCAGATATTTTTCAGTACAATTACGAGCCTTATGTCCCATTTTACCAAAACAGTAGCACTTAATAGAATTAGAAAAATATTCCCCAGCATGATTTTTACAACAATTTTCACAAACCGTAAACTTAAGTTTCTTACCATAAGACTTTTTTGAAGAGTTCTTCCCTTTCACATTCCACCTTGACCTCTTATTCTGTTGTTTTTCAAAGAATACCTGATCATTGGAAAACTCCATTTCCACCTTCTCCGCACAACAAACAAGTTTTTCATAACTTTTTAACTCACGAGAAGCTAAATCCCTTCGATACATTGGCTATAACCCTGAGTAAAAATGGTTTACTTTACTATCAAGATCTCATATGAAATTTGAAGCATACCTTGCTAGTCGAGTGAATTTTTCTTTATAAGCAGCCACCGAGTCATCCTCCTGCCTCAATTCCAGGAATTGTTTCTCCATACTAAGACGAACCACCTTAGGAAAATATTTCTCAAGAAAAAAACCTTTTAATTCATCCCAATAAAGAGCATCAATATCCTCCATATCCCTGATATTTTTCACCTTCGACCGCCACTAATTAGATTCACCTTCAAAACGGTAAACATCGAGACTAACCTTTTGATTTTATGAACAACCCATGACATCAAAAATCTTCTCCAGTGATTTAATCCACCCTTCAGCTAGCGCCAGATTAGATGATCCTTTGAATGATTGGGGATGTTTCATCTTGAAATGCTCCATTACTAACATGTTCCTCTGTGGTTGATCTTGCTGATCTCGTACATGGTTACCACCACCATTTATAACCTTATTCAATTGTACCATTACTGCAACAAACTGTTCAGTTCCGATTCTGACCATCTTAGGTTACTGATTTGGAAGGTTGTCATCCTCCTGATGTGGTCCCAACATAGCTGTCCTGTTTCCTCTGTGGAAAACCATTCTGAACCTAGAAATATATTAAGCGAAGACACATTGTAATCTTTAAATAGTATATGATTTCAATATTAACATAAATTATTTTGTGGATATTAATTTAACCATACCCTAACTCCTAAAGTTATCTAAACCGACCTCTGATACCAACTATAAGGACCCATCCTTAAACAATACATAATATTGAATTAAATGAATAAATCACAGTGATGATCTTTTAAGGTTTAGAGATTTAGAGAATTAGGTTATTACATTTACATAACAACATGGATATTTCTTGTAGACAATTCTACCCATTATCTATTTTTTCACAAAATAAAAACACTTGAAAAACAGAGTCATGTCTCGGTCCAGGTTTTAGACAGCATAACTTTTTCTTGATCCGATCCTTGACCCTATTCGTCTTTAAGTACTGTGAAAACATTTCAAAATTGGGATAAGCATAAAAATATCAGAAAGGGTTATAATACAATGAATGAAAAAATTTGTTCCATAATACATACAAAAGATAAAATCATTTACTTCCCGCATAAAAACATAAGATTTATGAATAACACATAGAAATAAAAAATCATAAAGGTAACTTGTGGCATCAAAATCATACTTACATGGTAGCTATCACAGATACTTAGGGAGTTACTTAGGAATACCCATAATAGTATACTACCTAAAAATCATAGGAGAAACATTCACATTTACCTCTCTCATGTTACCCAATGCATTGGAGTGCTATCTCAGGTTCACCCGCACTAGGTTTATCACGGAACCACCCGTATACATAGAAAATTCCCAAGAACCATAACATGATCATAACACATAACATAAGCATAAAAGAAAAAATAAAACTTCCCCATTGCAATAACAAAATATCATTTCAAGATATTGAAATAATAAATCCATTATCAAAATCATTTTCAATACCAAAATACGCAAATAGAGTGTATGATATTTATTTTTCCTTTTAAAAATATTACAGCTTGTTAAGGAAGCCAAAGATCAAATAATACTCATGGCGGTGAAAAGGTAGTTTTCACCGCTTACATAAAAAAAATATTCCTTTTTTTCATTTAGTAAAACACTTCGTATAAAAATGTTCCCTTTGAAATGTCAAGGGTTTTTATACAGCGTATAAAATAATGTAGTGTATTAAAACAAATTGTGCCTCAATGAAAAGAGATTGAATCAATGTCCCTTACCTTGAGTCCGACTTGACTTGATCATTAATTAATCATCTGAATAATAAACTAAAGATAAATTATACTTTCTTTAGAACCTCTTTAAAGTTTATTATTACTTTTATATTACATATTACCATGTTATACACAATATGTAATCATTTAAGTTAATAACATTCATTTTGTCGATATTTGGTACTTGAGTCGATAATGAACACTTTATATTTAAATTTTTTTCATGTAGTCAATAGTTAATTATATCCATAATGATATTCATTATTTAGATATCATATATATCATATATATCCAGTATATATATGTATTTATAATTGTACATAACATTTGGAGGTAAGAAATGAAATGCACCGTTCATGGAGACGGTAAGTCGTACGTACAGATGAATGCTACATTCATTTCTATTTATTATTTTTATAGAATTAAAGCATAATGTTACATAGGTATATTATATATTAATATCATATATAATATCATTAAAATCATCCTTTATACATCTCACATAAGGCATTAACGAGTCAAATCACTTTGAGCGGGCGGTAGTCCGCACTTCCTCAAATGAGATTATCTTATTTACCCACTATGGAAACCATAAAGACATGATATAAATGGAAATTACATAATAATAAAGAAAACATAAACATAATATATATCATATATAAATATAGTTCTATCATAATTTCCACCATGATAGGTGGTTGGAGATATTTGAACAATCATCATTTCGTGAGGCGTTAGTTTTCCATCCACAAATACATTATATTCTTCATCAATTAGATGGAGGTGTGCGTATGTGTAGTTCGAATCCTTCTCATAAAAAAAATCCTAGTATATTGAGGATACTATTTTTTTTACAAAATAAAATAATAATAATCGTTTAGGGGTTGGAGAAGTAAAATAGTAGAAAACAATTTAAGAGAAACGGTTACCTTTAATTTGGGTAACTTTCATTGGTTTGAACCAAAAGGACATCTTGAGGTGCCTTTTCCTAAGTTAAGGCTTATACAGAGATGATAGGGATTTAGGGAGATTAATTGGGTAGAGGTTGGATGATCCAAAGGGATTGAGAGGTGTGACGAATTGGTTAGAAGTGGTCTCCTTTTATAAGGGTGAGGAGGGGCTCTTTAGGAAAGTGTGAAAATATTATTTTATTATATAATGATATTCGGTTTCAAAAGGTCCAAATATCCTTAATGATGAAGATAAGATGACTCATGGTAGATATAAAATCAAAAAACAATAATTGGACAGGTTTTGGATAATATTTTAATCATTATAATCTTATTTATTTAAATGATTTATTAATGAGGTAAATACTCCATCATCATTATGTCATAAATAATTTAATTTATTTGATGTATAAAAATTATAAAAAATAACCATGATGTAGGAAATATTTTTATCTTTACAATTAATATCTATAGTCTAAAAGATAATCTACATAATCTCTTATAAAAAATAATTTACAAAAAGATATTTTCTTTTTTCTTTTTTGCCTTTACTTTAAGTTAATTAATCTAAATTGTCATTATCACTCCCAAGTGGCTCAAATGGGTTCCAAGATAGACCCAAATATGATCATGGTCATTAATGAGTCAACCAATAAGGTTTGGAAAAGTTTTGAGGTAATTTTGAATTATTATAATATTCGTTTTACCTTGAATTACATTATTTACCTTTAACCACAGTAAATAAATGTCAAAACTTACTATTCAACAAAAATTATTTTCATCTTATTGAACCAAATTTTAATTACTAATAAAAACCATTCATGTCAGATTTTTTTAATTCAATTCACTGACATGCTAAAATTTCATTTAAATGAATAAGTTTGTTTTTTTAACTACTACTAAGTGATTTCACTATTCATCAAAATTTTTTGTTTTTTCAGCAAAATACCAAAAATTCATCCTAAGCTATATTTTATATTCCTAATTAAAAAATGATGACTATTTTTCCAAATTCCAAACATAATAGTGGAAATAATAAATTTTATAATTAATTTCTTTTATCAAAACAAATAACGTGTTCTTAAGAAACAATAACTATCAGAATAATGACACTTGGTTATGTCCAATTTCAATGTGAAATAAATTCCAATGACCAAAATTGGATTAAATGGTAAAAATATATTCTAATTTCACTTTATAACAATTAAAAAGATAATATAACCATATAAATAAATTAGATTAAAAGGCATTTTTTAATTAAAATACAATATTTTCCACTATTCATTAAAAAATGATCATTATCCGAAAAATAACAGAAAATTACCCAAAGTAAAATTTGATGTCCCAAATCAAAATAATAATTTTATTTGTTCAAATAGAACATATAAAGATGATAACAACTACATTTAAATAGGGTTCACCATTAAAAGGCGGTAAATTGAACTGTTAATGTAAATTATGCTTAAAATTATATTCATTCATATTTTAAGCCTCTTACTTTTATTGGATAATTATAAATGCATTTAAAAAACATGTTTAATCATATTGTTGTTAGTTTTGTTCCTTCCATCCAATACAATGGCATGGAGTTAACTACCATTGAAAATAATAATATTATATTATTAGTGTGCAACATAAAATTTCAAAGAAACCCATTGTTGTGTATCGGGTACGCTATCAAACACAGAAACCCTTTTAATGAAAATTTAATATTTAATTCACAAATATTTATAAATATGAAATATGTATTATTATTTATTTACCTTGGATGTTACATTTTCCCCCCTTTGGGAATTAAGTCCTCGCAACTTTACTTAACAAAATAAGTGGGGGGTATTTTCCCCTCATAGCGCTTTTAGATTCCCATGTTGCCTCTTCAAGCATATGGTTTTTCCACAAAACCTTTACCTAGTGAATTACATTATTCTGAAACACTTTCTCTCTACAGTCAAGAATATAGACTGGTTGTTCTTCATAAGAGAGACTCTCTTCCAACTGAACACCCTCGGGACTCAAAACATGACATGGATCTGACATATACTTTCTCAACATCAAAACCTGAAAAACATTGTGTACCTAGGATAAACATGGAGGTAAAGATACTCTGTATGCAACTAATCCAACTTTCTCAAGAATTTCATAAGGTCCAATGAACCTCAGACTTAACTTTCCCTTCTTACCAAAACGCATCACACTTTTCCATAGTGAAACTTTGAGAAAGACATGATCACCTACCTCAAAAGAAAGATCCTTAATTCGGTTATCTGAATAACATTTCTATCTTCTCTGAGCTATTCTCATGTGCTTCTGAATCCACTGAACTTTCGTTGCCATATCTTATACCAATTCTGGTCCCATCAGCTTTCTTTCACCTACTTCATCCCAAAAAGCTGGAGTTCGACAATGCTTTCCATATAAACCCTCAAATGGAGCCATCTGTATACTGGTATGAAAACTGTTATTATAAGAAAGTTCACCCAATGAAATATGTTGGAACCAACATCCCTGATAAATCATCGACAAATCACGTAACATATCCACCAAGGTCTGAATTGTTCGTTCTGACTTCCCATCTCATTGAGGATGAAAAGCTGTACTAAAATTTAATTCATTACCCAATGACTTATGAAGGCCTTTCCAAAAGTTAGAAGTGATCCTTAGACCACGATCAGATACAATGGAGAGGGGACCTCCATGCAACCTGACTATTTATTTAACATACAACCGAGAAAGTTGATCTTGGGAAAAAGCTTATCGAATATAAAGGAAATGAGAATATTTAGTCAATCGATCAACAATAACCCAGATTACATTATTAACTCGAGATGTCTTCGGAAGTCCCATAACAAAGTCCCTGGATATATTTTTCTATTTCCACTCTGGAACTGGTAAAGGATGAAGCATTCCTTTTGGTAACTTCCACTCTACTTTAACTTATTGACAAGTCAAACACTTCACAGTAAAATCAACATTATCTCTTTTCATTCCATCCCAACAGTAATACTCCCAAAGATCTCTGTACATTTTAGTACTAGTAGGATGAACTGAAAAAGGAGAACCATGAGCTTCACATAGAACTCATTCTTCAACTGTGAATCACAAGGAATAATAATCTCTTTCCAAATCTCAAAACACAATAATTATCAATGTTACATTCAGGCAACATACCCTTCTGAACCAACTCTGCCTTTTTTTGAAACTCACTGTCTTCTTTCTGTGCTTGCTTTATTCTCTCTGATAGAGATGATCTCACTAACACCTGAAACAAAACAGAATAATTTCGTGCACCAACAAATTCTATGCCAAAGATTATCAAATCAAAAACCCAAGGATCTCATTCTACACCTAACATGGTTAATGAAGCATTACTTTTTCAACTCAAAGTATCATCTACTTTATTTTCTTTTCCTAGATGGTAATGGATCGTGAAATCATAATCCTTGATTAATTCTATCCATCTCCTCGGTCTCACATTCAATTATTTTTGAGTGAATATATACATAAAACTATTGTGATCAGTATATATTTCGCACTTTACTCCATACAAATGACGCCTCCAAATTTTTAATGAAAAAACAACAACATCTAATTACAAATCATGTGTATGGTAATTTAACTCATGAGGTTTTAACTGAAGTGAAGCATATGCAATTACCTGATCATTCTGAATTAGGATAGAACCATGTCCTTTCAATGAAGCATCACTGTAGATAACAAACTGACCATTTCTCGATGGTAGTGCCAAAACTGGAGCATTCATCAATCTTCTTTCCAATTCCTGAAATTAATCATCACATTCTTTTGTCCATATGAACATAACACCTTTTCAAGTTAATATAGTCATTGGATTAGATAACAGTGAAAACATTTCCACAAACCTCTGGAAATAACCTACCAAACCATGAAAACTATGAATCTCGGTTATATTTGTGGGTCTTGTCCATTCTTCGACAACTTTTTTTTTTAGCAGGATCAACTGTTATTCCATTTTTTGAAACAATGTTGTCAAGGAAAGAAATTTGTTGTAACCAAAACTCACACTTGCTGAATTTCCCAAATAGTTTCTTTTATTTTATGGTTTTCAAGACAAACCATAAATGACATTCATGGTCCTCTTTACTTTTAGAATACAACAAAATATCATCAATGAACACACCCACAAACTTATCCAAGAACACATGAAAATTTCTATTTATAACATCCATTAATATAAAAGGTGGATTGGTTAAACCAAAAGGCATAACTACAAATTCATAATGGCCATATCTAGTATGAAACGTGGTCTTTGAAATGTCTTCTTCCTTTATTTCAACTGATGGTACCCTGAACTCAAATCAATATTTGAAAAATACTGAGCTCCCTAGAGCTGATCAAATAAATCATCGATATGAGGCAAATGATACTTTTTCTTAACAATAATATTATTCAATGCTCTATAATCAATGCAAAGTCTCATTGAACCATCTTTCTTTTTAACAAATAGTACAGGAGTACCCCATGGTGATGTTCTAGGTCGAATGAAACCTTTATCTAATAACTCCTACAATTGCTTCTTTGACTCTAAAAGTTCAATTTGAGCCATTTGATAAAGGGGTTTTGAAATTGGCTTAGCATAAGGAACTAAGTCAACCATAAATTCAACTTCCCGATCAGGTATAATACCAGGAAACTCATTATGAAAAAACATCAAGGTACTCATTTACCACAGGCATATCATTAATTTGAACAGTTCCATTATTTTCAACAATATGTGTAAGGTAACATTCATTTCCATCTTTTACTAGTTTCTCAGCTTCTTAATATGTTATCAAAATCATGGGTTCATTCTTGTACACAAACTAAAAATCATTTGGAAAAGAAACCTCTTTAGCTATGCATTCAATTGTAGCATGATAAATAGAAAGCCAATCCATGCCCAAAATAACATCAATCTCTACTAGAGGAAAAAAAATAATGTTTGAAGGTTGATTCTTTCTGCAAACAAGGACATGAAGGTTCTTATGTTTTCTTTTTGTCTCAACGTTTCCTCGAGGTGTTTTTACCATAAGATTCATATTCATATCTTGATATGGAATTCCCAATTTATTAGAAAACTCCTCAGAAATGAAAGAGTGTGTAGACCCTGAATTAAAAAACACATTGTCTTAATATAAACAAACAAACAGTGTACCAGATACAACTTCATTTGATGGCCCAACATCTGCTGAAATAGTTTCAAAGGATTTCACCACCCATTTCTACTTATAGTCTGGCTACTTTCTTTCAGGTTAGTTCTTCGTTAGACACTCATTTTCATAATGACCCATTTCATTGCACTTAAAACATTTTACTAACGGCAAATCAGATTTTGTCTTACCATTTCCATGATCTTTTTTAGTGCAATTATGAGTCGTATGTCCAATTTTACCACAATAGTAGAACATACTAGAATTCAAAATACATTCCCCAACATTCTTTTTACCACAATTTTCACAAACTGTAAACCTATGTTTCTTACAATAAGTCTTTTTTGAAGAGTTCTTACCTTTTGCCTCCCACCTCGACCTCTAATTCTGTTGTTTTTCAAAGAATACCTTATCATCGGCAAAATCCATTTCCACCTACTCTGCACAACGATCATGTTTTTCATAACTTTTGAACTCACCACAAGCTGAAGACCTTTGATACTTTGGCTTTAATCTTGAGTAAAAACAGTTCATTTTACTATCAATATATCATATGAAATTTGGAGTATACCTTTCCAGTCGAGTGAATTTTTCTTCATAAGCAGCCACTAAGTCATCCTCCTGCCATAATTCTGGGACTTGTTCCTCCATCCTAAGATGAACCACCTTAGGAAAATATTTCTCAAGAAACATACCTTTTAATTCATACCAATAGAGAGAAACAATCTCCTCACTATCCATGATATTTTTCACCATCGACCACCATGGATCACCTTCACCTTCAAAATGGTAAACAACGAGACTAACCTTTTGATTTTATGAACAACCCAATAAATCAAAAATATTCTCCATTGCTTTAATCCACAATTCTTCTAGCACTGAATCAGATGATCCTCTGAATGATGAGGGATGTTGCCTCATGAAATGCTCCAATACAGACATGCTACTCTGTAATGGACCTAGCTGATCTCGTACATGGAAAACACCACCATTTATAGCCTGAGTAAACTGTTCCATTACTACAACAAACTGTTCAGTTCCGATTCTGACTATCTCATGTTGCTGATTTGGAAGGTTTCCTTCCTCCTGATGTGGTCCCAACATAGCTTCCCTGTTTCCTCTATTGAAAACCATTCTGAACATAGAAATATCTTAGGCGAAGCAACATGGTAATCTGTAAATTCTATATGATTTCAATATTAACATAAATTATTTTATTGATATTAATTTAATAGTACCCTAACTCTTAAAGTTATCTAAACTGAACTCTGATACCAACTATAAGGACCCGACCATAAAAATACATAATATTGAATTGAATGAATAATTCACATTGAGGATGTTTTTAGGTTCAGAGTTTTAGAGAATTAGGTAATTATATTTACATAACAACATGAATATTACATGTAGACAATTCTACCCAGTATCCATTTTTTCACAAAATAAAAACTCTTGAAAAAAAGAGACATGTCTAGCTATAGGTTTTAGACAACATGACTTTTCCTTGATCCAATCCTTGACCATATTCATCTTTATGTCTGGTGAAAACATTTCAAAACTTGGGATGAGCATAAAAAGCACAGTAATGGTTATAAAACAATGAAAGAAAACATTTTTCAATAATACATACAAAACATAAACTCTTTTACTTACCACATAAAAACATGAGATTTATGAATAATACCTAGAAATCATAAGTCATAAAGGTAACTTGTGGAATCCAAATCATACTTATATTGTAGATATCATGGCTACACAGGGACATACTTTGGAATACCCATCACAGTATATTACCTAAATCTCTTAAGATAAACATTCATGTTTACCTCCATCATGTTACCCAATGCATTGGAGGGCTATCTCTGGATCACCTGCCCTATTTTTATCAGGGAACCACTGGTATACATAAATAATTCCTAGGAACCATAACATGATCTTAACACCTAACATAATCATAAAGGAAAGATTATATTTCCACATTGCAATAACAAAATACCATTTCAAGATATTGAAATAATAAATCCATTCTCAAAATTTTTTTCCTTACCAAAATATGTAAATAGAGTATATTGTATTTATTTTTCATTTTAAAAACATTACGGCTTGTTAAGAAATCCAAAGATCAAATAATACCCATGGTGGTAGAAAGATCATTGTCACCACTTATGTAAAAAAACATTCCTTTTTGTCGTTTAGTAAAACACTTCATATAAAAATATTCCCTTTGAAAATTCAATGGTGTTTATACAGCGTATAAAATAAAGTCATGTATTAAAAAAAATTATGCCTCAATGAAAAGAGATTGAGACGAAGTCCCTTACCTTGTGTCCGACTTGACTTGATCATTCTTTAATCTACTGGATAATAAACTAATGTTAATTTATACTTTCTTGAGAACATTTTTCAAGTTTGTTATTACTTTTATATAACTTATTACCGTGTTATAAAATTTTTTTAATCATTTAAGTTAATAACATTCATTTTGTTGATATATGGTACTTGAGTCAATAATGAACAGTTTATATTTAGAAGTTGTCCATGTGGTCAATAGTCTATTATATCCAGAATGATATTCATTATTTAGATATATTATATATCATATATATTCATTATATATATGTATTTATAATAGTACATAACATTTGGAGGTAAGCAATGAAATGCACCGTTCATGGAGACGGTAAGTCGTACGTATGCATGAATGCTACTTGCATTTCTATTTCTTATTTTTATGAAATTAAGGAATAATGATGCATAGGTATATTACAGTATGATATCATATATAATATCATTAACTCCGTACTTTATACATCCCACATAAGGCATTAACGAGTCACATCACTTTGAGGGGGCGGTAGTATGCACTTTCTCAAATGAGATTATCATATTTACACCCTATGGAAACCATAAAGACATGATATAAATGAAAATTATAGAAGTATAAAAAAAACATAAACATAATATATATCATATATAAATATTGTTACATCATAATGGCCACCATGAGAGGCGGTTGGAGATATTTGAACAATCATCGTTTCGTGAGGCGTTAGTTTTCCATCCGCAGAAACATTATGTTCTTCATCAATTAGATGGAGGTGTGTGTATGTATAGTTCAAATAATTCTCATAAAAACAACCTAGTGTATTGATCATAATGGTTTTGTTATAAAATAAAGGAATAAAAATAGATTACGGATTGGAGAAGTAATATAAAAGAAAACTATTTAAGAGAAACTATTACCTTTAATTTGTGAAACTTCCTTTGGTTTGACCCGAAAGGGCTTCTTGAGGTGCCTTCTGCCTAAGGTAAGGCTTCTAGGGGGAATAGGGGGATGTATAGAGCTTAATTGGGCAGAGGTCGGATGATCCAAATGGCTAGAGAGGTGTGAGGAATTGGTTATAAGTGGTCTCCTTTTATAAGGGGGAGGAGGGTCTCTTTAGGAAAGTGTGAAAATATTATTTTATTATATAAGGATATTCGGATTCAAAAAGTACCAAAATCATTAAAGATGAAGATAAGATGACTCATGGTTAATATAAAATCATCTAATAATAATTTTATATGTTTTGGATAATATTTTAATCATTATAATCTTGTTTATTTAAATGATTTATTAATGAGTTTAATACTGCGTCATTAATATGTCACAAATAATTTAAATTATTTGATGTCTAAAAATTATAAAAAAAATAACATGATGTAGGAAATATATTTATCTTTTCAATTAATATTTATAGTTGAATAGATAATTTATATAACCCCTTATATAAATTAATTTACTAAAATATATTTTCATTTGTCATTTTCGCCTTTACTTTATGTTAATTAATATAAATTGTCATTATGACTCCCATGTGGCTCAAAGGGGACCCAAAATAGACCCAAAGATTCCCATGGTCGTTAAAAAGTCTTCCAATAATGTTTGGACAAGTTTTAAATTAATTTGGAATTATTATAATATTCTTTTTACTTTCAATTACCTTTTCTACCTTTAACCGCGGTAAATAAAAGTCAACAGTTACTATTCCCCAAAAATTATTTTCAGCTTATTGAACCACATTTTACTTAAAAATAAAACCATGTATTTCTAATTTTTTAAATTCAATTCACAGAAGTGGTAAAATTTCTTTTAAATGAAAAATTCTATTTTTTTAACTACTACTAAGTGATTTACTATTAATAAAATATTGATGTTTTTCAGAAAAATACAAAAAAATTCAGCATCAACTATATTTGATATTCTTAATTAAAAAATAATTTCTATTTTTTCAAATTCAAAACATAGGAGTGTAATTAATTAATTTTAAAATTAATCCCCGTTATCAAAAAAAATATCGTGTTTTTATGAAGCAATAACTATCAAAAGATTTATAATTATTTATGTCCAATTTCAAAGTGAAATTAATTTCAATGACCAAAATTGGATTTAATGGTAAAAATATATTATAATTAATCTTTAAAAGAATTTAAAAAGAAAATCTAACAATATAAATATTTTAGATTAAAAGGCAATTTTGAATTAAAATACAATATTTTCCACTATTCATTTAAAAAATGATCATTATCCGAAAAATACCAAAAAATTACCCAAAGTAAAATTTGATTTCCCAAATAAAAAAAATAATTTTATTTGGTCAAGTAGAACATATAAATATGAAGAACATATGGAAGGTCTGAAAAGCGGTTCGTCATAATCATGCCTCGACATCTCATGTTAGTGTTATTTTCCAAATGAAGAACATATTGCTGGATTTGTTTTGCCTATGTCCAGAATTCCTCTCAGCGCCCTCAGTGCATCATTCTTTCCCAAATCTCATTAATATCAACCAAGTGTATTCTTTAGGGCAGTGAAGGTGGGTTCAATGGCATCCTCCAGGTCAGGGTTTTAAGCATAACACAGATGGGTCGCTTGTCATGGGGGAGATGCGTGGGGGCGGAGTCATGAGAGATCTGACGAGATCAGTCATTGAAGTACTTTATGCTTCCTATTGAAGAGGATATGTCATGTAGGAAGAGGCAAGGGCCATGGAGACTGGGATGGATTTATGTAGGCAAAGGAAGATCGGTCTTAGAATGGCAGAGACATACTCCAGGGTTTTGTATAATGCTTTGATGGGAAAGGGAAGTATCCCGTGGAGCATTGTGTATACTATAATAAGGTGAAAATTTCTCATGGGTAACCACACTGAGGTCTCTCATACATGGAGAGAGGGGAACATGATTGAAGACTTCTCGGCATCTCTGGTATTATCAAATCAAAGTATGTTTTCTTTCTTTTTCTTGTGCTCTTTTCCAAAGGAGGGGATGAATTTGGTTGTCAATGATGCTTTGCGTTTACATAACTTTTGACCACCATGAGGTTTCTCCTTTTGGGGTTTACTTTATGGTGGGTTTTCAAAATAAATAAAAATGTTAATTCCCAAGATGAAAAAAAACTAAATTTAAAGAGGGTTCGCCATTAAAAGGCGGTAAATCGACATGTTAATTTAAATTATTCTTAAAATTAGATTCATTCATATTTTAATCCTCTAAAATTTATTTTATAAATTTAAATGCAATTAAAAAACATGTATAATCATATTGTAGTCAGTTTTGTTCATTCCTGCCAATACAACGACTAAGAGTTAACTACCATTTAAAATAATAATATTATATTATTCATGTGCAACGTAAGATTTCAAATAAACCCGTTGTTTCTTATCGGTTACACTATCGAACATGGAAACCCTTTTAATGTAAAATTTATATTTAATTCTCAAATATTTATAAATATAAAATATGTATTATTCTTTATTTATCTAGGATATTATAGAAAAGGAATAGAATAAATAAATAAACAGAAAATAGAAAAAAAACCTTGTAATCCTAGGGTGAAATATATACGTGAGATGAAGGGTAAGATCATGCTCTTGAACCTGGTAAGGGGTTGAAAAGAGGCTTCACCAGACGAATATATTGGGGATTCAGTGTCACCCTAACTCTAGAGGATCATCTAATTCAAAAACTAAATCCTTCAAATATTTCAAACCCAATTTATTTTTATACAGTATTTCCAAAACCACTAAATCAAATCCCTATTTTAAATCAAGGATTCAACCAAACATTTAATGTAGAGTTTTTAATTTAACTTATTTAAGGAGTTGTTAATTTCAAACAGATCAAAAAATGTAAATTTAGTGTTTTCCTATTAACCACATGAAGGTGATGGAATTGTTTTAGTGTGGGGAATGTAATATGATGAATATTGAATTATAAATAAAAAATTATAAAATAATAAGGGAAAAGGGTAAAATAATGACCTTTTCACGTGATTTACCAAAACACCCAACTAGAACAAATATAATGTCACTCCTAGGGTAAATTATGCATTCTATATCAAATAAAAGGAATATAATTTCAAGTTAAAACACTATTTCTAAGATACTCCAATATTTGAAAAAAAATCTTGTACGTGATATATAATATATTTACACTTATGTGCACTCTTACCAAACACCTAACGCAAATAGTGATTATATTACACCGAAGGTAAAACAAACATTTTGAATTTAATTATGGACATGTATTTCCCATCTGACACACCATTTAGAAGATATTATATTATTTCTAAAATATTACACAGACGCACACATTATAATATATTTACTCTCATGTGTGATCTAACCAAACATCCAATCTGCACAATGGTTATGTTACTCCTAGGGTGAAACCCATGTTCAAAATTTAATGGTACTCTTATATTTTTAATCTATGAAACTATTCAAAATATTTTCAATTATTTCTAAAAAATCACACGCATGTGATGTAATATATTTAATGTTTTCATTATATCAGATATGAGGATCTGCAGGCCTTACTATTCCACAATAACTCAATGCCTAACACAAAAATATTCTAAATAATATTACATGGTGTTAATAGTGATTTCACCCTTAGATAAAACATTTAAAACATTTATTATGATATTTTATTGAAAATTAGCATTTTCACATAGAAAAATATTAAATTATTAAAAATTTGGGTTTTATTATCATTATAAAAATTATTGATATTACAAACCCATATAATGTGATCCATTAATTTGATTTGAGTCTTTCCATGGGATTATAAATCCTTCAAATATTTATAGTCATAGTAACCACATTCATAGATATTTTTATATTTTGGTCCCTTGGAGAAATTTAACAATTATAAGAAATTTATTTTGACATATATTTCAATATTATTCTGATAGTATATTTAAAAAAATAATTTTCTCCAATTTTATTAAAAATACTTCTTCTTTTTCCCATTTTCATTAAACCCCTTACAAGTCGATAAATTTCAATACATTTGTCGAAATATGATTTTTAACACATATTATAAAACATATAATATGAATACTATAATGCATTTTAAAATATAATGTTTAGTGGTTCAAATGTGACATCATGGGTGGTAATTTTATTTTATATCCAAGTAATGGGTCAAAAAAACAATGTTTTATTAAATATACTTATAAAAATTTACATCAATTAATCAAAAAAGATAATCATTAATGATTAACGTCTAATATGATTGAAAAATTATTACAAAAGTAACTAGTGCATATACTTTTACCCTTTCATGATTAGTATTTATATTTTTCGACCATCTAATAACTATTATTCATACTCTTTTTAATTTTATATGAATCTTATATAATTTCATCTCTACCCATTGATATTGATTATGATGAATTAATATTGGGAGTTAATAATAATAATTTATATTTTAATTGTGAATCGATTGAAAACGTATTACGAATGATCAAAAATGAAAATGAAAATTAAATTATAAATCATACATTAATTAATAAAAAGATAAATTTGGTGAATGTCCCTAAAACATACATTTAAATCTGATGATCATAACCTATCATGCTATTGAATTTCACTTATATTAGGAAGATTTATAAAATCAAGAGAATATATGTAATTTATTTCTACTTTGAAATTAAATTTTACATAATTTTTATATTTAAAATATGAATATTAAATATTCATTCATGTAATTAGATATTTATTAAATGGTAGTGAATAAAAATATGAATTCATAGTCTATATTCATGATGGAACAATTGATCTCTTTTATTTTATTAAAGTAATTTTTTATTTTCACTTTACCGATTATATATAGTATTTTAAAAAAAATTTATTTATTATAAAATTGATTGTGTATAATATAAGTTGAAAATTTCAATCTAATTTTTTATTAAGGGAGTTAATAAGATTGATCTACCATATAGATAACGCTCCAATAAATTATGCAATTTTTTTTAAATGAACATATTAAATGGAATTACGTAACTAAACTATTTGATTATAAGACACCGAAATATGTAATATCACATAACCTATTGGTAATGATGTATAATGAATGATTTCATCATGAATATTGTACTTTAAAACAATAGAAACAATTTAGAGTGTGGGTAATAATAGATATAAGTTTCAATTAGTTTAGCCCTAAAATAGTTCCAAAATCTATATAATCAAAACATTATAAACCAAATATATTATAAAACCAATTAAAATTATTATTAACCATAGTATGATGTACTTCTAAGGGAATAACAAAATGTAAAACATGGTCATTTTTCTCAATCACTGTTGGTGGTGGTGATTTGTTCATTGATTAACTCTCTTCTACCAGTTTTGGGAGTATTTCATATTTTATAAATAATCATTCATTATTAATAAAATTAATTTGTTGAAAATTTTAATTTCCCACATCAGTATACTTTCTTTCTTTCTTTTTCTTTTCATAATATATTCCCCTGGATATACATCCAAACCCACCCCTTTAACTTTTCCATACTACTCTAGATGATGCAAAAACATTGCAAATTGAACTATTTTCATCTTTATGAAATGACTCATATTGTTTATATTTCAAATGAATAAAAAAAAATTATATGTTATTCTACATTTAAATATAAAATTATTATAATTTTCACCTCTTTTATACTTATAATTTAAACTCACAATTTTTTTTTGTGTTTTCGTCTATTAGTTAACCCTTCTTATGAATAGAAGTCTCATTACACTACACATGACATAGGATTGAGGTTGTGTGTGGATATAATTAGTCATTATTCATATCAATATAGATTCACCAATCATTTTTTATTTTTTATTTTTTATTATAATATGTTGGAATGAACCGGGTTTTTTTCAAGTGTAGAATACCCATTCCTTCAATTATGATATGGGTATTGTGTCTTTGTTTCTAGTTGATTATTATTTACACTACATTTCTATTTTTTATGGAAATATATATGAAAATTTCATTATCATTCATGTTATGGAATATAAATTAATATAACTTATAATTCATATAAATAATCTCATCCTTGCATCTGGAAATAAAGAAACTCAAAGGTTCTTGGGAGATGAAGCTAGCATAAAATAATGGCAGGTTAGGGTTAACATCCCATAAACATATATTATATAACTGATGGTTAGTACTATTCAAAAGCATCTTTGGTCCATTCTATAAAAATTTAGGAAAAAATCCACTCTAAAATCCTTTAAAATAAACAATCTCATCAAAATAAAAAAACTATCATTATTTCAAGACATGATCTCAAGCTAATAAAATAAAAAGTGTAATTATATGTTACCACAATTTCCTCCCAAAAAATGTCTTTCATTTGAGTTACAACACTATACCCACTATATATTATAGTTTTCAAATTCAATATTTTACTAACCATAATTGAAAGAATGCATATTTATCTAATGGGCTCACTAGGTTTACCATGATCATTCTATATGAAAACAAAATTTTTACATTTACTTCATTCTTTAACTAATTTTTTTAATAACATTATCTGAAACCACTCTTACTTTAATAGTTTCATTCCAGAAAAAATTTCTTCTTCATCCTCAATATCACTATGATGTTCCCCATCAATATGAGTAGAACCTTTTGAAAGAGAAGATATTTCCAAAATTATAATTTAAACAAATAAAGTGTAATATATTATATTATTATTGATCGTACAGTTTTTCTCTTTATGGTCACCTATATCATAAGAGATATTATATAAAGTATTCTCAACACGAAATGATTGTGATATCCTTAAAATCATACTATAATGATTATACACTTAATTTATTATATGATTTCATTACTAAAAGCATAATAATCCAATATCGTTTTCAAATTATTTATCATTTATGAAATATATGCACAACATATAATTATTATGTATGTAAAATAATATTATTTAACTATTATATACAGATTAAAAAAGTGAACATATATATTAATATATATTGTAAAACATATATAAATTTATAAATATATATATAAGTATTATCCATAACCAAATATTATAATCATAATTTTTATTTTTATATATACATATGTATATATATATATATATCCTAAATGAAAATACTATATAGATATTGTTAGACATAACTTTGTTAATAAATATAAATAAATGATCATTTCTATATAAATAATCTAAAAAATATAAATATGTATATATATATTATAAATAAAATACATATTTGATATAGAAATATAGTAAATAAAAAAATTCATAAAGGTGAATATGTATAATTTAATATTAATATATATATATATATTACACATTGATATTCATATTATACAGACCCATATGTGTGGATATATATATATATATATATTTATTTGAGTGTGTTTGTGGGCATAAATATATAAATCAAAATATATAAATATATAAACCAAATATAAATTAGTGTATATGTGTATAAAATATTGTGTGTGTGTGTTTGAATATGTTCCTAAAACATATCCATATGATTCATTTGAATTATTATTAATGATATAAATCATGGAATAATGGATAAATCCGAAAAAACTAATGATTTTATAAAAAATTCAATATCACTTGTATTGAAAGGGGAATTATGTAACAAAACTATTATGTTTATATATGAATGAAAATTGAGGATTATGACAAGGGAGTATTCATTCGGTGCACCGTGATGTGCATAAAAAGTATAAAGGGATAAAGGTTCAATCTATGTTAAATTGTAAGACCCTTTTTAGCAATATAAAAAAACAATGATAAAGGATTCCTTTCATAATTCTTATTTAGTACGGAGAAATAATTTTTTCCACATCACTTATTTAACATTATAAAACAGGTGTATTTATTAATGAAAACCATGCATAGAGACATGATTCCATTCTCACCACTTTTAAGAAGCAATCAGACATGAACCCCTTAATAATGTTGAATTTGGAATAGTGGATGTGTATATAATAAGGGATGAATTCATGAAATTTCAATGAAATTCTGTATATCATTTTTCTGAACTACATTTCAACTTTTAGAAATTTATTTTCTTTTATATATTTAAATTAGTATTGGTCTACATCATGGGAAGATGTTTTTTTATGTGACACCCTAATATAAATTGGGTTTATCGTTTCAGTGGGGGTGTGGGAAGTAAGATTAGTGGCCAGAACTTTTAATAAAATTTATTATATCTCATTTAGAATATTCTAATAAAATTATAAGTAAAAATGAACTTTTGTTAGTTTTTTTAAAAGTTATGTAAAATGGTATTCTTTTCAAATGATCTGGAAAAACAAGGGTGACCTTACAATCCTATTACTTTTAAATTAGATCTAGTGTTCACATCGATGAATACACCAATTTGTATACTGATTATAAAAATGTCATCAGACCCACATATGTCATTATCACTATCCCATTTACAAGCCATGCCAAAAAACTCCTTAATGAACATAACCTCTATGAGATGATTTTTTAGTTTATCTACCTCAATAACTTTTTTTTGAGATGATAAAGGTCTTAAGAATTCAAAAATAGAAGCTCTTAGAGGTTTCTAATGTCAATATCACCCTATGGATAATATTTTTGGTTCTTGTAAACAAAGATTTTCCTCCAAAAAGGTTGTCGTCCTTGTCAGAAGAAACAATTCCCCTCCAACGCCCAATCAGTCAAATCCTAAAAGTTCTTCCCTAGTAATTTTTAGGTTGTCATGATTCCACTCCCCATCATACTTTGCAACCACAATTCCATGTTTCCCATCTATGTTTTTCATTTGAAAATCCAACACATAACCCAAAGAAAAGTAAAGCTCTTGGGAACATATGCCAAAAATCCTCCCTTGATAGTTGTACACTCTATAAAAAAAATTCAAACACAAAATATTTCTCAGGTCCAATTTTCAAAAATAAAACAACACTTTATGATTTTCCCAAATTAATCAATGTTTCATAATAAAATATTATTATAAGAAAAAAATCATTCAGTACACATAATAATTTTATTATTTCTATACATGTCATTTGTGTCAAATCCATTTTTATTTTTCTTTGAATACTTGTTGATCAAAACTCATAATGGAAAGGAAGATTAATAAATGTTAATCACTTTATTAAAAGGCTTACACCTAATAATAAATCTCTTGAGGGTTAAGTGATTTATATAGACTACTGAATATGAGAATAATGATTATTAATTGATTGAGTAACAATAAACAATCCAATAAAATTCAAAACAATGTCAAATTCAATTTTTATAATTAATATCTATAAATTTGATTGAGATGAAACAATAAAACATTAAACCATGAATGTCGAATGACATAAGAAATAGTTTATTCATATAAAAAATTAATGGACAACGAGCCAGTACCTGAGTGGTAAGGGCTCCTGCTTGGCATCCATGACACCCAGGTTCAAAACTGGGTGGAGGTGAATTTCCATCTACTGTAGCAGTACTGTAGTATTCACTGTAGCAGTTACTGTTCGGTACTATAGCAGTCAGAACTATTCACCTGATTTGGGCCTTCAGGCCACCGGTTTGGACCTACGGGTCTTCAGGGCCTTCGAGTCATCAAAGGCCTTCGGGCCACAGGGCCTTCAGGTCACGTCGACCATAGAGTAGCCGAATTCAAATAGAACATTTCCTAGAAGAGGATCGAAGAAACATGAGTAGAAGCCACCAGATGCAGAGATAACTAGATTGGAAGAATGAGAGGGTAATGTAAGTCGCCATTGGGACCCAGCACCGTGCAGCTTTGTACGGGGCAATGCTAGCCGATCAGTAATGCAAGGTGGGAGCTAGGTGATCAATGATGCAGAAAGCTGGGGAGGGGCGGTTCAAGTGGGATGGGCCTACGGGTCATGTATTGGGCATCGTATGCCTCTGGACCTTCGGTTCATGTATTGCGGGTTTTTCAGGCCTTGTTCCTTGGGCATACGGTTCATCTATGGGATTCCCTTCAACCCTTAAAAGGGGGATTATCCATAATAAAATAACATAAAAAGAAGGCCTTTGGGCCATTCTGGTGGATATACAATATTCATGTATTTTATTGGAAAAAAAAATTTTATATCTAATTAATTTGTTAAGAAATATCAATAATTTAGATTAATCATTGTCCCACATTTATTGGATCTTAAAATGTATTGATATATTAAAAAACAAACAAGTTCATAAATTAAAAAAACGACCATTATAGTCAATTAATTATCCATTAATATGAATCAATGATATATTAATGCAACAATATGTCTAACAATAGAATTAGTGTATTAAATTGACACCTTGAATATTAAATGATTCTGAAAAATAATTAATTAATGTTCATACATTAATTTTATAAAATAATTTAACATTCACCAACATTGATTACCATAGTCAATTAATTGAATCATTATGGTCAAAAAAATGTATTAACTTAATAAAAGAATATTCAAAATAAAAAAATCAACACATGCCTCAATAGAATTGAGTATAATATCGAATAGGGATACTATTCATATATACATAGATAAACATATAAAAATTTTGTGGGTAAATAATTGAATAATTATATAAAAAATATATAATTCTAACAATGTTCCAAACATCAAAAAATGAATTAAGAGATATTATGTTTCAACATGATTTCATTACCATAATATCTCTTAATAAAATATTTTGAATGATTTTAAATATCTTCTAACATAATACATTAGTAAGATTAACTAATGCCATTTGGATAATACTAGTATAAAAAATAAAAATTAAAGTCTTTGGATTATGATATAAAATGATATACTCTACAAAAATATGTCCAACAATTTTCTAAGACACAACAAATCTCACTCTAAAATATTAATTTATATAAAAAATCATATAAATCAGAATATTACCTCTTATTTTGATTGAAACTCACAACAACAATATAGTCTCAATATATCACATGTGTTCAAAATACATTTTTTACACTATAAAATTTGGAAATTAAAAATTTAAATTGTATATAAATTATTTTTCTATTATAAGAATAAGAATAATTTTCTTAAATGTTAAAAGCATTTTATAGTGTTTATTGAAATTTTTTATGAAATAAAATTTCAAAACTAATAAATGTGAATTTTTTTGTCATCATTGCAACAAAAAACAGATTAAGGCTATTCAGTGATTTGAATTCAATTAGAATTTATATATTTTAAATTTTAAATTTTACTCATTATAAATATCTCAAGTCCTTCCTCACAAATTTCCAATGATTAAATATTGAATTTTTCATTTATCATTCATCTTTTTGAACCTGAAATGCATGTATCTAGATGAGTAGAAACATGAGTATACAATAAATTTCCAATTGCGATGCATTTAAGAAAATATTTTTTTATTTATATCTTGTCTACATTAAGTTCATTGAATAAAAAAAATTTATGACCATTAAAATTGGTGAAATAAAATTGGAGACAGAACTCTTGTTACACAGTTTAATGATACTTTTAAATATGTCCTGTTTTAGATATCATAATAAGGCTGAAAGACCGATCACACTTGATTTAGATATTCCACAAAATAAAAACCGCTTCAAGGTATTTAATATAAATGTGGTAAAATAATATAAAAATAGCTATAATTTTTAAAAAATTAATTTCCATAAGTGTGTCATTTACATAAAAAACAAAAAATTTATATATGATCTCACCAGTTTTAAAATAAATGCACCAATTTGATGCTTTATTCATAATTCCCAGTTCATATCCAGTAATTGTTTTAGTCTGTGATATCAATCCCATTTAATCTTTTTACAAGATTACAAAATTATATTTCCACATTTAATTAATAAAAATTTCATTTAATATTCATAAATATTTCTAAATTCAAAATAAATAATTTTAAATGATTAACGAATATATATTAAATGAAAATTTTAGTTATTATGATCCTCTTTGAGGGCCCTAATCATAAAATTATAATTCTATGATTGATAGAATTTCTGTCAAACAAAATTTAATAATGATAAAGTATGTTTTATGACACAAAGTCCAGTACCATTGGGGAATTTCATATTAATGTACAATATAAAAAATAAAAAACATAATAATAAATATAATTATTATTATAGAACATAATAAATAAAAGTAGAATGTTGTGATGTATAAACTTTATGTCAAACAAAATCTAGCACCGATGAAAAATTTGGTAATGACATAAATTATAAATAAAATATACATCACAGGATTATAAGGTTTAGAAAATAATAACAAATAAAATCATATTGAAATAATATATATATTATGTCACACAATAATATACACCATTGAGATATTAAATAAAAATGGAATAAAATTTTAAACACAAATGAAACAAATTAATAACAATATTACTCTAATAATAATATATCAAGATGTCATATTTAATATTAATGAAATATTATAACAATTAAAAAAATATTCTGTATAAAATTTGGAATAATTATGCACATGATTGGTTATTTGAAACTTATAAAAAAATATATCAAAAAATAATATAAAGTAATATTATTAATTAAACAATATATGATAATAAAAATTATCATTCATAAAATTTTACAAAATTATTCACATTTTTTATAGAATGAAGGTAATGCCCTTTTAATTAAACAAATAAAAATGGAACCCCTTTTGAAATTAGGAAAGGAGGAACCCATAACATGGCCTGTAAACCCAAAGGCACTTATGCATGTGAGTAGCATTTCCCGAATATTGTAGCATGGTCCATATGACCCATTGACCCAATGTTTCAGTATGAATAGCTAGAAGCCCCACTATCAAAGGTTTTACATAGACCATGATAAGTAAAAAAATTTGGAACCCTCCCTAGAAGACCTGAATTCACAATATGTAAAATGAGTGATGTCGTGTAAAAATTCAACTATCTCATTTTCCCTAGCCAGTAATTTCACCTATATTTCCATTCTAAGATGATGTGTAACCCACCACCAAGAAGCTAGGATGTGCTGGTCCAACACATTATGGTATGAATTTTTTATATCCCAAGATAGAATGTGGGGGGTGGCTGATGATAGCTTTATGCACATCCATATCCTTTTTGATCTTCACACCTGAAGATTATTACAACGCTCTTTTAGTACCTTGAACCTAATGAATCTCTTTATCTGAATAAAATAACTATGATGGAAGACCTATGTGAGGGTTCCCATATCTCTTTTAATGAATTGGGGATATGGTTGAACGATTGTTGTCAGCACACCCATCAATAATTTGAGGCTATAGACCTGTTGACATCTGCAAGAAGTCATGCTATACCACCTACCGAATACAACAAGATATTTTTCTGGTCCTATTATCTCCCTTGAATCCAATCAAAAAAAATTGGCCCCAAATACTAAGAATAACCTATGTAGATTCTTCTTGAACAATATTCATTATATGTGTAGAATAATGATGGCCTCCTCATCATCATCATCATTGAATTCCATCTTAGGGACTTCTCCACAACTAAGAGCTCGTGAAATCGCCCATTGCCAACCAACCTGATCATTCTACCCCACACTAAATCGAAGACAAATCTGGACCATCTCTCACACGATCCCATGAAAATAGAAATCCCCAAGAACTATCATCACCAAAGAATACAATGATAATATAATAGTTAATGTTCCCAAATCAAGAAGGAGACTAGTTTTAGAAGGATGTGTTCATGCACACCACCATTTATAATCTCCAACTAGTGCCAGGAAACCATTTACAAAAATTCCACCACCACCATCACATGAATTATGTTATTGAAATCCACGATAGGATGTACAATAGAGTAAATATGATAATCTTGGTATAGATGAGAAATTTACCTTGAGAAATAAATTAGAGAAAGAAGAGGGATCTGTGATGATATGTTGATTTAAAAGGCATCAAAAACTCCTCCAATAAAGACTAAAAAAATGTTGGAAAATCAATGAGAGGGGGATGAGGTTTTATACCACTAATGGGGGCTAAGATAATATCTAATATATATATATATATATATCATAATTCATACAATGATAGGTTACTTTATAATTTATTTTTTCAATCCTCATTTATATTGATGGCAAGGGGTTGTAGGAATTGGTAGAAGGTTATGATGTCAATTCTAAACATACATAAATAAAATATTAAAATAGTTATATTTAGATAGATATATCTCATTATACATTATTATTACTAATGGAATAATATCAATGTAATTAAAACATGGAAATTATTATCTAATATATTTTAAATGAAGAAAATATTTAAGTAAGTTTTTCTCATAAATAATAATTTATAGTTGATTATATTAAAAAATCAATAATAGTTGAAGTTGTTTTCAAATAAATTAACTATATACATTGTATTTTTTTAAGTGTGTATATATATTAGTAAAAATCAACACCGTCATAAACTATGTACTATCATAAAAAATGAAAATAAATATTGACAATAATAAAATATCAATTATGAATTTAATTAAAATAAATTTATATTAAAATTTATTATAATATTTATTCATAGTTTCAATGTATAATATAAAATAAAATATTTGTATGTGTATCTACGTATAAATTGATCATTACAATAGATTTAATGTGTAATGTCTCAGATTTTTTGTGTATTTTTTTAAAATATATTATATGGAATTATTACGAGACCAGGCACAGAGACAACACATCATTCCCAGTCCTGGTGAGTCCGGAATAGTGGTTTGAAATTTTTAAAGTTATGTGATTCAGCACACGTATGAGGTTGTAGCAGCTTCCAAACAGATTCTCTGATTAAAAATCTGAGGGCATCATTGTGTCCAGACGAGAACTTTACCCAAGAACGGGTCTAAACTCGACCAGCATGGGCTGAGGAAAAAAGGTTATTTTTCTGACGTTTTTAGAAAAATAAAATAAAATAAATTGAAAAGATTATTTTATTTTTATTTATTTATTTGGAATCATTCACTCCAATGTAGCGACTGGGCAGTTTTCTAGTAATTAATGTCATATCATAATGACTCAGAAATGACAATTTGACTCATTAATGATGCAACATAAAAGAACTCTAAATCACGTTCCCCTTTTTAATGGGTTAATCAAATGATGGTCATTGATGAATTTTTTAGAAGAATCTCCGGAGAATCTATGGAGCCTTGTAGAAAAACTCTCAGTGACAAATGTCAACGAATCAAAGCTATAAATCGTTGCACCATCAAATTTTGAAGGATCACGATGATGATTGCAGTGACCTCTTCATTAGCGATCAGTCACTTTTGAGGTAGGAGTTTGTTATTTATTTTTTTCTTTTCCTCATTCTTGATTTAAACGACAAACACGGATCAACCATGATCTAGTTGATCCTCAGATTTGTGCATTCTTTAGGTAGGGTTTTATTCGGTTTATTTTTAGTATTGGTATCCATGTTGAATTTTTTTGGTTGTTTTCTTCTCCGTTAGATCCTAATAATAGTAGTGGATCAACGCCGTGACGAATGATGGCAGAGGTTCATTCATTGTTTTATTTTTATGGATTTCCTCCCCCTTTCTTATATTTGGGTGTTCTTCGCGTTCTTCATGGGGTTAAGAAAAATGGGACGTTGCACGTCTGTTTTGCGATGAAACGATCTCAAATTTGAGATATGACATTGCGACGAACTAGCAGAGGTGCGACGACGATGGCAGAAAACCAGTCGACACAGTTCGAGAATTATCCTTATTTGAATGTTCTTCATGTAAGTGAATCAAAATGTATTTTTGGGGCAGATCGAAGGCCCAAAAACAATGAAAACGACTTCGGGACATCGGGGTGACCTAGATTCTATAGTTTTGTGATGATCGGATGGTCGGATCGACGAACGGGGCAACACTGATGGTGCGACGATGGATGTCCATGATTCTGAAAATTTATAGAATACACAGTGTGTATCTTGAAGAATACACTATGTGGACCAGGTCAGTGGTGGCTATGGTGTCAGCCATCATACTGTTATCACACGGTGTGTGACCTTGGTCACACAACATGTTGGACCTTCTCTGAAGCCTGCCAGGTACTTTCGAATGTACACAGACACGGGATGGACTATGTGACATCATAACCCAGCATGCACTCTCTACACAACATGGTAGAGACAGCTACATAGGACTCTTCGTGTATCCAGGGGATACACAGACATGAGTTTTAGTACACGGTCGTGTACTACACTACACGGCTAGGTGAGGCTAGTAGCGCGGGTCACCTCGTGTACCGACTACAAGTGTTTGCGTATATGGGTTGAGGCCGTGTACAGTCACATGACCAGCGTACACAGATCCAAACCCAGTTCCTCGATCACGACATGTAATATATACCAGACACCATGTACTAACTTATTCTACATGACCGACCATACGACACGATCCGTTGAACACATGCAGTACACGGGGTCAGAAGACACGGTGTGTGACATTCCAACACGCTGTCTACTTTTTTGGAAAATGACATCATTGTCTTGTCCACCATATCTTGGACATGTTTCATTTGGGTTTTCCCCTTCTTCTCCTTCCCCTGAAGGTTAGGAATTGTTTCCTTTTATAGGAGTATGATACCTTCAGTAGGACATTCTATGATAGAGTCAGGCATCTCTCCAAGAGGCCCAGAGCGAGATTCTCTATCCATTCTTGACCCTAGGTAGAGTCAATAATCAATGTGACCAACTCTACTGGGTGTTGATCCTCAACCTATTTTGTGAATCTGGATGAGTCGCGGTATCCTCCATGGCCTTGAATGTGATCCTCATCTATGTATCATGATCTTTATCACTCCAAAGTGTGTCTCCTGTAATGATGTATCTATCCATCGTGATATTCAATCTCCAGAGTGCGTCTCCCATAATATTTTTAACTACCTATCGTGTTATTTCCCAATGAAATGTACTTCTCGGACATACTTCATCTGGGCTACCAGACTCATGGAGTGTGTTCCCCTAGAACGAGTGATTCATGGAATCTTCAGTCAGAATCCCCAACAGGGGTATGTTCTTGTGTGACTTGCCTATAGACTGCGATTCTGGGTTAAGAGTATATTTGGATTGTGTTTCACCTGCTATATGTTCTTGTAGACATATAATGTGTAGAGCTGATGGTACCTTTTCATTGTGTATTTCTTTGTGGTTTTCGAGGTCATCTACTTAGTATTGTTATACTCACCCTTGCACGATCTTTTCCCGCATGTGTTGTGTCTTGTGTAGACGAGTGTCATTTAGACATAGCCTAGGGTGGACTAGGACATGAACGGGCTTCCTGAGTTCCTCACAGGACGAGGTGTTCCTACGGCTACGAGTAGTAGTCCTAGTACCTCTTTGTGTTTACAGGTTGGAAATTGAAGTTTTGAGAGTCTTGTTTTAGTGGACTTGTATTTTGGTCCAATATACTTTCAGTACTTTACCTTCCATTGTAATCTGGTGTTTTTGTTTATTTTTATGCATGCATTTTGTTCCTTGATTCTTTTTTTTATATTTCAACATTTGTGGTCTTGGAGACGTGTGCGTGTGTACATGTACATAGGAAATGCCGCCCATGTTAGGAATATGCTTACTAAGTGCTAGTATCCACACCCTAGCCTATTGGAGGCAGGCTTGGGGAGTTGGGGCGTGGGGCCCACTTGGACGGGTCATGAAATAGTGGTATAAAAGGTGGTCGGTTCAACCTTAGGACCAAGAGAGTGTGAGATGGGTCTGAGGAAATAGTGTTGAGTGTTTCGAGTTCGGATTTCAGGGAAGGGACTCCAGCATTGGTGTGGACAGCCGACGTATCCATACACGAAGACTCTGAAAACCTACTTTATGAGTCGGTACACAAAAACACTAGTTTTTGGGAAATAAAAGAAAGGTACATGCATCATATAAGAATGGTTTGTCTTTTCCATGTCCTTTGTGTTAGCTATCCAGATATACTCATTGAACATTGTACATCTTATTTCTTTAGAGGATTCCTTTGAGATGCATACCCTATATGATTTAGAAGCACGATCACAAGGATGGCCCCCTCAGTGAAGAAGCTTCAATATAAGGCCCACTTCCCCAGGCATTGCCACCAGGTGGTGAACCAACTATGCCAGCTCCATTGGAGGAGCCCGTGGTACTGGAATGTTAAGCACCCTCCATGAGTTCCAGAGACAGAGACCCCATAGGTTCCGAGGCGAGCCCGACCCTCAGGCGGCTGAGGACTGGCAAGAGGTGGTGACTAAAGATTTCTTTCTAGTGAGGACACCGACTGACAAGATGATGATCCTAGGAGTGATCCTTCTTCAGGGTTTGGTGGGATGATGGTGGAGTCATACCACATAGACTCACAATTAGGAGACTCTTTTATGGATGGAGTTTGAGCGAATCATTATGGAGGAGTTCTCTCCGGTTACGCTAAGGTCGGTACGCATATAAGAGCTTTTTCATCTCTAGCAGGGCAGTATGACGGTAGCTCAATATTTATCGAGGTTCAAAAACCTCTCCAGGTACTTGATGGATATGGTCTGGGATCATTACTTCATAGCTCAAACCTTCGAGTGACTTCTATGATGAGACATATGAGATAGCATTGTGCCTATATGAATGTCAACTTATGTTGGAGTGTTCGAGCAAGACCTAATGATCGAGAGCTTCTTGGAGGAGCATAGGTCGCCGATGATAGTCAGTAGTAGGTAGATAGTTCCAGAGACCTTGGTAGTGGGGAGCTGACATCGGACACAGGGATATAGACATGAGATATGTCAGAGGAAGACCCAGGATAGGGGATCGACGGTTCAGGGCTCTTCGGACGGATCCATTCCTCCTAGAGAGAAGTGGTGCTAAGCGTAAGATGGTAGGGGACATCTCACTAGAGGTTGTCTGACCCGTTGAGCTGCTGATAGGGAAGAGGTGGATGGAACACCTAGGAAGAGGTAGAGAGGGCAGCAGAATGACCCTCTAGGTGGAGGATGTGGCAGAGGAGTAGGGAGATTTGTAGGTGGTGGTAGACGCTTCGACATAGTTCCACCACCACCCCCCGGAGGTCCAAACCAGGCACAAGGAGACAGGGGATGTGGGCGAGGATGGATGCATGCAATCTTGGAGTATGACCCATGGACTCCAGGGATGATCTGAGGTATGATCTGTGTCTTATCTAGCTTTTCATTTGTACTTATAGACATATGTGCTAGTTATTCATTCATAACCACATGTCTTGTGAGAAAACCTGAGATTCTTGTAGAACCATTGACTTGAACCTGACACTTGGAGACACCTATGGGAGGAGACTCATTGATCACACACCTTTGTAGACAGTATGATCTTACACATGGAGGTGAGAGTTTTAGTTGGGACCTTTTAGCGGTAGCATCAAGGCCTAACAAAGTCATTCTCTATATGGATTGGTTATCTTTAGTCCATGCCTAGATTGACTGTTTCAGGCGAAGAGTACGGTGTGTCCACAGTGATGGGATGAGGTTTTCTTTTGTCGGAGATTGAAAAAACCAGGCAGCACAGAGTGCGCTCATGCATAGGAGGGTGTAGCTGGTCACTCATGAGTTGGCTAGACCTACCCTCGGAGCAATAGATGTGATGAGATCCCAGTTCCCAATAGTTGTGGTTTGAGTATGAGGATGTCTTTCCCATAAATAACCCAGGAATACCTCCCTACCAGGAAATCAAATTCTGCATTGACTTACACCTCGGGACGGCACCAATTTCTTCATTCACATATCGAATGTCTCACATAGAGCTTCACGATTTGAGGGTGAAATTAGAGGATTTGTAGAGAAAGGGTTTTATAAGACCTTGTTTTTCACTCTGGGCGGCCCCATCCTTGTTTTCCAAGATGGCAGATGAGGGTTTGAGGTTGTGCGTGGATGACCAGAGCCTGAATCAGGTGATGGTTAAGAAAAGGAATATACTATTAAGAATCGATGAACTCTTCGATCAGCTGAGAGGGGAATAGTGGTTCTCAAAGGATGACCTTTGATCAGGTTATCACCAGTTACGGGTAAAAGACAAGGATATACCGAAGATGGAATTCAGATGCCCCTATGGTCACTATGAGTACTTGGTGATGAATTTCGGTGTGGGAAACACCCCGTAGTGTTAATGGGACTAATGAACCAGATCTTCCAGCCATACATGGACCGGTTCGTAGTGGTTTTCATTGACGACATCCTTGGGTACACGCAATCAGAGGAGGACCATGTGAGACACATGCGGATGGTTCTAGATGTACTCCGAGAGCACCAGCTTTATGGGAAGCTCTCAAAGTGCCAGTTCTGGATTAAGAAGGTCCACTTTCTGTGACATGTCATCTCAGTAGATGGTATAGTTGTGGACCCAACCAAGGTGGAGGCAGTTTTAGCATGGGAGCCACCTCGGAGTGTGACAGAGGTGCAGAGCTTCCTTGGGTTGGCTGGATATTACTAGATATTAATTGATGATTTCTCTCCAATATCAGCACCGATGACAGCCTTGACCTGGAAGGGGAAACCCTTCGTGTGGATAGAGAAGTTCCAGCAGGATTTTTAGCAGTTGAGACTGAGTTTGACAAGAGTCCCAACATTGAGATTACCGGAGGAGGGTGTCGAGTACGTAGTTTTCTACGATGCATCAGGGACCGGCTCAGGTGTGTCTTAATGCAGATACTAGAATTGATTTCTTATGGTTCATGTTAGCTTAGGCCACGTGAGCAGAACTATGTGACCCGTGATCTCGAGTAGGTGGTGGTAGTCTTCGTATTGAAGATGTGGCGACAATACCTTATGGGATAGTGGTCCATCATCTAATCTGACCACTAGAGCCCCAATTACATTTTCTCATAGAAGGATATAAATCTAAGACAAAGGATTTGGCTAGAGTTCCTCAAAAACTATGATTTAGATATTATCTATAATCATAAGAAAGGGAACTAGGAGGAAGATTATCTAATCACATGGTCGATCTTGCAGCTGTTGAGTGAGGCGACAGAGCAGTTAGCCACGTAGTAGTTTTCCGTCGTGGACAGAGAGGATGCAGCTTACCTACAGTCGATGGTTGTCACCCCTGAACTTTTAGAGAAAGTTAGGGAGGCACATCTTGGGGATGTCGACTATGAGGCATTACATGCTCAGCTATCCACAGGTCAAGCTCTTGATGGATATTCACAAAGTGGGAAGCACAAACTTTTTTTCAGAGGACACATCATCGTACTAGTGGAATTGGAGGAAGATGTTCTAAAAGAGTTTCATACAACCTCCTTAGTGGTAAATCCAACAGTGTCAAAGATGTTCCAATATCTCCGATGGTAGTTTTGGTGGTCAAGAATGAAGAAGGCAGTAGCAGAGTTCATTTCTAGATTCCTTACGTGCCAGCAGGTGAAGGCTAAGCACCAAGTTTTTGTGGGATTAGCTCAACCCCAAGATGATCCAGAGTTGAAGTGGGATAGAATATCGATGGACATCATGACGGGCTTACGACGAACATCCAAGGGGCATGATTGCATCTTGTTGATCATTGACTGACTCACCAAGTTGGCCCACTTTCTATTTATTAGAGAGCAAAGTTCTGTAGAGAGCTTGGGGTGCCTCTACGTGCAGGAGAGAGTTCGCCTTCATGGCGTCACTTCAACCCTAGTCTCGGACCAAGATTCCTATTTCACATCCCGATTATGGAAGAGATTGCAAGAGGATTTTGGGACTCAGCTATGATTGAGCACAACATTTCATCACCAGACAGATGGTCAGACGGATAAGAACATTCTGGTTCTGGAGGATATGTTACGAGCTTATATCTTGGAATTTGATCGCAGTTGGGAGGACCACCTACCACCTATGGAGTTTCCATACAATAACAGCTAACACTTTACCATTGGTATGGAACCTTTTGAGGATTTGTATGTGAGACCCTTCTGGTCACCACATTTCTAGACCAACCCCGGAGAATCGACACTCATGGGTCCAAATTTGGTGCCAGCCACCACAGAGAATGTGTAAATCATCTGGGAGCAGATGAAGACCACACAGAGCCGGCAGAAGTTTTATGTTGATAGACGACACAGACCTCTAGAGTTCAAGAAGGGATACCACGTCTTTCTTCAGGTCTCACCTCGACAAGGGTTACAAATATTTTTCCGGGGCGGCAAGATATATCTGAGGTTCATCAGAACTTTTCAGATATTGTGTAGAGTCGATGAGGTAGCCTACCACCTATATCCATTACCACAATTACATCGGGTACACAATGTATTCCATGTGTCGCAGATGAGGAGGTACGTGCATAACCTATCGCACATCATCAACTGGGGTGAACAGGACATCGAGGATGGAGTGAACTTTGTTGAGTACCCAAGGGAGATTGGTGATCAGTAGGAGAGGATAATTTGTGGGCTATTGATTCCCTTGGTGAGCATTCAGTTGCAGTACAGGAATCTTCAGAAGAGCACTTGGGAGTGGGAGGCTCAGATCCGTTCCCAATACCCCCATCTTTTGGAGTTGCCTTGTTTTGACTTTTCGTGGGACGTAAAGGCCCAAGGTGGCGTGAATTTAATGTCTCATGTTTTCTGTGTATTATTTTTTGAAATATAATATGGAATCATTGAGAGACCAGGCGAGGAGACAACACATCATTCTGAGGCCTGGTGAGTCGGGAATGGTGGTGTGAACTTTTTATAGCTAAGTGTGTTGGGACATGTGTGTGGTTATGGCAGTTTCCAAATAGATGCCTAGATTAAAAATATGACGGCACCGTTGCATCTGGGATGATGAATTTACCCAATAATATGTCTAACCTTGACCGGCACGGGATGAGGAAAAAGGATTATTTTCAGACATTTTTAGAAAAATAAAATAAAATAAAATGGAAAGTTTATTTTTTTTATTTGGAAACATTTGCTGCTGCACAGTGATAGGGAAACTTTCTAATAATTAATGTCATATCATAAGGACTCAGAAATGGAATCTTAACTCATTAATGGCACAGAGTAACAGAATGTTGAATCACGTTCCCATTTTTAATGGGTTAATCTAATGATGGTCATTGACGAATTCTTGAGAGGATGCTTTGGATATTCTGTGGACCCTTGGAGAAAAAATCTCAGCGATGAATGACGACGAATCAAAGCTAGTGAGAACTACGCCAAAAAATTATGAAGGATCAAAAGGACGACTGAAGTAACCTCCTCATCAACCATCAATACCTTTTTGAGGTAGGGGTTTGTTATTTATTTTTTTCTTTCCACCATTATTGATTTAAACAACGAACGCGGATCAACCACGAACAAGTTGATCTTCGGATTCATGTTTTTTTGCAGGAGGGTTTTATTAGGTTGATTTCAGGTATTTGTATCCCTGTTGAATTGTTTTTGTTGATTTTGGATCCATTAGAAGCTACAACGGGGAGCAGATCAACTCCATGATGAATGACGGTGAAGGTTCGTTCTTCATTTTCTTTTCTTGTATTTCCTCCCACTTTTTTATTTTCATGTTTTCTTCGCATTCTTCATGGGGAGAAGAAAAATGGACCGTTTTGCTTATTTTTTGCAGTGCAACGATCCCTAATTTGTGATCCGACATTTCGGAGACCTAGTAGAGGTGAGACAATGACAGAGGTAGATGAATAGACACAGTTTGGGAATTATCGTTCTCCGGACGTTCTTCATGCAAGTGAATAAAAACGCATTTTCGGGGCCGATCAAAGGCCCAAAAAAACGGAAACGACATAGGGATGTCAGGGAGTCCTAGATTCTAGAGTTATGTGAAGAACAGATGGTCATATAGATGAATGGGGCAGCACGGAAGGCACGACGACAGATGTCTGGGATTCTGGAAATTTTTAGAACACACAGCATGTATCCCAAAGAACACACCGTGAGGACTAGATCTGCACCAGCTAGGATTTTGGGCTTCGGATGGGTATCACACGGTGTGTGACCTTGGTTACACAACATATTAAACCTTCCCCATTTCCCAGCATGTACTTTTCAAAGTACACGGACATGGGATGGACTACACGGCTTCAGAACACGACATGTATCCTCTACGCAGCATGGCAAAGGCGACTACACGGGACTCGACATGTATCCAGGGCATACACGGACATGGGGTATAGTACATGACTTTGTACTACACCACACAGCCAGGTGAGGCTAGTAGCATGGGTCACCCCATGTACCGACTACATGGGTTGGCATAGATGGGTTGAGGCCATGTATGGGCACATGGCCAGCGTACACGGAGCCAACCACTATTTCTCAAACACATCGTGTAATCCATACCACATGTTGTGTACTGAATTTTTCAACATGATCGACCTTACTACATGGGATATTGAACATGGGAAATACCTGAGGTCATAAGACATGACATGTGACAATCCTACACACCAGGTACTTTTTTGAAAATGGCTTGGTCATCTTGTCCATCGTATCATGGACATGTTTCTTTTGGGTTTTCCACCTTATTCTCATTCCCCTAATGGTCAGGCATCATTTCCTTTTATATGAGTATGATCCCTTCAACAGGACTTTCTGTGATAGAGTCAGGAATCTTTCCAAGAGTCCTGGAGGAAGATCCTTTATCCATTCCAGGCCCTAGGTAGAGTCAGGCATCAGTGTGACCAACTCGACCGGGCATTGATCCTCTACATTGATGGTGAATTCGGATGAGTCGCGATATCCGCCATGGCCCTGGTAGTGATCCTCATCTTTGTATCGTGATTTTTCCCACTTAGTAGTGTGTCTCCCATAATGAGTGTATCTATCCATCGCGATCTTCCCTCTCAAGAGTGTATCTCCCATAATGAGTGTAACTAACTCTGGTAACATTTACCGATGAAAGGTACATCTCGGAAGGATGTCATCAGGGATACTAGACTCATGGATTGTGTTCTCCAAAAATTAGTGCTTCGTGGAATCTTCAGATAGAATCCCCAGTGGGGGTATGCGGTTGTGTGACATGCCTCTAGACTGCGAGTTTGGGTTTCGAGTATATCTAGATTGTGTTTCACCTACTATATGTTCTATAGACATATACTATGTAGATATGAGTATACCTTTAATTTTTGTATTGATTTGTGAGTTTCAGGGTCCTTTACAGAGTATTGTTATACTCACCTCAGCATAGGCTTTGCCTGCATGTGTCGTGTCTTGTGCAGATGAGCACCCTTTTGATAGAGTCTAGGGCAGACCAGGACAAGATCGAGTTTTCTTAGTTGCTCACAGGAAGAGGTGTTCCTATGGCTATGAGCAGTAGTCCTAATACCTCATTGTGTTTAAAGGTAAGACTTTGTCGTTTTTAGACTCTCTTTTTTGGTGGGCTTGTATTTTGGCCTAGTTTACTTTCATCAATTTACCGTTCGTCGTACTCAGGTGGTTTGGTTTAGTTGTATGCATGCATTTTTTACCTTATTTTTTTTACATTTCATAATTTGTGGGCTTGGAGATGTGTGTTTGTGTATAGGTACATAGGAAATACCTCCCATGTTAGTAATATGCTTACTCAGTCCTAGTCACCAGCCCCTGGCCTATTGCAGGCGGGCTTGGGGAGTCACGGCTCAGGCCCCACTGGGACAGGTCGTGACATAATGAATTTGATAAAGAAAAACATATTCAAGATTTTGAATGAAATTATAATCAATTTATATAATATATATAGATAGTTTTTCCATTCATGATATGTTATACATTATATAAAATATTTTCATGATTATAAACCTTTTCACGTGTCATGAACATCATGTTTTTTAAACAAAATTAATAAGAGTAAAATTTGTAATTCCAAATTAAAATATTTAAATGATATAAAAACAATCATAAATTATATATGAATTATTGATATCTGTTGTACCAATTTATAGAAAATAGAACTATGTTATTACCACAAATTAATGATAAATTCATGATATTATATTATGATATGACAGAAAATAATAAATTTACATATATTATAACCTTATATCATGGATCAATAACTAATTATTGAAAATAAAAAAAATTATTTTCTATCATGTTCTTACCCTATTTTATTTTATGAATGATTAGTAGGATATGATATATGATTAAATAAAAGTGTTGGTAAAGAAGATTCCATCCCAAGACAACGTTAAGGCTACCAATACTCCACACCCCTTGTTCTTCTAGAAATACCCTAATGTGATGGCCACCCATTACACCATCACAAATAATATCATCTCCACTATGATGAATATTGTGAACGATAAAATATTGAATACAATATATTTCCCTTCAAAGGAACTTCTCATGGAATTACCAACATTGGAGAGCCCCAGTTCTGGCCATTTCAATGACCCACGTATCGTCGACTTGTTGAATAAAGTATGTCCATAGCTTCCCACTATTTCTTTATTAGGAAAAGGCTGTTCTAGTGTTAAATTTTTTTTGGTCTATATCATATAAAATGTGATATCCCATTGGAATTATTAAATTTTTGGAATGAACCATACAAAAAGAAAATTAATTAGGAATACTGTAATAAATTATAGTCCATCACATTAATTATAATTATAAAAATTATGTTCTGATAATTTTTTGTCCAAAAAACATTAAGATATTACAATTGACATTATAAATTTGTATGAACATAAAGAGATGTAAATCCCTGAAATATTCCTCAAAAATAAATTTTATACTACAATTCATGGTCCACTTGATGAAATTATTAATAATTGTGGATTTTTAAAAGTTATGGATAACTATTTTATTTCTTTAGATAAAATATTATCATGTTCACTATTAGGGATGTTATAGTGTATGAGACTCATATCATAGAATGGTGTGATCCGACACATTATGAAAATAAGGAATATAATAACTTATATAAATAATATTAATGTTGTTATATCTTACCCTTTCTAGTTTATTTATAATCCAATAATTATTCAACCAATATATGGGTCATTTAAATTATCTTATAACATGTATATCAATAAATGGGTAATTAATTAATTGATGTAAATGTGTGTTAATGCAGTGGAATTAATTTAAGTATAGTTTGGGGAATGAAATATATGGTCCATGTGAAATATCTTTGTAATGGTTAATCTAGATGATACAGGAAGGAAAAATTCATTCCCCCACCTAACCATAAAAATTAAATTATTTATTTCTTTCGATAATAAAGTAGACATCTGAAGAAATGATATCTCCAATTTTAGAAATGTATTGATATGAAAGGGTATAAAAAAAGTTAGCTAGTGGGAAGTCGGTATTGAATCTTTTCTTAAAACAAGATACACTCATATATTGAAGCCATGTGTACCTGAAATTTTTTTATGCACAAGATTTACATTTTTTAGATTAAATTTTTTATATTCAATGTTTCTCTAGAAATGGGTTATATATATATATAAAAGAACACCTGATTTTCAAATTTATTTCTTATAAAAATAATTTTACTTTAATCTATATAAATGATGTTTTCAAAAATAGAATTTCAAAGGTTAATATTTTCACTATTGATTTTCATTTAATAATTTTAAGGATTCCATGCATGTTCATGCTAGTGTAAATGGTTGTTTTATAAATGAAAATTATTTTATGATATTGAAAAAATATGAGGTAACATTTTAAAAGAAATAACATAACAAATTTTTAAATATTGGGGACTAACTACAATTTATTTTACTTATTTTAAAACCTATATAGATTTATTTACGAAAATAAAATGAATCAATAATATAAATATACTAATTAAATTTCAATTTTATTATAAATAATAGAGAAATATATATTTTTCTGAGATATGGATTCACAATAATATAAATTATTTATTTCATTTGTAGTATATTATTCATTATATATGTGACACTGTTATATTCATATTATAAATTAATATCCTTGAACCTTTATTGTTTTTAAGATTTAAGAATAGAAGCAATATGGGAAAAAATTAAAAATATGGGATTAAATAATTGTATAGATTGTTAGGGGAGATACATCAATGACTGATAATGAAATGGTTTATTTATGTGGTTTCTTTAGGAAAAAGGAATATTTTCTCAATACACTATAAATGTCCCACCAGACCCAAATAGTATAGATGAAAGATGAAAAAGGACATTAATGAAACTGATATTAATATGTTTTATAACACCTAGTTTTCATAATTATTTTGGAATAAAAATACCAAAATGAATCATATATTTTTTAATCTTTATAGAATAAAAATTTATTCAATATACCTTCTGAGTTGTTCAATCACTAAAAAACTAGTTTTCTATTTTTAGGTATTTAGTGATTCCCTTTAGAAGTGTGATTTTATATCTCTTTGGAAAATAATATAGATCTTTGGACCATTTTTCTATACTTTATTTGATATTGTAAAAGGTCTAGAGGATAAATATCTTGTTATCTATCATTAAAAAAATAATTTTAGAAATTAGCACTGAATAATTTTATAAAAATTACCTTATTTGTGGGAAGGATATGATTAGATATTTTTATAATGAATATCATTAGAAATATTATCCTTCTACCATATGATAGAAATTAATAATTCTTCATTATACATATATTTTATAAAATGGTATTTAAAAAATATTTATTCTACAAATTATTGATAATAATCATATGGTTTAGTTGTTTCAATAATAAGAAACCATTGGACAACCAGTTAACATAAAATTTTCTCAGAAAAGTAATGGTAGAACTTTAAAATTTTGAACATGTTTAAAATGTTATTAGTTTTTGGTGATTGTATATATTATAAATATGAGTTTTTTCTAAAATAATATAGCTTAGAATGATATCGAAACATTTTATCAAGATATTAGTTGTATAGAGTCAAGAATAAGGTATGATTCCATATTTGAAGAGATGATGTCTATGAATAGTAATGAATTTTGGGACCTTATTGAGTTACCACTTGGGGAAAGACATATAAGATATAAATTATTTCATAAAATGCAAAAATATTCATTGACCCACTGAGAGATACAAGGCATGAATATTTACTAATTTATTCACCCAAAATGATTTGATTCAATTAAACTGAAAAAATTTTAATGACATTGAAATAGAATTACATATATTATGTATTAGAAGTGGTATCATTTATTGACATGTAATTACAATAAAAATTGTGGAAACAAATTTTAAAAATGGTAATTGGGAAGTGGTGGTTTTTATTAAACAACCAGAGGAAATTTTCTCTATTATTGGTGAGTATTGTCTATACATGCTTAAAAGATCAATATATAGTCTAATATAAGAATCATAGAAGTGGTATTTTTTTTATTTTAGAATTTAATTATGTCATTTGGTTTAATAATATTATAGACCATTTCATGAACCAAAATATCAGTTGGAATGAAATATAATCCATTATTTTATAGATAGATGGAATTTTACTTTCGACTAAGGATACAGGATTTCAATATGAGTTGAAAAATATTCTATCTATATGATTTTAAATGAAATATATGGGTTATTAATACTATCTAATTTCCATAAAGATTAAAATAAATAGGTCTGATATATTCTAGGATTGTCTCAAGAATCCTATTTTAATAAATATTAAGAGAGTTTCTGTATAAAAGACTGTGAATCGAGTATGACACCAATTCTTAAGGGTGATAAATTTAATTTGGACTAATTCCATAAATATTACATGGAATGGGAACATTTTATATCAATACAATATGATTTATTAGTTAGTTGCTTAATATATCTGCAGGTTTGATAAAGGGCCAATTTTAAATTTATAGTGGGAATTTTGTGGTAGTATCAAAGTAATAAAGGTATGGAAAACTAGAATCTTGTGACTAGTTTATTGATATACCTTAAGAGTAATATATAGTAAATTATTATATATTAATGATTTGATAGTTAGTATACTTTCAAACACTCTAATATATATTTTTCAGGTTTTTTGTTATTCATGAAAATCAACTTCTAGGTACATCGTTATAATATCTTACAGAGCTATATCTAGGAGGAGTGAGAAATAAATACTTAAAATAATTTCTACAAAGAAATTTGAATATATTTATTGATTTGAGACCCCTTGTCATTTTATTTAAATAATATATTTCATTTTAATAGATAATTTTCCATAATATTTATCTATAAAATTGATTATGTTGTTTTCAAATTTAATTACTATATTTATGGAAAAGGAAAAAAGTTGTCATCATGTTAAAAAAATAGAAAATAAAAAGGTAGACATAAGGGAATGTGTTATATGTTATAAATTGGCCATTTAGAATATCAACACCAAATTGATGATTTTATTTCCTTTGAAAAAAGGCATTCCTCCATGGAATTTCATACATCATGTATTATATATGGGAATAGAATCTTGATTTTAATGTTTTTACGAGAAAATTTGATTTGAAACACCATATGTACACATTTCTCATTTTCAATCTATGTGTAATCATTCGGTATTTGAGAAATATTTTGGGGCACTAAAAAAACCATGTGGTTAAGGTCTATTCAAATTGTAATTTATAGTGCATAATACATTATGATATATTAATAGTATACTCATTTATTTAGTGGGAATAATGCTATGTTTCGTGTATTATGATTATTTATAAAGAGTGACGTTTGATAGTTATTTTATATATAATTTATATGAGAAAAGTGAGAGAATCACTAATACACATATTCCCTTTAATAACATATAAATTGGCTTTTGACAGTAGTAAAAAAGAACTGTTAATCACAATGATGTTTTAGGGGGTTACCCTTTCTCAATTATAAGAAAAACGGATAATGGGTTCCTTTAACCATGCTAAAAAAAGCCGATAAAGGACCCCCTTCATCAATGCTACCTTTTCACTGATAAATTCCTTGACACCTGAAATTTTCGGTTAATATAACAGCACACCAAAAAGAAAAAACATATAATTTCAAATTCTATATAAAACATGTAATTTCAAACAATTCTATAATTTCAGACAATGAAAAGTACATTTAATTGAAATCATGAATAAAAAATATCCACCCTTGGTATATATAAAAAAAGAACATCTATTTACATTTAAAAACAATTGTTTTATATAATTACTCATAAAATTGTCCAAAAAGCATTTTAAAACAATAATATTTCTTCTTTTTAAATCAATGATTCCCACTCAAAAATGTCCACTATTATACCAGCTTCCAAAAAATCTTCTCAAATTGAGGAAAAGTATTTTCATATATAAGAAAAAAATATCATGTTACTAAAAAATAAAGAAATAAAGTAAAAAATAATATGAAAAAATACATTAATAAAGTGTCAATAATTTTTAAAAATGAGACAATTGGAGTTATACCAATCCAATTGTGTATCTTATTATGGTGGGGATGATTATAACACATCAAAAATGAGATATGGATCATTTTCATAAAATATCAAAACCATCTGAATGTGTTCGCTCGGTTTGGAGTATGTCAATTGTTCTTTTACTAAAATTAAGGCCAATTTTAAATAATTAAACATTTGAAGTTTTATCGGTCACACCATGTGTCGGATTAATGTTTGGATGATTCTTACTTGATATTGATTACTAATATATCATTTTCCTAAATTATTGAAACAATTCAAATGTGTTTTCTTATTTTTCAGTATGTTAGTTGTTTTTTTTCTAAAATGTCATTTTAAACTGGGAACATGCATTAGGATTCATACTGGTCACATTGTGTTTCCATTTGATGTGATACTGCTTCATACACATCAAAATTGACTTATGATTCATTTTCCTAAATTATCAAGGAAATTAAAGTGTGTTTTCTGTTTTTTTAGTGAGTTAGACATTTGGAACTAAAACGAATGATTTTAACTGATTACTAACACTTTTAGTCATATCACTCACACTGTGTGAGGGATTCAGTTTTGTATGACTACTATATGTCAATAATAACACATGTATCATTTTACTAAGGTATTAAAACAATCCAAACATGTTTTCCTAGTTTTTAGTATGTAACATGTTTTTTTCACTTAAATTGATGTCAATTTTAAATAAAAAGGGAAAATTTGAGTTATACAGGACACAACATTCATCGTATTGAGGTGTGGAATATTAATACACTTTAAAAATGCCTAATATATAATATTCTCTAAAATATCATAAAAATATGAATGTGTTTACTCAGTTTTAGAATGTCACTTGTTGTTTTTACTTAAATTAATGTCAATTTTAAATAAAAAGGGACATTTTGAGTTATTCCATCAACATTGTGCATCAAATTTAAGTGATGATAATTCCTAAACATCATAAATTACTAATATATCACTGTATTGTTTTATAAAAACAATTCAAATATGTTTTATTGGTTTTCATAATGTCTCTTGTTTTTTTCTTAAATTAATGTCAATTTTAAATAATATAAGACACTTTGAGTTATACTGACCCCACTATGAATATTATTGAGGTTAGGATGATTATTATACCTTAAAAATTAATTAGAAATAATTTTCCAAAAATATCAAAATATTTTGAAAGCTTTTGTTTGATTTTGGTATGTCACTTATTCGTTTTACTTAAACTAATGTCAATTTGAAAGAAAAAGAGACACTTTTGTTATTATAACCACAATGTGCATCAAATTTAGTTTTGGATGATTCCTATAGATAAAAAATGACATATATTTTTTAAAAAATATCCAAAAAATCCATTTCTAGTTTCTTATTATTCAGTATATCAGTTTTGTTTTTAACTAAAATGTCATTTCAAACATAAAACACATATTTTAAGTCATTCAGGTTGCACCGTGTATTCTATTAAGGCAATGTTGATTCCTACACATCCAAAATTAGTTATAAATATTTTTTCTAAAATATAAAAACAATTCAAATGTGTTTTCTTGGTTTAGAGTATGTAACATGTTCATTTTATAAAATTAATGTGTTTTTTAAATAATGGCACATTTTTATATCTACTGATCACACCAGGCATCATAATTTGGTGTAGCTAATTCATACATGTCACAAATTACTAATGTATCATTGTCCTATATTATTAAAACAATCCGAATTGGTTTTCTAAGATTGTATTATGTATGTTTTGTTATTTACTAAAATTCCATTTCGACCTGGAAAGACGCATCATGTGTAATACTAGTCGCATGAAGCATTAGTTTGACAAGAGAAAACATCATACACATAAAAAACATCTTATGAATAATTTTAAAAAATTATAAAAACAATCGAAGTATATTTTCTTGGTTTTTAGTGAGTGATACATTTTGAATTAAAATTCCAATTTTAAATAGATAATAGACACTTTTAGACATGTTGGTCAAACTATGATTAATATTGATGTGTTATTGACTCCTCCATATCAAAAATTCCTCATTTATTGTTTTAATAAATTATCAAATTAATACAAATGTTTTTCTTATTTTTCGGTATATTAATTTTCATTTTACTTAAATTAATGTCAATTTTAAATAAATAAAAAATAAACATTTAGTTATACTGGCCACACTGTGCATCGTATTGAGGTTCAACAAAGTCCTATATTTCCAAATGGACTAATCGATTGTTTTCTCAAAATATTAAAAAACATGAATTTGTTTCCATAATTTTTGGTATGTCACATGTTGTTCTTACATAAATTATTGTCATTTTTTAAAAAAAAATGAGAGACTGTGAGTTATACTAGATGCACCATGGATCGTATTAAGGTGAGACTGATTCCTACTTGTTATGAATGTAAAATCCATTGTTTTCATGAAATATCAAAACATTCCTAATGTGTTTTATTTGTTTTTTGTATGTCACTTGTTTTTTTACTTAAATTAATGTAAATTTTAAATAAAAAAAGACAATTTGAGTTATACTAGCCACACCAGGCATCGTATTGAGGTGAAGTTGATTCCTACACATAAACAATAACTAATATATAACTGTCCTATAATATAAAAATAATATGAATATGTTTGTTTAGTTTTTAGTATGTCACTAGAAGGTTTTAATTAAATTAATGAAAATATAAAGTAAAAATAAACACTTTGAGTTATACCAACCACACCATTCATCATATTGATGTCTAGCTAATCCATACACATCACAAATGAAAAATATATCGTTCTCCAAAAATATCAAAATAATTTGAATGTGTTTTCATTATTTTCAGTATGTCATTTGTGTTTTTTTACTAAAACATCATTTCAAACTAGAAACACACATTTGGAATCATACTAGTCACACTGTGTATCATATTGAGGATCGGTTAACTCATACAAATAAAAAATGAGTTATGGATTATTTTTATAAAATATGAAAACTATCTGAATGAGTTTTCTTAGTTTTGTGTGTGTCTCTTGTTATTTTTCTACAATTAAGGTTTATTTTAAATAAAAATAGAATTGGAGTTATACCAGTTAAACCATGCATCAGATTGAGGTTTGGTTGATTTCCACCTATTAAAAATTACATATGGATCATTTTCAAGATATATCAAAACATTCTGAATGCTTTTTCTTGGTTTTTAGTATGTTAGTTTGGTTTTTTTATTAAAATGTCATTTCAAACAAGAAACATTAATTATGAGTCATGCCAGTCACATCGTGTGTTGTTTTTTTGTGAGAATGTTTCATACATTTCTCAAGTGACTTATTAATTTTCTTACTATATTATGAAAAAATTGGAGTGCATTTTATTGGTATTAACTAAGTGAAACTTTTTGATCTACAATGTCGATTTTAAACTGATAACGAACAATTTTAGTCATACCGGTCACACCATGCATCAGATTGAGGTGTGGTAGATTATTACAGGTCAATAATAAATCATGGATCATTTTCCAAAAGTATTAAAACATTCTGAATTCCTTTTCTATCTTTTTTGTATGCCATGTGTTGTTTTTATATAAATTAATGTCAATTTGATATAAAAATAAACACTTTGAGTTTTATCAACCACACCACAAATCGTATTTAGGTGTAGAATGTAAATACACATTAAAAATGGTGTAAATATCATTATAAAAAAATATACAAACAATAGGAATGAATTTTCATAGTTTTCAGTATGTCACTTGTTGTTTTTAGTAAAGTTTATGTACATTTTCATTCAAAAAAGAGAAACTTTGAGCAATACATACCACGCCATGTTTCGTATTGAGGTGTGTTTGATTACAACATGTCAAAAATGAATTAAAGATCATTTTCATAATTTATAAATAATTTATGCATTTTCTTAGTTTTAAATAGGTCACTTATTATTTTTACTAAATGTAATGTCAATTTTAAAAAAAGGCCATTTTGGGTAATAACAATCACTTGTTCTTTTTCCCGGTTTTGAGTAGGTTAGAAGCTATGATACCAACTATTTGACCCAAATATTTCATAAATAGATATAAAATATTAATAGATTAATATTCCTTACATAACATAATGATACATTCTAGAATATTTTAGGTCTAGTGCTTTTGGAAACATGGAATCATAAAGAACAAGTTCATAATAGAATCTCATTAAGTTATTCTTTACAATAAACCTTGTTAGGATTATCATTTATAAAACTATTATTAATAAACTAAATATTTGAAAAATAATAAATTGTGATCGTAGTTTCTCAATCAATGTAAAAATGGAGATATCAATTCTCATATAAGAAAGTTAACATAAAAATAGAAGATAAAATGATGACAAAATTAATAATTTCATAAAATGACACACTTTGAGTCATACCAGCCATATCGTTCATTACTATTCCTTCCATTATCTTTTTTTGATAAAATGGAAATAAAAAATTGTTTACATTTATCACATTCCATGAAGTTATCTATAATAAATTTGAAGGAAAGTGATTAATTCTAAAAATATATGAGTGAAAAGATTTTGAGGGAGAGTAAGTATGTGGAAGACATTTTTTGTATGAGTAGTCAAGAATTTAATTTATATTATGATATTTTGGTAGAGAAAATATAATATTATGAGGAAAAACATAGTATATAAATGAACTTTTTATTCTCATTTAATTATTAGTTGTAGTCATGGAGTCCAATCTCTCATGATCATAATATGTTGTGAAAAAACTGGCCCAACTCAAAAAATGGAATCCACCTATATTAGAAAAAAATATTAGGTGAGTAATAATAAAAAGAATGAAGTTAAATAAAAATATCAAACAATACAATACTTCTATGTATGTTGCATCTTCATGATATTTGTGTACATTCTTCATTCAGGCACATTTCCCATTTGTTTCGGAGCACATCTATATTATCTTGTGAATATGAGTTTTCCTGAATGTCATAATATTGAAGAAAAAATATAAAATCACAATGGATTAATAAATATTCTATATGAAATAGTAATTTTCATTGAGAATACACCTTCATGGATTCTAGTTTTTTATGTTATATGATCTCTCTCATAAATTTACTAACACAATAACCACAATATTTTCCATTAATTTGTTTTGGGAACTACTTAAACATTTATTAGAATAACTATTTTTTATATATTTTTTATATAGTGAAATATAATTATATATAACTTGATACTTATCCAATCATAGAGCTTTTATTCTTTATTTTCAATATCCCCTATCCCCATTCCATGTTTTTAATGATAATCATACACTTCCCTCTCATAGAAAAATCCTCATTAAAAAATAATATAAATTATAAAACTTGATGTTTACATCTAAAACATTGGAAGTAGTGTATTACTTATTGACAAATTCCTTCATGTGTGGATAGTTTGTTCGGAATCCATGCATATCTCAGAAATAAATTTTTGGCATATCCAAATTTACCACAATGAACATCTAATGCTGCCTAAAAAAAGGAAAGAATATTTAATGAAAGAAATGAAAATATATTTTATATGATTAAATTTTAGAGTTTTATAACAACATCGTTGATATTAAATTGATTATATAATCTGAAAGTTTTATTTGATTCAATTTGATCAGACATTCCACTATTTCATCATTTTATTTCTATATATTCTATTCTATTCTATAGAAGAGATGTAAGGATTCACTGACACTCTCAACCCCAAATGGAGTCTTTATTTTACTCTTTGTACATATTTTCTTTAAAATAAACTATGTTTTTATGACAATATTTTAACTTTTCATTTACATGAACCTTCAATTATAGTAAATGTTGATATATAATGGGAAGGGGAATGGTGCTTTCAGTAGATCTCTTAGATTGGTTGGTGGATCCTCTAGATTGTTTTCAGACGGTCTTTCATTTCATCCCCTCCTCATGGTCTTCCTGTAATTACATTCAACAGTTCCAGGCATTTTTCATTCATTGTTAAAGGAATATCTTGAAATGTAAATTTTAAATGAATACCTCTTCATCGGTGGGTTTTTTACAATATGTGAGGGCCATGTGATGAATGTTCCAGCAAATTTTTTGATAGTATGTATATCTTTCTAAAAAATTGGAATTGGTAGCTCTACTTTTGGTTCAAGGGATAAACTAATCGACACTCACACATGACCCTTTTGATGTGGTATATTATTTAATATGTCTTTTTAAATATTGAAAAATGTATCCCTCACTACAAGGTGATGATTGGGTGTTTTTGGATAAAATAATTGTCATTATCGCCTTATAGAAAATCAGTGTCAGAAAGGTATCGGTGTCTGTCGGATTCAAAATTCACAGAAACATTTATTAGAATATTTATTACCTCACTTAACACATCTATTTTAGGGGAATGTATAGCCACATATCGGGTGGGGGTGGGGAAGGATATCTACGTGGTTGTTGTTCTTGAGTTGATTCTTCTCTTTGCCTCCCCCCATTAATTTTTCCATCATCTCTCTCTAACATTATAATTCTTCTTCAAAGGTAGATATTATTTTTATCATCTATTTTATTTATTAACATTGATTCTTTTATTCTTTTTATCTCAAAATATTATTAGGGTATCACCCAAAAACCCACACCTCTGGCGTGGCCATATTGTTCAAACGCTTAAGGCCACCGACAATATTTGTTCATTTCGTACAGGTGTTGCTAATTCCTATTTATATGTTATATTTAAAATATAAGAAAATAAGTTATCATTTTTTTGTAATTGTGATATAATTAAAAAAAATTATTATGTAATACTTACACATGTTTTCTACACATTTTGTGTATTTTCATCTACTACTATCATATATTTATTTACATGTGCCTCCTTCCATAGAAAATGGTGTGAGATGGATGTTGCTTTGGATTTAATGTAATAAATCTATATATAAAGACATGAACTTAATTATTGTGTGGTTTAAAATCACATAAAAGCATTATAGTAGATTTTATATATACAACAATTTTTCTCATATATAGTGTACCCCATCCTTGCATTCAGTAGTGGTACACTGGTTTTGCTTTTTATTCCTTATTTTCAGCACTCAGTTGTTTTTTTACAAATAAAATTTTTTTAATCAAAGTGATGAATAAATGTATCATCAAACAATGTATCACTAGACACAATTTACTAGAAAAGAAAAATTTGGACGATACTAGTAAATGTATCCCACACATCATGGGTTATCAGGTGTTCATAGATAAGTGGTGGGTTCGTGTTTATTTCCTCTTTATCATCACTACGAGGATCTCTTGTTAGAATTGTGTGAAATCCTATGTGAAACATTCTAGAAATAATTAATACATATTTATTGTGGGATTTATCTACTATAAATTCACTATAAAATGGATAATGAAGAGGATGTCAGTGTTTCTTTATTGAATTTTTTAGTAAAATGAATAAATGATATCATAGTGTTATTGTAGTCTCATCGCACATCAGTGTCTTTTTCTTGGGAACAACATGTTTCCACGAATCATCATCAATCGTCACATGTTTCCAAGTGATGACTCCAATATAACTTCTAAATATGGATGTTTTTGGGTTAACATGTTTTCCCTACACATTCTATATGACCTCGTATTTTATTCCTTTGGTTTTCTCCTTGATGAATTTTTCTAACACCGTAAAATTATGGTGATCTTATTTTTCCTGTGTCATCAACCATTCATCGAATACCATTTACCCAGAATAAAAATCGTCAATATAATCTTAAGGAGTTTCATCATTGAAATTATGTATATGGTGGTTGTTTCTCTGCACTGAGAGAATTAACATGTTTTGAAACATGTTGTTCCTCATGAATGGGAGCACCATCACATGAAGATGGTCATTCCATTGCACTGAGAGAAGAAACAAGTTGTGGGACCTGTATTTCCTCAGTATTAGGATAACCCTCATTTGAGGAAGTCTTTATCTACATATGTGGTTTAAAATTTAATTTAGAGTACATAAATGTATCATAAAATGGATAATTACATGAGGTAACATGATATATAATACAAAAAAGTAACCTGCTTATTGAACTCTTTTTTCATTTGTATGGTTAAAAGGATTTGAACCCTATATCGATGATAAAAATCATTTTATTATGGTCTCATATTATATATATAAAACTTTCTACAATGGGAAAACATGAAAATGATTGCGACATTCCAATGAAAGGGTCATCCTCAGATGAATATTCATCTTACCTATCAGTGGAGTTGGTCGATAACAAAACAATTGAACACACTTGGTTTACAATATCTAGAATATAAAATACATCTAACTCCTAATATTGAATTATAAATAGTTTATCATTTTACACATACTTAATGAAACCAACTTTCAAGAACCCCAATTCATTGATTTTAACAAGACTTAAGTGGTTAACCCAATTGCATTGAAAAATTGGCACTTGTAATATTATATAATCCAACTCCAATAATTTTTTTAATGATGCCAAAGTCTAAAATATTCATATAAATTGTATTCTTGTTCTTATTAATAGAAACTAACATTGCTTCATCCATGACTTTGACTCCACTATTTTCTATAGTACTGTCCTCATCATGCTCATTTGTATAGAATATATGACCATTAATTACATAACCATTATATGAAAATACACACACACATGGTCCTATGACTAGCCATAGAATTAATTTTGAAATTGAATCTTCATTATCATCTGAATCCTTTAAAATAAGTTCTGAAAACCATCCTATAAACAGTTTATTATATGTATTTGATATCCATCATTCATCCCTTGATGGATTAAAATGCCAAAGAATTAATTTGCGGGTTTCAACATATGGGTCAATCTACAAATTGTTATGTAAAATGTAAAGATGGGCCAATATCCAATCTTTAATATAAATTTTTATAATATTTCATCCTGAAATTCCTTCACTAGAAATATTCCCAGTGCAAAAATATTTTGGTAAAAAAAATTCAACACCAAATAGGTATTCTATTCAGAATTCAATGGCTTCCATTACAATATATCACTCTGTAATACAACCCTCTGGAAAACATTGATTTTTGACATAACATTTCATTATATTCATATATCATTCAGTGGGGTACATCTATCTATATTTTACAATACCATATAGTCGATTATCTCTCACTGATTTAACTATCAAATGAACCATAATATCAAAGAATTCTTGTTGGAAGAACATTTTCAAATCACATAATCTGATGGAAATTTCACTTTCCATAGACATAAATATCCTCGTGTCTATAACTTTTCTACATATATCTTTGAGTAAGAATCATATCTTTGTTAATGTATGATAGAAATTCTTGGAAAAAATTAAACATAAAGTTATAGGAATTAGATCTTGCATCAAATCATGTAAGTCATGTGATTTCAGACCCTTTAACTTTAGATAAGTCATTGGCACAATGTTCTTGATATTCGATAAGTACCCCTCTAGAAACATTATGTCATTCATGAAGATGAAAAAACCATATCTCTCTTATTTGAAAATATTTTAAGAAATTGGAGGAAGAGAATTTCATTTTTTATCCTTCACTGGTGCCAAATCTTACTAAATTCTCATTTCAACAATTCCTATCATATCCTTAATTCAACCCTTTGTTTTTTCATGTGCATTTAGTGACGTCACGATGACACTATCACATAAATTATTTTTAAAAAGAAAAAAATCAAGAGAATTTCAGACGTATAGACAATTACAGTATGATAAGTCAAAAAATGATCTCCTTTTAGAATTAGATTTCATATGTTTTTTCAAAAAAGGTTTACCAAAGGCACTGTCCACATCTTTTAAATTCTAATATATTTGATTACCTATTAGTGGACATGGTTTTTTATGTTATTTTAAACATCCATTGATTTATTTCATCCAAGATCGGTACTTAGGTTATCAGGGTAGAAATCTGTGATATCTTAGAAAAATGGTTTTTGATGAATGTTTCAGTCTAATTGAATGTGTACCTTTTTAATAGATGGGGTAACCTTGAGTTCCTTTAATTCTACATCCTACAAATTTTCCATATGAAAAATAGTCATTTATCATCCCATACAATGTGGCTATCAATGTGATATCGTTATTTCTGTAAGATTCATACAACGTAACACTTGAATCCCATAATATTTTCAAATCCCTGATTAATGGATCCAATAAAACATCAGTATCATTACCCAGTTCTTTTTATGAATAAATTAGCATAGATAACATGATGTATTTTTTTTCATGCCTAAACATGGTGGAAAGTTATAATTTACCAACATAATTTCCCATGTATTGTGAGTGTGGATTTTAAACCAAAATGATTCACTCTATCTGTAGATAACGTAAGATGGAGGTCTCTTAGCTCACCCCCAAATTTAAGATACTCGTGATGAATTCTCTTCCATAGGGAAGAGTCTTCCGAGTAACATAGCTTCCCATATTTATTTCTTGTGTCTACATTCTAAATTATACAGCTTTACTATGTCTAAAAATGATGTATATTAAGTAAAACCACCATACAATGGCATCTTTGCACAACTATTTAACATTTCCAAATTTTTTTATGCAATCATGAAGTTCCTCATCAACTATACTTATCACTTCCTTAATATAATTTTCTTCATCATTCACATCAGTAATGACATCCTCAACACAGTCTAGTCCATTTTACACCCTTGTAATTTTATTAGATGATCCATAAATCATAGTGTTATGCCAACCACTGTCAATATTCTCTTTTTCCTCATGTTTATTCCAGGTTTTTTAACTTCGATCTATTCCGTGATAGATCAAGTGTTCTTATAACTTATATAGATTAATTTGTATTGAATAAGAACTGTGTAAACATGTACAAAGGGTTTGAGAAGGGTTATGTACATGATCTTTTGTAAACATGAAGAGATATTTCACACCATATTAATACTTTTTTAGACGATTGACATCCATCCATTATTTATTTATATATATCCTTTTTTATTTGGTAGTGTTAATATTTATCAAAATAATTACACAAAACATTGATATAAATATTATCTATGTCTAAAAATGTTATATAATTTAAGTCTCCATCAATATTTATCCCCAATATCCACATTCTAGAACCAAGGTCCTTCAAATTAGATCTTCTAGATAAATCAATCTTTATCTCTTCCTCTGTTTCCTTTATTGGTCCAACTAAGAGAAAAATATCAAAATAAATAAGTAAAATGAAAATTCTCCTATCATAATACTTCTTCATATAGTATCAATTATTTACATTACACTTCATGACAATTAATTCTACCATGAAAGAACTGAAATTACTATTAAATTTTATTAGTGCCAACTTAAGCCCAAAAAACTCCATTTGAGGATGAAAACAAAACTTATATTCAATTTTTCATTAAACGATCCTGTTTATCTATGTACATAGCTTCCTCTGAATCTCCATGATGGAATATAATCCTGAAATCCATTTGTTCATGAAATAAACCTTAAATGGAAACCAAGATGAGAACCATCTAAATTATTATATTCATTACATTAGGGGAGAAAATATAACTGAAATATAATCCTTCTATGTACTTAAATTCATTACCCTTTTGATGGTGTTATTATCAATCTACATGTATTTCCTATATATTGTCATGGTTTTTAAAATTTTATAAAAATATAAAATTAAAATAGTATGGAAAAAAATTTAAATGTCCATTGAAAACCATTTATAAACATACATTTGAAATCCCATTAAAAACCCAACCATTTATAAAAATTTCTATTCCAAATAACACACACTTTTGAAATTAAACTAATCAGTTCTGAAAACTCTTTTACAAAAACAAAATTCCTTTTTTTAAATAATTCATGGAATATTCATGACCCAAAAATCATTATCATTTAAAATGAGAAACAACCCTCTATATTTTGAAAATTTTAATTTAAAACATCACACACCCCTTATTAAAATGAAACCAGCATTACAAATGATTTCAAATCATTCACATACAATCAGGTGAGTTTCAAAAACATTTCATGCATCCTATATCCATGCAAATTGTTTATATAATTTTAAATATATTTAAAATTCAAAAGGGTAAGTTGAAAAAATTTATTGTTTTAAAAAAAATTTCAAAACATTTTATTTTTAATTCATACTACAATGAGGCCAATAGTCGACCAATTTTGAATCCTACAAAAATGAAAATCCACATGATTTACCTACACATTTTATATTTGGGACATTCTTATAGACTCTGAAAACTATAAAATTATTTAAAATTATCTAGTGAATGAGATAACTAGTGTATTATACATCAGGACCTATTTCTTAAATTATATGGTTCCCAAGAAACCAAATAAGTGGAAGTGAGAAACAAGAAACCAATGATCATCACATGAATAAATATAATGTAATTTTTTTCTAAATTATTTTAAAAAATAAACATAAATGATTATGAAAAAACTACAATTCATATGTCCATTGAAAACTATTTATAAAATTATATTTTAAATCGTATTAAAAAAACAACCGTTTATACAAATTCCTCATTAAAATAACACATCCTCATTAAAATGAACTTATAAATTTCATAAACTCTTTCACAGAAACACAATTTATTTTTTTAATGAATTCAAGTATAATTCATGGCCCAATAGTACTAGTGATATAAAATGAATGAAACTCTTAAATATTTGTCAAATTTTCATTTAAAAAATCACACATCCCTTGTTAAAATGAAACTAACATTAAACATGCTTTGAAAACATTAACATCCCTTCATAAAAATCCAATTAGGTGAGTTGACAAATAGTTTGCATGAAACATAAGTCCATGTCATGTGTTTGACTAATCTAAAAGAAATTTGAAACTAAAAAATTGTATGTTGATCACATAGAATTTTTTACAAAAAAAATTAATGAACATGAATAATTTTAAAAGTGGAACTTTTGAATGTTCACATAAAAATATATCCCCAAATAGGAACTTTATAAAATATAATGATGACATAGTGGAGTCATAGGCACTTGAAACAATATTATTTTTTTATCAACAGTTAATTTGTAATTATGCATTGATTGAGTAAAAAACATCATGGATTATGGGAAAAATATTTAGTTTTCTTCTTATTATTTTATATATAGATATCTTAATAGTTATTGAATTCAAAAGATTCATGGAAGCTAATGTGTTAGGTGATTTGACTGACATCACAATCTAATCAGGAGAAGAATCCATGTCAAATAAATGATCCACACTATAGGGTGGGATATATTGAAAATGTTTTGGAGAATTCTATATCTAAATATTTGAATTAGATTACAACCATAAAAAAGATAAGTATCAAATGAAAAGTTTCTAAATCAAGGGGAAAAGATCCAAAGAATTATGTAATTGGATTTTAACAAAAAAATCTAGATCCAAAAGGGATGTAAGACATGTCTCAATGTTTTTTAGAATTAAAGTTGGGTGTCCAGTATAGGGGGAGATCATAGAGTATGATTTCTTCATAGATGGAGGCACCACCTCTTAATTATGGTAAACATATAGATAGTGGAATTTTTTGGTATATAAAAAAGTCTAAACGCATTCCAAATAACTACATAAAACTGTTGAATATATCACAAAAAATATATTTCTAACATAGATCACACCCACCAACTCAGAGCACATCCATATCCTTGTTTCACATTATCTAGGAAGAAACTAGTAAGGGTGTGAGTTCGTAAAAGTATAGCATGAATATATCATCTCTCATATAGATAAAAAAATTTCATGACCAATCAATGAGTTGAGTGTGATATCATGTAACATGTATCCCAATAGGGATCCACCATGACATAAATGTGAACAATCCTATTTACAAAACATTTTTAATTCCCCAATCATAGCTTTGAACAAAGAATAAAAAATTCTAATCAACCATCTTCATGTATTGAAATACTAAAACTATCATAATTTATAAAATAATACATTGTATGTTAATTGTTAACTCCTTCAAAAACATATTTTCAATTAATACACACATATACCAAAAAAATTTGAAACTTAAGAAATCATCTTATCTTTATTAAAACAAGGCTTTTCAATTTGAATATCAAATCCACCAAGGTTATAAAATAAACCATTTTTTTAAAAACAATGTATTAATTTCTAATATATAACCATCCATGTGAAATAAAATTTTCATAAAAAATGGCCATTTATGCTTCAAAATGATCAAACCATTTTTACCCAAATTTCAATGGAAAAAACATGAATTCAAAAAACAGATTAATCAGAAGAATAATAAATTTCATATAAACACCTACATGAAAAATCATGGATTAAAAAACAATGAATTTGAGATGAGAAGCCTCCTTGACGTAGTTCCTTAGAAACCCTAACCTAGGGATTCTCCACTATAAAATTGATATCAAGTAAAATTATCATATATGTCTCATATGATTTTGAACCAAAAAATATTTATATATTAGTAATTCATAATAATGTAAAAAATGGCATACCCACAGTGGGAGTAGGGTCTGACAGTAGCGATGTCGGGGTAAGCTGTGGAGGCGGCATCATGGGCCATGGAGGGGTTCACATTAGAGGTGGGTTCATGGTAGAAATGGGTTAGTGGGGGAGGAGGGTCCACAATGGAGGTGGTTATGCGGCTATTGAGGGTCTGCGAAAGAGGAGGGTCTGCAGCAAATGAGGCTTCACAGTGGAGGACCGGTCGTTTAAGAGGAGTGCTCGCAGCGGAGGAGGGGTCATGGAGGAAGTGGGGTGGTGGTGGAGTAGGGGTTGGCGGCAATAGAGATGTGGTCTGGGTAGAGGAGGGGTCGGTGACATAGGAATCGTCATCCGTAAGAGCTTGAGTTGTGCAATGGAAGGTGGGTTCTATTTGGGTTTATTTATAAAAGCAGGTGAACCTTTTATCAACAGTAGCAAAAAAAGTCCAGATAAAGGTACGTTTTATCAGCGGTAAAATAGAAAGCACTGATAAAACATGCCATTGTCAACACTTTTTCGCACTAATAAAGAGGATCCATTATCACCAATAAATGTTTAGTAGTGAAAAATACACTTTTTTGAGTACTTTATTAGCACTGATAAAGATCTCTCTTTATCAACGGTAAAAAAGTGCTGATAAAACAATAATGATAATAAATTATTTATATTTTTACATATATTTATAACAAAATATTTATAATAATTAAATATTAATTTATTTATAATAGTAACCATAAATAAATTTATACATTAAAATTTATATATAACACATATATATATTTATAATTATAAATTTATAATAAATATACTTATTATATTTATTAATGTTTATAATTAATATCTTTATGTGTGTGTGTTTAATGCAATTGTACCCCCAAACACCAATTACATATAATTAATATCTTTATTATAATTTTATTGTTATTACAATATATATTGATTTATTTAGAATTATAATTATAAATATACTTGTAATATTTAGAATTCTAATGATAAATATTTGTATTGTTTATAAATATTTTTATATATTTATAAATATATTTTTTAAATAAAAAATTTATTATAATATTTAAATAATATAAAATCTAATATATTAATTTATTTAAATTATTAAGAAATAATTATGAAATAAATAAATATTTATTATATATATATTTTGTTTATTGTCATAATTATAAATACATTTATATAAATATTTTTATATTCTTATGAAATTAAAATTAATATATTAATTATATATATTCAAATATATATATATATATATATAAACTTCTGAAATTAAAATAAATATATTGATCATATATATTTTTATAATTTCATAATTATTTAAATAATAATATATATATATAATTAAATAATTATAAAATTATAATAAATATATTTATAATAAATATATTTATAATTATAATTATAAATAAATATTTATTTATTAATAGTCATAAATATATATATATATATACATATACATTTGAAGAGTTATGAAAATAAAATAAATAAATAAATTATATATATAATTTATAATTTCATAATAATTTAAATAAATAAATATTTATATTTAAATAATTATAAAATTATAATAAATGTATTTAATTACTGTTTTTATTTTTGTTTCATAAGTATTTATATATTTATATTTATATTTAAATTTATGGCTACCAATAAATAAATATATATTTATAATTATAAATATAAATATAATAACAATATTTATTATAATTTCAAAATAATATATATATAAATATATAATTGTTTATATAATTATGAAATTATAAAAATATATATAATTAATTTATTTATTTTAATTTAATAAGTATTTAAATTTATATATTTATTTATTTATAATTATAATTCTGTATAATTAATATATATTTTTTATTTCATAATTATTTAAAAATATTTAATTATTTATTTATTTATATTTACGAATATAACTAATATATATATATTTTTATAGTTATAATTTTAAATGTAATAAAGATATTTATTTTAATTTTATATTTATTTACATATATATAATTATAATTATAAATATAAATATTTGTGTATTTGTATAACTATCTCTATATATTTAAAAATATAATTATATAGTTATATATATTTATAAAATTGTAGTTATGATAAATATATTTATCATGATTTTATGTATTTACGCAATCAAAATAGCGTCATGGGAAAATGAATAAATCTTATACACTGAATAATGTATAGATCATAAAAAATGAGTCATCATATATATACACAACATTAATAGTAATGAGATGTAATGTATAAATAAGTATTCATGATTAATACAAAACATATGATTGTTAATTATATTCATGTATTATTTAACCAAATTCACTGAATATATATATATATATGTATGTATATGTATATTTATTAATATTAATATACATATTTAAAAATTATTTATCTATAATTATAATTATACATATTTAATAATTACGTATATATAATAATTATTATACATGATTAAAAAGTATTTTTATATAATTATAAATATATATATTAAAAAATTATTTATATATAATTATAAATAAATATATATATAAATATAATAAATATAATAAATATATTTTCTATTTAATGAAATTATATATATATATATTTACATTTTTAAATAATATATATTAATTATAAACTTGCATTTTATATTTAATGTCAACAAATAAAAATTATTTTTGAATATATATACAATAAATTTATATAAATTATGAATATTTTAAAAAAACATTTATAATTACTAAAAATGGCCCGGATAAAGTGTACATTTATCAGCGATTTTCTAGAATTAATAAATCCCCCTGTTATTAATGCTTTATTCTTAGCACTAATAAAACTAGGTGCATCCCTTGATTGGATATTTGGTATTTATGTAATAAATCAAGTCAATAGAATAAATTATAACGTAATAAATCTTTTTCATAGTTTTATTTTATTATTGGATTCTAACTACTACTAATAAATTAACTCTCATATATCAACAAATGGATTCTGTGTGAGTTTTTAATTGTAGAACCCATGATATATACTAAATCCCATATGCATCATTGATATAGTCAAAAAACACAATCTAAGAACCCTTGTAGAGTTTAGAAGGCATTCAGTTTACATTTTTAAATTATGTATGATTTATTCAATTGGTCGATGTATGAAATAATTTCATTCTCTTTAAATATATCATGGTCACAAAAAATGATTTCATATATTTGGGTATTAATTTATTCAAATTTTCCAAAAATGACAACTCAAATATTTTTTACGTTACATATTTTTCATTTTATTTCTTCAGCTGTTTAAGAAACAAGAGTACCCTATTTGAAATCCAATTATGTGTATCATTAACTATTGAATAATAGTAACTAATATTAAATCCCTCATATAACCCCAAAAAAATTTATATAAATAGAGAACATAAAATAGACAAACTAGTAAAGAACCACAATCAACGTATAAAAGTTTTTCCCCATTTCGAGGATCTTAATAACTTAAATATTAACATTTTTTGCTTAAAACTAATATTTTTCTCTTTAATGCACAAAATACACTGTTTATTACCTCCTCCCAATCAATTTACCTTCATATACCTTCTTCTAACTTTTTATCTAACCATTACATACATATTACGTTGAAACCTGGCCTAACCTATTGTTCACCCACCATAGCCCTTTCTAATTCACCAATCATGAATTCCCAATATCCTATACTATTTTTTTTAAGATTCCTATTATGTTGTGTCTTGTTTTCCCTTGTTTTATTGGTTTATTAATATATTTTATATTTTAATCTCGAATATAATTAATAACAATGTTTATTTTCATTATATTTGAACATCTCCATAGAATATCTATTTGAGTATTCCTTAAAATTCATTAAAATATAAAATATGAATTTTAAATATTATATTAATCCGCTAAATTTTTTTTTATAATAGAATTTAATATTTAATTTCAAAAAAGTTTTTTTTTCAAAAATGTCAATTTTTTAAATAAATTTTATTACATAATTGTTTTAATTCCTCATGACCATTTAATACTGTATTATTTTACTATTAGTCAATTCAGTTTAACGTATCCAAAATATAAATCATTAAAAATTTACTATGAATATATTGATATTCACTACTTTTATAATAAATTTAATTTCATATAAAAATATTCTAGTACATATAGTAAATTTACGTAGGTGTAAAAATTCATATATATATATATATATATTATGATATAATTAAAACAGCAAGTTCTATTAGAATATTGAAAAATTGAATGAATAAAATGGGTAACTATGACAGGGAATGTGATAAATTAAACATTAAATAAAAATATAATTTAAATAAATGACAATAACATGGGTTGAAATATGTTATACAATCAGAACAATTATTGAAATTATATGTATCATGGTGGATGCGTGAAAAAATTATATAATTCAATATAGTTTTCTGATAATCTATTAAAACATTTATTGTTTTGAGTTCCATAAATATTATCTATCATCAATAAAATTTCTAAACCAATGTGTTATTTTTCATTGTCTAACCCCACCAATACTCCTTCTGAGTCATTATAGATATATAGAGTGGTTATAAGTCCCACCACTAACAGTACACATGGTGAAAACTATCACAAAGTGTATGAAATAATGTTTTTGAGACACATTATTCATATTAATATAAATCATGTTAAAAAATGAGTTATTATATGTCAAAAGAATTATAAAAATGATGGGTCACCATTGATTATTATTTTGAAGAATTTTAATTCTCAGAATATTAATAAAATAATATATGTTTAATATGTTTAAACAAGGTTTTTGGTGGTGGAATAATAGGTCGAAAGAACCATAAGACATATTTCAATAGTAAAGTAAATCATCAAATCCTGGAAGACTAAATTAGAATGATTAGGATCACAATGGAATACCATTGAGTGTCTAATGGGATGGTAATGAGTTCATTATAATTTCCCTTTCGATCATAATCATGTTGTAATTCCACTTAGATTCTTATGAATCACTAAATCCTGGTTGGGTTCAACCACGAGTCTAGCGAGGGACTCAGATAACCATTTCAAGTGGGGTTTATTTATTCATTTCCAGTATGATAACATATTCATCATTTGTTAATTATTATTCCACGATTTATATAGGATGGGTAGAAACCTTTATCATACATCCATGACCCCCATTCTTCTCCATTGATCTCGATGGTTGTGAGGAACGAAGATAATCAGTTTCGGTCTCCCATTATTTTATTTTCTTTATCGATCACTAATTGATTATGTTTTATATGGGATAGGGATTTTTGTGTGATTTCATCATAGATTAGTGAAATCACACAACAATAATGGATATTTTTTGGTTAATGGGTACAATAAATAATAAATAGAGGGTTGTTCTTTATTACTTATTGTTTTGGTGAGGATGATTCACCCATAATTTTTTTTAAATATAATTATTATATGGGTAAAATTGATATATTAATAGATTAAGGAATTTGGATATTTTTATCATAAATAATCAGGTGTATTCTACCAAGAACCCACACATTCTTTTTTTATTCATATGTGGATACGCTACTATAAAACTTTTTAAATTGGGATGGTTAGGGTTTTAATTATAAAATTAATTAAAAAAATTATTAATTAATTAATAAATTTTAGTGTCTTGTTATTGGGGGTAAATATTTTGAGGGTGACTGATGTAGTCCTATATAAGTATTAAATAGCATTACCTGAGGGATTAACTAATTTGAAGGAGGTAGGTGGTACCTAAATTATTAGTACAGACATTGTGTGTGTGTGTCATTGACATTGTAGGTCGTATGTATACACGAGTGACGACATCATTCCATCATCATTTATTTATTTTTTAAGAGACAAAAAAGGGGGAGACCATCACCCCCAAGGAGAAATAAAAAACCTGTCACAAGCATAAGGAGGTCTGAAATAATGTAACTTAAGGGAATCCCCCCGAATGAGATCCACACCCTTTGGTTTCAAGAGATCCCCATTTGAGATGTAGTAGATGTTGGATTTGGGCTCAGCCGAGGAGGCAAGGTGATTCGCTACTTTTTTCCCTTCACGCCACGTGTGAAGCACTTTGGTGTTGTTATTGAGAAGCACATCCAGACACCTTCTAATGGTATAGTATATTGTCCGTGGGATGGAACCGATACCCTTTAGATTGCTATGAAGAATGAGGGAGTCCATCACCACTTTAGAGAAAATGATATTGGCCTATTGGTGAAGGGTGAGGACAATAAGAGTGGCCTTGGCCTCTACCTAGATGGAGGACCCACTACCCAGATAGGCAGAGAACGCCATAATGATTGTGCCTTTGGAGTCACAAACAACCCCACCTCCACATATGGTTCTAAAGTGACATGAACCATCAGTATTTAGATTCAAACCTCAAGTTGGAGGATTCCACCACACCCAGAGGGGTCTTAGAGTATTACTTGGAAGAAGAGGAGCTGGAACATTGAGAAGTAGGTGCTACAAGGTAGGAGCCTCCTACAATCCAGTAAAAAGCTTGACCATATCCAGAAGCAGGTTCCTGATACACACAATAATGGATCTACCAGAGGATTGGGTCCCATCAAAGATTATCTGGTTCTGAGCATTCCAAAAACACCACCAGGACGAATGAAGCACCAGAGTGCGGGTTGTCTTCTCCGTGCCGGAAGCACCCATGCCGCTGAACCATAACTTCAAGAAGGAGGCATCATATTTTGAAGACATCAAGAAAGTGGTGAATGGGAAAAAATAATGCCACGCCTAATTTTCTCAATCACCCTCAAAAAAATCTGCCCCACTTATTCTTCTTGTTTATTCTTGCAACAAAAGCACATGGATGCCAAGATGATGCTGCAAATTTTTAATATTGGCTTCTATGGGGAGATCACTGTTCCTCAACTTCCAGAGAAGGAAGTTAAACATTATTTGTAACTTTTTTCCCCATAGGGTATCATTTCAGCCATCCGATAGAGGTTGTGCATTCGAGACACGTTGAAATTACTTAGAAGAAAAGGTTCCCAAGCTGGATGGAGTGAAAACACATCTATCCTCCACATCAGTGATAATGAAGAGATCAAAAATTATCATCTGATCCATATCAATCACAATAGAAATGAAGTATGTATGTAAGGTTGCTTTTTTGAATATGATATCAGAAACGGGGCACACCACAAATCCAATGGGAACTCTAGCACAGTTTTGTTACCAGAACTATAAGTTTCCATTCCCCATGATCTAGTGGGTAATGGGTTGAATGGATGGAATACGAGTGAGGATATTGGACCATAAGGGAGTAGCACAATGTGTGGCCTGACCCTGTCCCACATTCCATCGGCCTTCCCTGGATTTCCCCTAATGTGAGCGCTGCTCAAGGACCACCCATGAATATTTAGCATGCATGCAATGATAGTTTCACCAAGGATCCTGACATTGATTCCTCCTTACTGAACTGGGCGATCCATTTTCCCCCAAGAGGCCCAATGCCTTTTTCCCTCTTGAAGATCATCCCAGATGAAGTTTGATAAAATCTGATCGATCATGGAGATAACATCCTTGGTTACGTGGACTAAAGAAATTGCATGAACAAGAGTTGATAACAAGATGATATTAACTAATGAAATCTGACCCCCAATGTAGCGGAACTTGTTCTTCTAATTGAGCACTTTACCCATGATTCTACTCACCACATTGTCGATGTCCCTAATCCGGAACCTACCTGAGGAGATGGGAGATCCTAGATAATCCATCGAAAATTAAACTCTCTACATGCCAAAGGATTTTTATAGGGACAAGGCGCGTCCTGATGAACACTTATTGGAGATGAAGAGGTTGCTCTTGGCCGAATTGACGATCTAGCCACTCAATTAGCAATAGGTCTCTAGAGCTTCAGTTAAACCTCTGATCGATCTTCTGCTGGAATTCATGAAAACTAGTGTGTCTTCTACAAACATCAAGTGAGTAATGAAAAGGGATCACAATCTCCTGTGGTAGGGGTGAATCTCTCTATTTGACACACACTTGTTGATGAGATGGCTCAGAACATCCTGGGAAAGGATGAAGTGGGTAGGGGATAATGGATCCCACTATCTAAGGCCATGATAGGCCTTGAAGAAACCATGAATATTGCCCATGTAGGAAACTTCAATCCATTGGGAACTAAAACACTTGAAGAAAAGATCTGTGGACCTGGGAGAGAACCTCATACCTGTTCAGACCATGTTGATGAAGCTATACATGATCCGATCATACGCCATGTTCATGTCAATTTTGATGACCATGTTGGATCAATGTGTTTTGTTGTCGAGGTCACTAAATAGGTATTGGTCCAAGGGAATGGATCCTTTGATGCACCTTCCCTTCACAAAACCATGTTGTTTTAGGGAAACCCATTCTAGGAGAAGAGTCCCAATTCTGGAGTTGATGATACTGGCCAAAGTTTTTTAAGGCATGTTGCGCATACTCACATGTCTGAAGTGTATAAGGGATGAATGGTTCTTGTTCTTGGGGATAAGAACCTGGGTTGTAGTAGACTCAACCTATGGTAGGCTCTCCCTTGAAAAATTCTTGAATAGCTGTGATAACATCATGCATATTAAAGTACCATGTACCTCTATAGAACCATCCCGGGAACCCACTCGGGCCTGGCACTCTCTCATTATTGATGTTGAGCATATCCGCATGAATCTCAGCTTCCTCGAGAATGGAACCAAGAAATTCATTGAACATGGTAGAGACGATTCTTGGAATAAAATTAAGAACGTCTTCATTCCTCCCTGGATAGCCATTAGGCATTCATGGGTTAGGACCTACCAGAAGATCAAGAAAAAAGGTATGATCACTAGCCCCCACAACATCACGGTCTTCCAAAGAGGTGACATCATTCATTGAGGGGTTCAAATGGGGTTTCATTTCTTTGATGCATGCATGAAAAAAGGTAGTGTTTTGTCCCCCTCCCTTAACTATTTGGCTTGTGTGTAACAAGTTCTACAGGATTTTAGACTTATGTAAAGGGAACATGATTGCATATCTATGGGTTATTGAGGAGTCTAATATCTGGGTATAACCAATATATGTAGATTAATATGCCTTGTTTATGGTTTTTAGATTTTTATATGTTGGGAAAATGATGTATTCTATTGATCCTTGGGCTAGTGAATGAAATAGACTCTTCGAGAAATGTCCGAGCAGAATTAAAAACATATAGGACACTTGGTAGGTTCCCTCAACACACGAATGGGGTGGTTGGGAGGGAGGGTTTTTTTGGGATTGAGTCACGGGGTCATGTCCCTATGATATTTATTTTTGGGATTTTATTATAGTGTGTGTGAGCCACCATTTGACGATTGTAAGACACATTTTTAAAGGTTACTAGGTATGTCTTTTGTGATTCCCCAAGGGTTTGTTTTCTAGGATAATGTTCTGTAATTAATGTTTTAGTGATGAGATCATCATTTACGTGTTATGTTATCTTTTAAAAATGCTAAATATTTCCTTATATGTGTTTGGATAGTGATTTATAGGTTGAATCTAAGGATGCATATAATTGCATCAAATAGTTTGGGTTTGCAATCTAATTGTTTTTCTGAAATGTGATTCAACTAATTTGATTGATCAACATGGAGGGAATTATGTGTTTTATACCCAATTAAATGTTTAAATAATGGGAATGAGGTGTTTTATGTTTATAATATAAACCTATGTGATGAAAGACCTTATTGTAAGTGAATAATAGATTGATCAAAAACTCAATGGGTCTTTTATGAATTTGTGAAATGAACTTCCATGAGTATGATGGGTTAGCTAATTAATATTCTGGTTAGACTTGTTATCTGAGATATGATATTTTTGGTTATGATAAAAATGAAATTTTATCTTCTGGGAGATAATATTGGATAAGGATGAGTAGTGACTCATATGGTCGGACTTAGTGTACTTTGTGCTTATAGTTGGATGTTTCCTAGAAAAGGTAAAGGATTTATATGTGTTTTCAGAGGGACACATAAATGTATAATTAATTGTTGGGTGTAAGTTATGTGACTCCTTTACTTTTATCTTTAATTTTATAATGGTTTTCGAATGATAAGTATTGACTAGTATGCATTAGATTTCTATGAATGTCTCATTCCAGAGTTCCATAAGAAGTTTGGGGCTATAAGTGAGTCCTGAGTTTTCTACCAAGTGGATTATTCCAAATAAAATCAAATAATAGAAGAATAAAGGCCCATTTCCAAGGTACCTAACTAGGTTACAATTTATGGATATCTAAAATAGATATGATGGTGTTATTTTTTCATTATTATGTCACAGTTGATGTTTAGTCCAACTCTGAAACTAGGTAACCATTTAGTATTCTGTTATTTGACTCGGTGATTAGATCAATTGGGAGGTCAGGGTACCATCATTGTATTTTTACATTTATTATAAGGTCTATACTATCATGGAGTTGGGTTTCCGTAATGGTTTAATTTCAATATAACAAATGTGATTTCCCAAATTGTAAAAAATTATATAGGTTTATGTGAAGTGGTGGTCTAGTTATTATATGATAAATCAACATGCATTAACCTTTTTGAGTGTTATGAGTTTTTATATTATGTTACACTTTAACTAAAAAATATAAATTGTGTTATATATTAGGATCCCCATTAGGGGTGGAATATTTATTTTTACACTCACACCGTACACTTTCACCTTGGTGAATATACAAAGCATTAGTTTGAGATTCAATTATGGGAATGGAACCATTGAAGGGGTTATAATTTGATGTAGCATCTCTTTGATGGGAGTTGGTTCTAAGGTGTGGGGAGGAACCATACAAGAAACTATACTACTAGATTTTATTTTATTTTTACATTATGTCACATATATGACTAACCTAATAAGAGATATACATTATTTTAAGGACTCGTGCATTCTAATATTGGGATTCATTATAATATATTAGGATTATTTTATTTGTAGAGGTCAACATTATAGTATAACTTTATATTGGGATATGTTCTATTTTTTACCTACTTAATTTTATTGAATTCTTATGATTTATAGGGTATATATTCTCTAAAGCAGTATGTGAGGCCATAATACAGATGGTAAACACTATATCTCAAATTTTCACACAATGAAAACTCTAAGGATCCATTATTATCAATTATATTTAAACATTTTATTTCATAATGTTATAATTTGTTTGTAAAACTATAAACTAAAATTTTTAATTCTTTACAAATATATTATCTAAATATGAATATTTGGGAGTTTTTAAAAAACAGGTTTATGTGCGCAAATGTTGAAAATAATTTTCCATACAAATATTAATTTCATTAGATAAAATATAATTTATATTTATAATTAGTAGGTACACATTATTTAACTCTGAAAATAATAACTTTTATTGAAAAAATACCCAATCAATTTTTTATATAAAATAATGGTTACAAAGTACAAGATACAACTGCAAGTGGTGTGGGGACTCATAGAGGTTTATAGTAGTGATGACTGAGGGAATCAGCTGTATGAAGTGACCCTCATCATAAGAAAAATACCTAAGGCTATAGAAAATAGAGATTATCTCACTAATTTTCACCTTAGAAGCTAGTAAATCAGGAACAGTATTAACTTTACAACAATTGTGGATAATGATAGTATGATTTTTCACTAGTCTGCTGCATCTTATGAAGGAGATTTCTATGTACCATGAGGTTTTGTTGATACCAAGAAACACATTTTGAATGAGAAGTGATTCAATCTCAACTACCTCAAGAGGTAAATTTTTTTTATCGCATATCTGTATCGCTGTGAGAATTTAAAGTGCATCAGATTGGAGAGAGTCTCCCCCACCAAAATAAGATGAAAACCAGATAATGACTGATCCCCAATAGTCCCTAATCACCCCTCCACCACATATAATCTCCATAAGACAGGACCCATCAGTATTAAGTTTGAGACCTTGAAGAGTATGATACTACCAAACCCATCATCCATATCCCACATTGTCTGCCAAACACTTGATAGAAGATGAAGCCGGAAAAGAACTAAGGGATTGGGCATCCTACCAGCCCTACACAGTCGAGTCAGGTCCAGAAGTATGCTCATTGTTTTGAGGAATATACCTATACTGTACGTAGAAAAGTCTTTATCTCTAAAATCATTCCTATAGGAACATATACTCCAACACCCCCGACCGATAAGCAGAATGACTATGGTCTTCCACTCTAAACCCAAACATCATGCCCCCTAAAACCAGCGCCGAAGAAAGTTCTCAACAGAAACCCACTACATCATCCATCATGTGACATTCACAAACTCTCCCCAGATCAAATATTCCCAATATCTTCTTCAAAATAGGTGTCTTATGGTCTTAATAACGATCTACCGATAGCATTTTCACCTCGATGCTAGGATTATTCCCATCCACTGAACTTTCGCCTCAATAGGAAGCACCTTGTTCCTAACACTCCACACTAAAAATTTTAATTTCAATGGGAAATATTTGAACCATAGCTTCTCTCCCAAACATCCATGTCTTTCTGGTTAGTTTCAATATTATGAATGTCTCTTGGATTGAACACCCGTGAAAATTAACCAGTGAAGATGCATTTTTCTGAGTCAGTCCTTAGAAGGATACTGTCAAAAATGCCCTTTTGGTTCTTGTCAAAGGTGGCCTGGATAAAGCTGGGGTGGCCAATATCCACTGTGAATGTGATGTTTGGGGTGGGGCATCTTTTAAAACTAATAATCAACCCAACCCAACTCTCTTTTCTAGTATTTTATTTCACTCATTCCAATGATCCATCATGTATGTTGTTGAATGAAGCCAATATGGGGCTGGATGATTGTTGCATGGTTAAAGGTCTTTCTCACTAAAGCTGCATGTCATGACCATACTTACCTTCATGTATTTTTCCCACATCATCTTCCCTTGTAGCATATCACAAGATACCTTTGCATGAAGACCCCTCATAGTCCCAGAAACACTTTTAATGTTTATGCCCACCTTCGAGATATGTCTAGACAACCTCTTCCACAATTCCCAATGGTGTTTACCATCCAAATTATTATCCCATAAAAAGGTCTCCATCACACTCTCCACGTGATAAATCACCTTCTTGTGTACATTATGCATGTAAATAACATGAAAAGGCATATATTTAAGTTCAATGTTGATCATGGGGATTCTCCCATCGAATGATAGAAACTTATTCTTCTAAATGAGGATACGGCCCATAATACAATCAGTAGTCTTATAAAAATGATAAATAAATGGTTTTTTAGAGACATAGCTTCCCCCAGATAATCCATGGTGAAGGAACCTCAATTCATACCCAACATGCTTTCCAGGGGGCTCATACTTCTGTATGAATATTTATTAGGTGTAAATAATGAACTTTTATCTCTATTAATGACTTGCCCACTCCATGTGTAGTATGTTTCCAAAACTATGTTGAACCCTTTAATTGATATCCTTAATCCATTGAAAAGCAAAATTATATCATCATAAAAACATCAAGTCAGAAATTCCACCTTATAGGTGCCCTGTGTTGTAAGGAATAATCTTTCCCGAGCAGGTTAAATGATGGATATAACGGCCTAACACATCTTGGGACAAAATGAATAAGTAGGGGGAGAGGGGATCCCCCTGTCTTAGCCCACAGATATCCATGAAGAACCAAAACTTATTAACCATGTAGGATATTTTCATCAAGGTTGAGCTGAATCCCCATAAGAACAGATCAATCACCCATTGGGAGAACCTCATACAAGAAAGGGCTTTGATAAAAAAACTCCACATAACCCTATCATATGACTTTTTCATGTCTAATCTAATTAAAATATTACTCTCAAATGTCTTCTGATTAATCTCTATAGAAAATTAATTACATATGGTAATGATAAATTAGAATAGTAAAATTAAAATAGTTGTTTTAAAGGAATTAGTTTCATATGAGTTATATATTTTTTTATCAAAATAAAATAAAATAATCTTCTTCAAAATATGACACAAAAATTATTTTTAAAAACATAAAAAAATATAAGCACTCCTTAAATTATTAATTAATATTACATAATAATAAACAAACCAAAAAATATTGAAAAGTCATTTTCATATAAATACATTTTTTATTATATCTTATGTTTTAATTTAAAATATTATATTCTCATATTCAAAAATTGATTTTGATTAAATTGATCCAAATTTTGGATTCATCACATAAATATTTGGTAATATGGTTCATATTATATTTTTAGTATTAATGTAAATACCATTGTTAATTTATATTCATAATTAATATGTGTTCATGTGTAAATGATTCATATTGAATATTTAATAATAAAAAATTTACATACAACGTCTAAAAATTCTTGTTTGTTATGAAAGTCATAACCAAATTTCTAACATTAAATTTATAAACCTAATTCACCTAACATAAAAAACAAACATAACACCCATGTGATTCTATTCCTACCACTTTATAAACTCTAGATCTTTTTGTATAGTCAGTATAATGCTGACATCACTCCTTTATTATCTCCCAGCTTTTATATTAAAGAACTCATCTTTTTATAAGCCTCAATATTTTTATTTTATTATGAATCTACATATTCATAATAATTTCTTTACTATACAAATGATATTATAAAAATTAGATACTACCCTTTCCAATCATTGAACCCATTTAAAAATCCATTTTTTATAGTCATCATGCTTCCATAATCATTCCTTGATTTTTCATATTCGTGCTAAAATTGTCCAACTCAAATAATATTAAAGGGTATCCATGTAAATAATATATAAAAACTGGTTATGTTTATGAAAATGTTTTGTAATTAATTTATTAACAAATCTATATTTATGTTACATGATGTTGATGTGTGTCTCTAAAATCCATGACAAGTGGTAAGGGATTTCCATCTCAAATTCTTCTCTTTGAAAAACATTTTTAAATAGGAACCAAATATCATTTATATTATTTATATATACATACAATTTGAGATGTTATATCATGAAATTTGATTATTCGTGGTATTTTAAGATCATGTTTATTCCCTCTTTTTCAATAATTTTTTATTGAATTTAAACTGATGACATAAGTGTGGGGGGGGGGGTCTTATCTCAATCTTCATTCGTTGAGACTCATGTCATAATAAGCACCTATTTTCTATTAAGTGATTCATACATTTCAATGTTTCAATTTTTTAATGTTACTCATGAAATTTATGAAGAACCAAAAATTTATACTTTTATCACTCTTCCATATTCTCTTTATTCCAGAGTTACCAAAACGATATCAAAACTAAAATAATTTTTATCGTGGAAAACCCATCGTAGGTTTTGGAAAAGTAAAATTGTTTTGAATTTAATATAAAATACATTTGTTTATATATAATGGAAAGTGTGTATTAATGTTTTGTTGATGCACTAAGGCATAATCATCTCAAAAATTGTTGGTTGAGAATTGACTCAATCATCAACCCAACACACAATGAATCGGCCTAAGACAAAATAACTTGCTAGAAACTTCTAGGGGTTATGATATAAAATATTCACATTACCATTATCATGCATCATAATGGAATTTTTCTTACTATTTACTTGGTATACTACTAATGAATTATATTGAATCCAATTACTATCTTCCATGAAAAAACCAATACATTTTATATACCCATGCCACTATATTTCTCTAATAAAGGTACATCATTTTAATTTGATGATACCCCACAAATTAAGTATTGATTAGGGTATTTTCTACTAGAAATATACATTATTTTATTGAATGGAGAAGTATCTGATTTTTTATTTCATAATTATATATATTTCCAAGTTTTGATCAGTAATATTATCCATAGGGAGTGGTAAGACTGGTCCTAGGGACTGTTATAGTTAATGAAATGGACTTATTCAGATGATGAATGGTGATTAGGTTTATACAACCTCTTGATGCATCAAAATATATTATGAGGAAAAACAAGTTTGCTTTTGGTGTGTGTTGTCACGACCCGACCTCGGGGCCCGTGCCGTGACTACCCCAAGCCCGCCTTCCATAGGCCAGGGGCTGGCGACTAGCACCAAGGCGTAAAATCCCAGTAAACAGGGAAGGCATTGCCTTTATAAGTAACAACCACACAGAGTCAGCAAGCGGAAAGTAAAGTGCAGAAAGTAAAGGGGGCCGGAAATACAAGTCCAACTGTAAAGTACAACTGAAAAAAAGTAAAGTACAGCAACAGAAGAAAAGACGGCGGCCTCGTGTCATCCACTGGCAATCCCACCTGAAGGGTGGGTACAGATAGCCTCCAGGCTCCTCGGGTCCCACGTCCGCTCCGAGCACGTCCCGCCCAGTGGTCCACCTCCAGGTACTGTCCTGCTCCACGCCCCAACCGCGATCAGCGCTGTCCGTCGTCTGCATCCAACACAACAAGGTGCGGGCATAGCCCGTGCAGGGGTGAGTATAAGCTACTCAGTAAGGACCCCGAGACCCCCGAAGGTCTCCCGAAATCCACAAAGGATATAGCACAAAAGAAAGATGCAATCACGAAGTAACATCTGACTCGACTTAGGTATATGCCCATACATATACCTAAGTCCCCACTTCTAGCTCTGCTCACGAGCTCAAGAACAACTCAATCCACAAAGGAAAGCAAGACCCAAATCCACAAGGAGAGTAAACAGTAAATCCACAAAGGATAGTTCAACACAATCCACAAAGGGGAGTAACATAAGATTCAGCTCAACCAGGTATACTTTTTCAGATGACGTCAAAGATGATCACTGATCCATCTAAGTCGTCGGACCCACGAAGGATCGATAGGTACTAACCCCCGCAAAGACCCACGTAGGATCGGGCTCACACAGAACCTGTAGGCAGTGGCTCACACAGAACCGGTAGTAAGGACCCACATAGGATCGGGCTCACACAGAACCTGTAGCACTGATCCACGTAGGATCGCTGAGTGCAGTAGTCGACGCAGTCCACTGAGGATCTCTGCACAGTCGTCGCCGCAGTCCACGGAGGATCTCTGCTATGCCGTCATCGCAGTCCACGAAGGATCTCTGCTCTGCCGTCGTCGCAGTCCACGGAGGATCTCTGCTCTGCCGTCGTCGCAGTCCACGGAGGATCTCTGCTCTGCCGTCGTCGCAGTCCACGGAGGATCTCTCCTCTGCCGTCATCGCAGTCCACGGAGGATCTCTGCTCTGTCGTCGAAGTCACAGCCAGCGCTAGGGTTCCCGCACTTAGCGAGCTCGTTTAGGAGGGTCCGCTCCACGAGCCGAGAGGCTGATACATCAACTGACACGTAGTCCGAAGTTGATGTATCCAAAAGTTCCGTATCGACAACAGGATCTCAACGCGACAGACGGCGCGTCAATCGGACGCCCGGTCTGAGAGTTATTGGCATTTTCGTCCCAGGGGCCCGGTTGGTTTTTAGGGCAAAACCAACCCGACCGTACTCCGCCTGTATCCGATCCTCGGGCGGAGTATGCCAAAAGTTCCGTCTCACTTAGAGGAAACTACCACAGCTGACGGTACGTCGATCGGACGTCCGTAGCTCAAGTTATGAGCGTTTCCGCTCCGAGGGCCCGGTTGGTTTCGTGTACGAACCAACCCGGCCGAACCCAAAGTCTTCCGAAACCTTGAGTATAATATACCGAAACGACCGTCTCGATCCAAGGATCGCGTAGCCGCTGACGGTTCGTCAATCGGAGGTCTCAGGCCCAAGATATGGGTGAAAGACCGAAGAGGGCCCGAAACGGGGGTTCTGGGCCCGGGGCGACCCGGCCCGAACCCCCCCCTGGGTCGGCCGAACCGGGTCGGCCCGACCCGGTCCGAACCGGCTCGGCCGGGTCCGGTCCGGCCTGGGCGCGGCCCGGCCGACCGGACCGGCCGGCTCGGCTTCGGCCGAGCGGCCGAAGGAAGCTGCCGCGGGGCACCGCCCCGCGGCTCGGTGGAAAACGCGGCCCCGCGGGGGGCCGCCGCGTCCGTTCCCGGTTCCGCGCGGCCGCGGAACCGGCCGCCGCCGCCGCGGCGGAAGTTCTCCACGGCGGCGCGCCGGGCGCCGCCGCCGCCTTCCGCGGGCCGCCGGAGTTGCTCCAGTGGCCCGTTTTGCCTCCCGTCTGCGCCGTTGCTCCTCCCGGGGGCCGACCTTCACTGCGGAATCATCAAATGGTCCTTGCGTCGTGCTTTTGCCGTCGCCCGCCAAATCCGCACAAAAAGGAAGATCGGCGGAGGGTTGCCGGGTCTTGTTCGTTAGACCCGCACCCTCCGCATTAGTCGTAAACAACGGGAGAAACAAGGAATAACCAATCAACAATTTTAAATAAATTTAAAATTGTTCCGTGATCGGTTCTTTATTTTAAAAGAAATAAAATCACGGGAAAGGAAAATATTTCAAAACAACCCTTACCTTGTCGTCGTCGTCGGACGAGAGGTCGTCGCGGAATCGCTCGTCGCGGATGAAGGAGATCGTCGCGTCATCGCGGTATCCGGCGTCGCGTCGCCAATCTCCGGATCAAGATCAAACGGATTAATTTAAATCCGTTGATATTGAATTATAAAAAGGGGAGAAATAAACGATTCGTTTCTCACCTTAATTGCCGAACGAGAATCGGCCGCGGAAGAAGAGGCGTCGCCGAAGAACGTCGCGGGTAGAGTTCGTCGACGTCGCAGATCACGGTGTGCGTCGTCGAATTCCGGTCGCCGGCGTTCTTCGCGTTCTTCGCGTTCTTCGCGGGGGAGCTGAAGGAACAAAGATCCTCTCAAATCCTTTCAAAGGATTTTTAGGTTGGTCTTATTTTATAAACATGCCAACAAACGCAAAAACGTAAGTAACGACCCATCAGTTTGTTGAATTAATTCAACGAGCGAAACAGCCCATTTAATTCACGAAATAAACCGCTCAATTAAATGGTCTGTTAAGAATTTAAGAAAACGCGTCGGTTGACTTTTCAGTTACTTTGATGGGTTTTCGCGGGTGCGTTACTTAGCGAAAGAAACGGTGGGGCTCGTGCGGGCCCCACCTCACAAATATCCTACCAAGGGGGTAGGATATTTCTGGATAGCATCCTATCCAGTTCAACTCAGTTCAAGCCGTCTTTAAGTGGCTTCAAGTGGCTTCCAAGCAGCTTAAGTGAAATAAAATAAAGTTGTCGCACAAACTTTATTTTATTTCTGACTTAAAGCCCCAAAATTTAAAAACCACGTCTGAGCAAACGCAACTCCGGAAGAGGCGTTCCTAAGCAAATACCGGCGCTGCGATTTCATCGGTGCCCTCAGAATTTGATTCCGGGCACCGGTTCAAAAGATAGAAAAACCCGCTCGTCCGTTCACTGAAAGTACCCGAGCCAAACTTCGGAAATTGATTCCGGGCACACCGGGCCTCGGAATCAGGTGCCGTCTGAAGCTACGCTCTTGTAAAATTCCAAGGAAAATTAAGAAAAAAATTTCCTTGAAATTTTCGGGTCTTTACATTACTCCCACCTCAGGGCTTTACGTCCCCGTAAAGATACATCAAAAACTAGGGGAACAAATGGGGGTACTGAGCACGCATCTGAGCCTCCCGCTCCCAAGTGCTCTCCTGGAGGTTCCCGTGCTGCCATCTGACGCGCACAAGAGGAATCGACCGCCCACGTAGGACCCGCTCCTGTCGATCCTCGATCTCCACTGGGACCTCCGCAAAAGTCGCCCCATCGTCCACGTCCAGCTCCCCAAAGTCGATGATGTGCGTCGGGTCGTGCACGTATCTCCTCAGCTGAGACACGTGGAAGACGTCGTGCACCCGGTGCAACTGAGGTGGTAGAGCCAGGCGATAAGCCACCTCTCCTATCCTGCTGAGGACCTGGAAAGGCCCGATGAAGCGTGGAGACAACTTGCCGCCTCGGCCAAATCTCCGTAAACCACGTCGAGGTGAGACACGCAAAAAGACGTGGTCGCCATCCTCGAACTCCAGTGGCCTCCGCCTCCTGTCAGCATATGACTTCTGCCGGCTCTCAGTTTTCCTCATCCTCTCCTGGATGATCTGGACCTTCTCTGTCGTGGCTCGGACCATCTCTGGTCCCACGAGTGCCGACTCCCCAGGGTCTGTCCAGCACAACGGTGATCTGCAGGGTCTGCCGTACAACGCCTCGTATGGTGCCATCCCGATGGTGGAGTGGTAGCTGTTGTTGTACGCGAACTCCACCAAGGGTAGGTGGTCCTCCCAGCTGCGACCAAAGTCGAGAACACATGCACAGAGCATGTCCTCGAGTGTCTGTATGGTCCTCTCAGTCTGACCATCCGTCTGAGGGTGGAAGGCTGTGCTCAGATGGAGCCGCGTCCCGAACGCCTCCTGCAACCCCTTCCAAAGCCCGGAAGTGAAACGAGCATCTCGATCGGAGACGATAGACGATGGCACACCGTGAAGCCGTACGATCTCCTGGACGTAAAGACGTCCCAAGCTCTCCACTGAGCCCTGCTCTCTGATGGGTAAGAAGTGTGCCGACTTGGTGAGTCGGTCGACAATCACCCAAATGGAGTCGTGACCTCTGGAAGTGCGTGGAAGTCCAGTCACGAAGTCCATAGATATTCCATCCCACTTCCACTCCGGGACCTCCAAGGGCTGTACCAAGCCTGCTGGTACCTGATGCTCTACCTTCACCTACTGGCAGGTGAGGCATCGTGAAACGAACTTTGCCACATCTTTCTTCATGCCCGGCCACCAGTGCTGTCGTCTGAGATCCTGGTACATCTTCGCCACTCCGGGATGTACCGCCAAGGGAGAAGTGTGAAACTCTCTCAGCACCTCCTCTCGTAAAGAAACTGGTACGAAGGTACGCCCTCTGAAAAGGATGTCGTGCTCTGCTCCAAGGGAGAAGCCATCAGGCGCCTGACCTGAGGATATCAGTGCACGCCGGGTCTCACAGTCAGCGTCCCCACGCTGAGTCTCTCTGACCCACTGTAGAAGTGGAGGAGAGACTGTGAGAGACTGAAGAAAGGCTGCTCCGTCTCTATCCACAAAGGATATCTGTAAGGAGGCCAGCTGCTCTGTCGCCTCCTCAAGTAGCTGAATGCTCGTCCTCCTGCTGAGGGCATCGGCTACCACGTTCCCCTTCCCAGGAGTATAGACTATCTCAAAGTCATAGTCCTGGAGGAACTCAAGCCATCTCCACTGTCTCAGGTTCAGGTCCTTCTGCGAGAAGATATACCTGAGACTCTGGTGGTCAGAAAAGACTGTGAAGCGCTCGCCCATCAGATAGTGCCGCCACATCTTCAGAGCGAAGACCACTGCTGCTAACTCCAGGTCATGAGTGGCGTAGTTCTGCTCATGCGGCCTCAACTGACGTGATCCGTAGGTGATCACGGCCCGCTCCTGCATCAGGACGCATCCGAGTCCAGTCCCTGATGCGTCGTAGTAAACTACGTATCCAACTCCCTCCTCAGGCAACCTCAAGATAGGTGCGATGGTCAACTTCTGCCTCAGCTCCTGGAAGCTCTACTGACATCTGTCTGACCACACAAAGGGTTTCCCCTTCTTTGTCAAGGCTGAGAGGGGTGCCGCAACTCTGGAGAAGTCTGGCACGAATCTCCGATAGTATCCAGGTAGGCCCAAGAAGCTCCGCACCTCCGTCACGCTCTTGGGTGGCTCCCAATCTAGTACTGCCTCGATCTTCGCGGGATCCACTGCAACTCCCGCCTCAGAGATGACGTGCCCCAAGAAATGGACCTCACGTAACCAGAACTGGTATTTTGAGAGCTTGCCATAAAGCTGGTGCTCTCGGAGCGTGTCTAGCACAACTCGCAGGTGGTAGGCATGCTCCTCCTCAGTCGTCGAGTATACCAAAATGTCGTCAATGAAGACCACGACAAATCGGTCGAGGTATGGCTGGAAGATCCTGTTCATGAGGCTCATGAACACTACTGGAGCATTGGTTACGCCGAACGGCATAACCAAGAACTCATAATGGCCATACCGACACCTGAAGGTCGTCTTCTGCACGTCCTCGTCTCGAACTCTGAGCTGATGATAGCCTGACCGGAGGTCTATCTTCGAGAACCACCGCGCTCCCTTGAGCTGATCGAAGAGGTCATCAATCCGTGGCAGCGGATACTTGTTCCTCACTGTCACCTGGTTCAGGCGACGATAGTCGACACACAGTCGCAAGCTCCCGTCCGCCTTCTTGGCGAACAAAATCGGGGAAGCCCAGGGTGAAACACTGGGTCGGATAAACCCCTTGCTCTGCAAGTCCTCCAACTGTACCCGCAGCTCCCGAAGCTCGGCGGGGGCCATCCGATATGCTGGAGTAGATATCAGGGTTGTCCCGGGGTAAAAGTCGATGTAAAAGTCTACCTCTCTATGAGGAGGTAGCCCTGGAACGTCGTCGGGAAAGACATCCACGTACTGGTCCACCACTGCAGGAAAAGCTGGACTCCGCACGTCCACTGCTCCTAGGATGAGGCTAGCCAACTGATGAGAGATGGGCTGCGCTCTCCTCCGTGGAAGTCCATCCTGTGCTGAAAAGGTTCCCTTCTCGCCGGTGAAGGTAAACCTGCTCCCGTCGGTGCGAACACATCGCACCTTGCGCCTAAAACAGTCGATCTGGGCATGAACCGTGGATAGCCAATCCATGCCCAAGATGACGTCGTAAGGCCTCGACGCCGCTACAAGGAGATCCCAGCCGAAGCTCTCGCCTCCTAGAGTAAGCTCACACTGCCGGCACCAGTGCGTAATCATCGAGTCCGCTCCCGTAGGAGTCTCTAGCCATAAGGATCGAGCCAACGGCTCAGTCGGAATCTCCGAGCTCCGAACAAGGGCAGAGGCTATGAAAGAGTGACTCACTCCTGTGTCTATAAGTACTGCAGCAAGGGTGGAATAGACACAGATCGTACCTCGAATCATCTCTGGCACGTCGGGGTCGTAGGCCTCCACTGCCTGGAGTTGGGCCTGTCCCTGCCCGCCAGCTCCATGTAGTCGAGGTGGCCCTCCTGGTGGTGGTGGGGGTAGAGCCTGGAAGCGTCGCCCACCACCCGCTGCTCGGCCAGCTCCTCTGCCTCGTCCGCCTCCTCCCTGCGGACCGCCACGGTCGACCCTCTGCCTCTGCCTGGGTGGCCCCTCCACCGTCTGCTGCTCCTCTGATCGGCGAGTCGGGAAGTCACGAGCCATGTGACCCTGCCCGCCGCAAGAGTAGCACAGCCTGCCTCTCGGAAGGCTGGCACTCCGCTGTGTGCCCCGCACCGCTGAGCCGGTGTCCTGAGGCCGTCTTCGTGGGGGTCTGGTCTGCCTGGACCCAAGAGTCATCCGTCGGCTACCTGCTGCCGAAGTCTCAGCTACCTGCCGCCCTGCGCTAGGTCTCGCCGCTGAAGAAGGCTCTGCCAGGAAGCTCTCGATCAGGAGGGCTCGCTCCAGCACTCCCGCCTGGGTCGGAATGCTGAGGGAGATCAGCGACGCCCGAATCTCCTGTCGCAAGCCCTGCTCGAAGGTCCGGGCCCGAAAAAAGGGGTCCCGTACCATGTCGGTCGAGTAGCGAGATAGGTCAGTGAACCTCGCCGCGTACTGAGCGACCGTCATGCTGCCCTGGCGCAGCTGGAGAAGCTCCTGGATGCGCACCGCTCGGAGGGTGGCCGGGACGAACTCAGAGCGGAAGAGGCTCTCGAAGTCCGCCCAGAGCAAGGATGCCTCATCGTGAACCTGGAGCATCAAGCTCCACCATCGTCCTGCCGCCGCCTGCAGGAGGATCGCTGCGAGAATCACCATGAGATCCGCTGGTGTCCTCACTAGCCTGAAGATCCGTACCACCGCCTCTAGCCAGTCCTCGGCGGCCTGGGGGTCCGCCTCACCGCGAAACCAGGGCGGTCGCTGGCTCTGAAACTCATGCAGTGCCCTGAGGCGACGTGCATCATCAGCGTCTGGTACTGGAAGCATCGGTGGCTCGGCGGGTAAGGCTACCGCCGGTGCCACTGCTGGAAAAGGGCCCTGCACCGAGGCCTCGTCGCTCGGTGGGCTGCCGTCGCGCCCTACACTCGGAACCCTAGCTGGCTGTCGTCGTGGGGCCATCCTGAAAAGGAGAACAAGAGCACCACAGTCAGAACAGTATACCTGGTGAGCTGGCACAAGTAATCACAAGGAAAACTTGAGACTTTCATAAAGCAGATCAGTATACCCGGTGAGCTGACACAAGCAATCACAAAGAAACTTGAAACACACACGCAATAAATGTTTTCATGCATTAAGTCGGAAATCAGGAGTCAGGGTCCTGGTGTACGGATACGTCGGCCGCCGCACCAACACTGGGCTCCCTGAACTGATAACCACACTCAATACACTAAACACTATTGCTTCATATAGAAAGAAAAGACGATCAGAGTTTGCGGTAGTACCGACCACCTCTGATACCAATTTGTCACGACCCGACCTCGGGGCCCGTGCCGTGACTACCCCAAGCCCGCCTTCCATAGGCCAGGGGCTGGCGACTAGCACCAAGGCGTAAAATCCCAGTAAACAGGGAAGGCATTGCCTTTATAAGTAACAACCACACAGAGTCAGCAAGCGGAAAGTAAAGTGCAGAAAGTAAAGGGGGCCGGAAATACAAGTCCAACTGTAAAGTACAACTGAAAAAAAGTAAAGTACAGCAACAGAAGAAAAGACGGCGGCCTCGTGTCGTCCACTGGCAATCCCACCTGAAGGGTGGGTACAGATAGCCTCCAGGCTCCTCGGGTCCCACGTCCGCTCCGAGCACGTCCCGCCCAGTGGTCCACCTCCAGGTACTGTCCTGCTCCACGCCCCAACCGCGATCAGCGCTGTCCGTCGTCTGCATCCAACACAACAAGGTGCGGGCATAGCCCGTGCAGGGGTGAGTATAAGCTACTCAGTAAGGACCCCGAGACCCCCGAAGGTCTCCCGAAATCCACAAAGGATATAGCACAAAAGAAAGATGCAATCACGAAGTAACATCTGACTCGACTTAGGTATATGCCCATACATATACCTAAGTCCCCACTTCTAGCTCTGCTCACGAGCTCAAGAACAACTCAATCCACAAAGGAAAGCAAGACCCAAATCCACAAGGAGAGTAAACAGTAAATCCACAAAGGATAGTTCAACACAATCCACAAAGGGGAGTAACATAAGATTCAGCTCAACCAGGTATACTTTTTCAGATGACGTCAAAGATGATCACTGATCCATCTAAGTCGTCGGACCCACGAAGGATCGATAGGTACTAACCCCCGCAAAGACCCACGTAGGATCGGGCTCACACAGAACCTGTAGGCAGTGGCTCACACAGAACCGGTAGTAAGGACCCACATAGGATCGGGCTCACACAGAACCTGTAGCACTGATCCACGTAGGATCGCTGAGTGCAGTAGTCGACGCAGTCCACTGAGGATCTCTGCACAGTCGTCGCCGCAGTCCACGGAGGATCTCTGCTCTGCCGTCGTCGCAGTCCACGGAGGATCTCTGCTCTGCCGTCGTCGCAGTCCACGGAGGATCTCTGCTCTGCCGTCGTCGCAGTCCACGGAGGATCTCTCCTCTGCCGTCATCGCAGTCCACGGAGGATCTCTGCTCTGTCGTCGAAGTCACAACCAGCGCTAGGGTTCCCGCACTTAGCGAGCTCGTTTAGGAGGGTCCGCTCCACGAGCCGAGAGGCTGATACATCAACTGACACGTAGTCCGAAGTTGATGTATCCAAAAGTTCCGTATCGACAACAGGATCTCAACGCGACAAACGGCGCGTCAATCGGACGCCCGGTCTGAGAGTTATTGGCATTTTCGTCCCAGGGGCCCGGTTGGTTTTTAGGGCAAAACCAACCCGACCGTACTCCGCCTGTATCCGATCCTCGGGCGGAGTATGCCAAAAGTTCCGTCTCACTTAGAGGAAACTACCACAGCTGACGGTACATCGATCGGACGTCCGTAGCTCAAGTTATGAGCGTTTCCGCTCCGAGGGCCCGGTTGGTTTCGTGTACGAACCAACCCGGCCGAACCCAAAGTCTTCCGAAACCTTGAGTATAATATACCGAAACGACCGTCTCGATCCAAGGATCGCGTAGCCGCTGACGGTTCGTCAATCGGAGGTCTCAGGCCCAAGATATGGGTGAAAGACCGAAGAGGGCCCGAAACGGGGGTTCTGGGCCCGGGGCGACCCGGCCCGAACCCCCCCCTGGGTCGGCCGAACCGGGTCGGCCCGAACCGGGTCGGCCCGACCCGGTCCGAACTGGCTCGGCCGGGTCCGGTCCGGCCGGGGCGCGGCCCGGCCGACCGGACCGGCCGGCTCGGCTTCGGCCGAGCGGCCGAAGGAAGCTGCCGCGGGGCGCCGCCCCGCGGCTCGGTGGAAAACGCGGCCCCGCGGGGGGCCGCCTGTCACGCGGACGCGGTCGGGCCGCCGCGTCCGTTCCCGGTTCCGCGCGGCCGCGGAACCGGCCGCCGCCGCCGCGGCGGAAGTTCTCCACGGCGGCGCGCCGGGCGCCGCCGCCGCCTTCCGCGGGCCGCCGGAGTTGCTCCAGTGGCCCGTTTTGCCTCCCGTCTGCGCCGTTGCTCCTCCCGGGGGCCGACCTTCACTGCGGAATCATCAAACGGTCCTTGCGTCGTGCTTTTGCCGTCGCCCGCCAAATCCGCACAAAAAGGAAGATCGGCGGAGGGTTGCCGGGTCTTGTTCGTTAGACCCGCACCCTCCGCATTAGTCCTAAACAACGGGAGAAACAAGGAATAACCAATCAACAATTTTAAATAAATTTAAAATTGTTCCGTGATCGGTTCTTTATTTTAAAAGAAATAAAATCACGGGAAAGGAAAATATTTCAAAACAACCCTTACCTTGTCGTCGTCGTCGGACGAGAGGTCGTCGCGGAATCACTCGTCGCGGATGAAGGAGATCGTCGCGTCATCGCGGTATCCGGCGTCGCGTCGCCAATCTCCGGATCAAGATCAAACGGATTAATTTAAATCCGTTGATATTGAATTATAAAAAGGGGAGAAATAAACGATTCGTTTCTCACCTTAATTGCCGAACGAGAATCGGCCGCGGAAGAAGAGGCGTCGCCGAAGAACGTCGCAGGTAGAGTTCATCGACGTCGCAGATCACGGTGTGCGTCGTCGAATTCCGGTCGCCGGCGTTCTTCGCGTTCTTCGCGTTCTTCGCGGGGGAGCTGAAGGAACAAAGATCCTCTCAAATCCTTTCAAAGGATTTTTAGGTTGGTCTTATTTTATAAACATGCCAACAAACGCAAAAACGTAAGTAACGACCCATCAGTTTGTTGAATTAATTCAACGAGCGAAACAGCCCATTTAATTCACGAAATAAACCGCTCAATTAAATGGTCTGTTAAGAATTTAAGAAAACGCGTCGGTTGACTTTTCAGTTACTTTGATGGGTTTTCGCGGGTGCGTTACTTAGCGAAAGAAACGGCGGGGCTCGTGCGGGCCCCACCTCACAAATATCCTACCAAGGGGGTAGGATATTTCTGGATAGCATCCTATCCAGTTCAACTCAGTTCAAGCCGTCTTTAAGTGGCTTCAAGTGGCTTCCAAGCAGCTTAAGTGAAATAAAATAAAGTTGTCGCACAAACTTTATTTTATTTCTGACTTAAAGCCCCAAAATTTAAAAACCACGTCTGAGCAAACGCAACTCCGGAAGAGGCGTTCCTAAGCAAATACCGGCGCTGCGATTTCATCGGTGCCCTCAGAATTTGATTCTGGGCACCGGTTCAAAAGATAGAAAAACCCGCTCGTCCGTTCACTGAAAGTACCCGAGCCAAACTTCGGAAATTGATTCCGGGCACACCGGGCCTCGGAATCAGGTGCCGTCTGAAGCTGCGCTCTTGTAAAATTCCAAGGAAAATTAAGAAAAAAATTTCCTTGAAATTTTCGGGTCTTTACATGTGTCTAGTCCCATTATAGAGAAATGTATTGGAATAGGGCATCGATAATAGGTTTTTATGTCCAAAATTATGCATTCTATAAGTATGATATCAATGATTATGATTATAAATATTTTCATTTATTTCCATGGATATAAAATTACTTCAGTTTTATTAGATTATGTAATTTTTATTTCATTTTTTTCTTTCATATAATTTTTTCAATGTTTATATAATGATATATTCTACAATGTACAACTCTTTGATAAGAATCTAAGATCATCCTTATTTTATTACATTCCACAAGAAACCTAGAGGATTACTATGTGTGATTTTCTAGATTTAATGAATAGTATAATAAATTTCTAACAATATCCATGCGCTACATATAAAATTTTTTAATGTAATTTATGCATGTATATAGTATTACATGGATAAAAAACATTTGGATCCTATAGTAACTCTTGAATTAATTACCAATAATTTAATATAACTATTGTATCTGGGTTTTTCGAGTTAGGGTTGTTAGAGTTTGAATCAGTTTATGTTTAGTATCATCCTTGAGGACTAGATTAAGATGAACCAAGTGAGATAGAAAATTTACTATAAAAATACCCCATGATTTCCAAGGAATACTCTAGAAAAAATAGAATTAAGTATATTTTATAATCCAATATAATGATATAATTATGTGTATTCTATTGTATAAATTTTAAGACTAACAATTGGAATGAGAACTACATCAACACCCATATTCAATGTAAGGACATTCCCATTGAAATATGTAATGATGATATAGATGAGGATAATCATTTTATAGCTATAAAATATTCACACCAATATAAAGTATCCTATTGATGCACAACAAGGTGTAACTATATTGGATCACTTCATTTGATAAAAGCATCCAATACCTATTGGAACTTATAATGCATTGGTAATTGAACAATGTATCATGTCCCTATCAATGAACATTATCTGTTTGGGTAGTAGTGAAAAGAAAAAGAATCATCGTAGAGTTCTATTATCTAAAATGATACACAGATTAATAGTGATCACTAATTGTAAATAGTAAAGGAAAATATAAAATCATGTGTATGGAGTAGGGATCATTCAATGAGGTATTCCATTAAAGATTCATTCTTAATTAGAAAAGATAATAAATTGATATGTAGTTCCTTAATATTAAATAGAATGTGGGGGAAAATAATAGTGAGTATGAGGATAAAATTACCGGGTTAGGAAGGAATGATTCAAAATATGTACATAGACCATCAAACAAGATTAATCATTTATTTGATTAGTTAAAACTATTCCTTTGAATAGAGTTGGTATCTCAAACATTTTCATCATATGACCATATTGTCTCAAATGCAATTAAGATATAAAATGAGGTATCTAGGACATTTATATTCAATAGAAATCAGAAGCATAACATAATAGATGAACATCAAAGTAAATAAATTTGGAAATGGGGAAGAAAAGAATGATGGTAATTCCCATGTGTGATAATTCTACAAAGAAACATCATAGGAATTATAGGAAGGGAACAATAGTTTGTTAATAGTGAAGAGGAAAATTATTTGAGTCTCACCAATGAAATGGTATGGTTGAAGCTATTGATGTTCAATGATTTATCTTTTGAGATAATGAACATTATGCGAACTGATTCCCCAAACATGAGTGGAATTTGACTTAAAAATGTTAAGGGATTGAGTATAAGATTATTATTTTTCCAAAGCTAATGTAAAAGTCCTTAATGACATGGTGGGAGGTAATTGGATTTTTTGTAAAAGATAGATAATGTTTTATTTGATTCTAAATCATCATGATCTCTTATATATTCTATGTTTTGTAAAAAAACTTGATATTTATTTATCATCCAAGTAAGGGGGTTATCAATTTACACACAAAGTGGGAGTCTTATGACAATAATGATGTGTCTAGAAGATCCCATTATAATGAAAAGATGTAGTCTATTTGTGAACTTGGTAATTATACCTATGGTTGGATTTAATATGATCCTTGGTGAGTATTTGATTTCAATTTATAATGAAAAAAATTACTTCCAATAGAAGGATATTATGATTCGTGAAGTCAATGTGGAATCTCTTATCTTTAAATGGGAAAAATAATCAATTAAATCAAGTATGCTTTCCCCAGTAGCTCTTCTTAATGAAATTTTTAGAGAAGGGGATGATAAATCAATATTAATAGATGAGGATGGTATCCTAAGAAAAGAAGACATACCCATGGTATATAATTTATTTTATGTTTTTATAGAATAATTACATGGTCATCCAGTAGAGTGTAAATTTGATTTCTACATTGAAATAATTCTTGATGCAAGACTGATAACTTAAACTCCTTATAGAATAGAACCAATGAATTTAGTGTATTTAGAGAGACAAATACATGATTTGAGTGATAAGGAATTAATATTCCATTGTTTTTCAAAACAGGGATCCATAGTTCTATTCATGAAAAATAATGATGGGTCTATGAGAATATGTATCAGTTATAGGTAAATCATTTTATAATGAATAATTATTATTTTATTTGATTGATAACTAACATGATCGACTTTATGAATTCTAATAATTATTAAGGATTGACCATCACTATATTTATCATTAATTAGGGGTGAATAAGTAAGATATACTAAAGGTATAACTTTGAAAAAGTTATGAACACTATAATTTAACTATAGTGCCTTTTTTATTAACTAATTCACCTTAAATCTTCATGGATTTTATGAATAGAGTATTCGGGGATTATCTTGACAACTTTTTGGTGGTATTCATGGATGGTATCTAGATATATTTAATGTTATGTGGGGAGATTGGATTTATTTGTAAATAATTATAGGTAACTTCAGAAAAAATGAATTATATAGGAAGTATAGTAAGTGTAACTTTATGTTCAATGATGTTTCCTTTCATGGCCAGAAATTCTCTATGGATGTAATATCTATTGAACCTATGATATCAAATGTAGTCAAATAATGGCCTTTAATGAAATGAATAACTGAGATATTCAACTTCCATATTTTAGTAGGTTAATATCTATGGTTCATCTATGATTTTTTCTTAATAAGATATCTTATTAACTAAGTAACACATATATGGTTTAAATTAACATTTTCAAGGGATTGTGATAAATTTTTTTAATAGTGGATGAGTATATTGATTAATGAACCAATATTTAATCAACCATCACGTAATAAATTATTTTTAGTATATATTGATGTATCTTATAATAATCTTGGTTGTTCCCTTAAATAAAATTATAAAGTGATTATCTATTCATTAAGGGAATTGAAAATCAAAAAAAAACTATCCAAATCTTGACCATGTTAAAAGATCCATAAGATTTTATTTGAAAATAAGGAGACACTACCTCAATGTTTAAAGATAAAATATATATAAATACCACATGGTTTGGAAGTATAAATTCTCTTAGGATGATCTTAACATTGGAAAAAATACAGTTGGAACAATGTAGGGAATATTATTTCTTGATACACTTCCACCATAGGAATGAAAACAAGATGGATTATGGATTGAGTAAGAGTTACCAAAGAGTTTAGAACAAGATTAGGATTTATTAGGATACTATATATATAGATCTAGTAAATATGGAGATAGTTTTTTTAGAAAGTGGATCCATAACTCATCTTCCCTGAAATTTATAAACCATCCTTAATATATATTATAGAAACCAATAGGATGATGAGAAATTGTGAAAGATGATTATAGAAGTAAATAATGGGTAATTGATAGAATTAATCATTCAAGAATGAGTGTTATTGATTGGGAAGAGTTTATATATTTCCTACATACTAGAGTTGAAGAGTGAACTACTAGTTGAAGCACATAGTTCCAATTTCTCTATACATGCCTGAGTAGAATATATATATATATATATACACATATGAATTCAGGAGAAAATTTCTAGTGGGATGATATGAATTTAAAAATTAAGGACTATATGTATATATGTATTGTATGCCAGTAGGTACAGGCTGAAAGAAAACATCCAAAATTAGTCATGCAACCTCTTCTTATACTAATATAGAAGTGTGAAAAATGTTATAGTGGAAATATTTATTAGAAATTAAATGTATTAAAGGAATAAAAATTGTATACGACTGATCATCATGCATGATACAATGTCTAATTATTTCATAGTGATAAGGGAAGATAAAACCCTTTAGATTCTTTCTCATGTATATATCATTAAAATCATAATACTCCATGGAAAACCTCTATTGTTTGAATCAAATTTTGAACCTTGATTCACATAGAATTATTTAAGAGTATTCAAAGGGATCTCAAAATTTAGAGACATTTAAGAACTAATGGTCATCCCCAAATCAATATAAATCTTTAATGGAATATCCATATATTGGAATACATTCTGAGATCATGTTATCTTAACTTCCAATGTAGGTGGGATCAGTATCTCCCTTTGGATGAATTTTCAAGAAACAATACAAGTATCCAAATGAAACCATATAAAGTATTTTATAGGAATTTGATTCATACTAAAATTTATTAGGATGAAGTTAGAGAAATAATGTTAGTTATCCCAGATCTTCTCAAGTAGATTACTATTAAGGTATAAAATATTCTAGATAATATTACAACACTCCATAAAAGAAAAAAGAGAAATGACAATAATAACAGGAATGACTTAGAATTTAAATGTGAGGCTCATGTATTCTTTAAGGATTCACCATAGAATGGAGTTGTAATATTTTTCTAAAATGTGAAGTTAATTACTAGGCTCATTAGTGTCCTTGAAATAGTAGATATAATTTTATTTGTAACTTACTTATTGTATATTCTATAAAACCATTCTAAAATACATAACATATTCTATGTTTCATTAATGGGGAAATACATACCATTTATAATTCTCTAATTCATGTACTTCCATATAATGGAATATAATTGGTGCCTAACATTTTTTATAATGATAAACTTGTGCAAATTATTGACACCATAGAGAATGTGTTCCATAATCATACAATGTTATTAGTGAAAGTACATTAGATAAGTAACAAATTAAAATATTCATATTAGAAACCTAAACAATCTATAAGTAAGGAGAGACCTCATTTTTTCATTATCTAATATATACACCAATTTAAAGGTTGAATGTATTTAACGGTGGAGAATGTAATACCCAAGACCTTACTCTGGAAGGTAAGCATTATATCTCAAACTTTCAAACAATACACACTCTAAAGATACTTTATTCATGATTATATTTAAAAGTTTAATTATGTAATTTTTGAATTTTTTTAACAAAATAATCATTATTTTTTAATTATTCAAAAATATATGTGCTTAAGATGAAATTTTTATATTTCTATAGAAACATATTTTACATGCATAAATGTTATAATTAATATTTCATATACATATTGACATGATTTTATAGACTAAAATTTATATTTAGAACCAGTAGGTTCAAATTATTTAAATATTCATAAATTATTTTTAGTGATTAAAAAGAAATTACATAGGAGAAATATTAATAACAATAATAGAAGTAAAATGGTTTTATTTCCATGAATTTATTTTATGTGAAATATTTTTTTTATCAAAATTGATTTTATTAATATAAATTAAAATATAACTATAATATAGTTTTTGAACACCTAAAAATATATATACCTAAATATTGTGTTTATAATTAATTTGAACAATGAATAAAAAACACTAAATAAATAAAAATACAATTTTTATAACAACATATTTTCCTATATCTTACATTTTAATTTAAAATTAAATTTCCTCATATTTATAAATTTTATTCGGTAAAATGGATCTCAAATACAAATTCACCGTGTTCAAATTTTTTATTTGAAGAAAAATTATATTATAATTAATAATATAATTACAATGGATAATTTTTAATCATGATTAATAAGGGTTAAATGGGTAAATGTGGTATCTCAAATTTTTAATAATTTAAAGGTCATATACACCTTCTAGAAAGCCTTGTGAGGTGAAAAAGTCATTCCCACATGTCTCACCTAAACATTATAATCCTAAACCACCAAACATACCAACCCCACTTAACAACAATGTGATTCCATTCCTACCCCTTACGTAACATTAATTTTCTATGAAAAATCCCATCTTTTTCACCAATAAATAGAGCTGAATCCCACTATTTTTCTCATCCCACTCCACCATAATGAACATGATCACAAATATACCTTGCTTATTCCACTATATATCTACCAAAAAGATTTATTTATGGTTATTAGGACTCGTAAAATATATACGAAGCATCTTGGAAAGATAAGGGTCCTCCTTCTCTTCTTTATAATTCAGATACTAATTTTGTTAGGGACAATTTATTTTCAATTGATTGTGTAATAATATATAAATAATAAAAAATATAGTTTCCAAATAATAAACTATTTATTAGATACTACCATTACCTATCATTATACCTATTATATAAAACCTTTTTTATTCTTTTTATACAACTGAAATCATTCCTCGATTATACCAGTCATATATTAAATTAAATTAAGTACCTTATTAGGATCCTTTTGGTTTCCATGTTTTTAGGATTCTATATATTCATAATAAAAAATTTCCATCATTACTATAAACTAATAATGATATTCTTCCATTTTCACCCATTAAACCCATTTCATGATCCATTTTGGAAAGTTGTCTTGCTGCCAAATACATTACTTGATTTTTTTAACAAGTAAAAAATATGAAAATTGAACATAATTCATGGGTATCAATATTAATGAATTAAGTAAAATATTATTTTTATTAATTTTTATATGAATTAATTAATACAATTATGTCTGTGATACTAGATTTTAATTTATGTTTGTGCATGTCAGGACAAGTGGTATGTTTTTTCTCTCTCAAATTAATTTATTTGGGACATTCATTGTATTATTCACCAAATTTCATTTATGTTGTAAATATAGTATTTATATTTTATATTTCTATAATCAAATGATTTTATTCATGGTATTATATGATCATTTTAATCCCTATTTTTCATAATGTTATGATTGAATTTATTTCCAAGCCATAAGTGGTGTTTTTCCATCTCAATTTTCATTCTATGGGGATCATGTTATAATCACAACCTATTTCATTTTTTGGGATCATAAATATAGATGGATAAATTTTTCCATATCACTCATTAAATTTAATAGACTTACAATTCTCTATTTTTATCCATCTCTCATAATAATTTGATTCAAAAGTTACCAATACCGTTGTAAAAACATTTTTTTCCATGGTAGAAAATAGTCCATTGTTTTGGTAAATCATATTTGTGTGTATTTTCCAATAAAATAAATCCCTATAAGGATGCTAGTAAGTGTAAGTGGATTTTAAATAGAACCACCAAGGCATAATCACCCTGAAAATGAATGGTAGAGCATTGGCTCAATCATCACCAGAATGCATGATGAATGAGCCTTCGACATCACACCCAGATATAAAATCCCAAGGTAATTTCATTGGAATATTCACACACTATTTATGAAACATGTTTAAGGACTTTTCCTACCATTTCCTTGATTTCTTACTAATGAAAGTTGTTGAATATAATTACTATCTTATATGGATAATCCATCACATAATAAATACGATTTCTAGGATATTTATTTTACAAGGGAAAAACATGATACATTGATGATACCAAACAACTCCCATGTTGATTAAGGGGTGTTATTCTGGACATCCACATTATTTTATTGAATGGGGAATAATTTTATTTCTATATTTATTTTATTTTACTAATAGAAATGTTTTATTCAGTAAGATTTTCCCTAAGGAATGTATGAATGGTCTTGACAAATCTTATGGTGAATGAATTTGAATTTATTAGTAGTTGGGTAGAGCTAGAAAATAAATATCCCTATTATATATTAACAATTATTTACACAAAAAATCGGGGTTTTGGTGTATGACTCTCCACATGATAGTAATGTTTAATGGAACAAGGACATGATATCAAGTTTTAATAACATGTATTATGTATTTTATTGATATAATATAAATAATTAATTCTATCTATGTTTTCATTTATTTTAATGTAAATAAAATTCCATCAGTTTTAATAGCTTATAGATTCATGTTATTAATTTATTCCCATCATATTAATTATGTCATTTTTATATCAAATAATATTAAATTGTATGACAGTTTTTACTACACAAGATCAACCTTATTGGTTTCTTTACACATGAATCCTAGAGGAGGACTATGTTTATTTTTCATGGATTTGTTAGAAGGGATAATAGTCTTCTCACAATATGTTGATTTTGAATCATATTTTTTAAAATTCAATGTATTTTTGTTTCTTCACATCCAATATTTTTATGTTATTGGATCCTTGGGGAGATCCTGTATTTTTTACTAATAATATAATATAAATATAATATAAGGTTTTTAGTGTATATTTTATTACATATAATTTATAAATATATCCTCTTCAATAGATATAATTCCATACCTTATAAGTAAGTACATATGAGTTGTTGTGGAAACCAAAATCGATTAGTATCAAGTATACCGATTTGTAGGAATCCAAAAAATTGTATTATATCATCTTGTTTTAACTCATTTATTTTCTTGTGACTCATTTTTTTGTTATTATAATGATTTAAAATAGGAATAATAAATATTCTAGGGGGGTATTCAAGAGTCCTTGATGATTTGGGGTAGTTTATGTGTGTCGGAGATCAGAGAAGCCCCTAAATAAGTAGAATGAAAATGGAAGATATGAGTTGATCTTAATTGAGACATGGTCAAAATTAAATTTTTCTTATGCCAAGAATTAGATTATAATCACAATATCCCTTCTATCCTATGGTGTAATTATTTGATATCCTTCACATTAGATACATTTTATGTCAATTTTCATATGGTAATTCATTCATGGGATTTTTAAAGTGTTTTTATGTCGTATTATTATAAATATTATCTTGAATGAGTTGGAGGTTTTTTAGAGTTAAATTAAAATGAAAAATAATTATTCTATTCCAATTAAATGTGTAGTAGGTAATTAAAGGGAATCATTTCACCATGACAATATTATTGTAGTAGAATTTTTTTACTCAGAAGCATTTTCCTAACACCACAATGGTAACAATAAAGCCATAATAAATATTAGGTTGAGGTGATACAAACCATAAGAAATTTAATTGTATCATAAAGAATATACTAGAGGGATTATAATGTTACCATTATTCCATATGTTTTATCTTGGTAGTTTTTTGTGTTTCCTTGATTAGGATCCAAAAGGGACACAAGAGACACAATATTTTCTCATGTCATAAAAGAGATTTCACACTATAATAAACTAGCCTTAAATAATTATCATTAAACTAGGTTTAAAATTAAAATATAATAATTTATCAATACCAATTTTTATGTTGTGATATTTCATCAATATATTGAAGTTAATATGATTATATATAGATTTCACTCCATAAGGTGTGGGTTCATTCCACAATGGTGGTCTGAGATCCGTGGTATTTAGTTTCTATATATATTGAATTTGAGTTAATCATAAAAAAATTTCATCAAAAATAAAATGTTATTTATATTAATCGAAGTGTGTATAACATGATAAAATTTATATTTATACTAATAAAATTTTATGATATCTTCTATTCATTCAAGGTAGAACTCTGAGGAGGGATTGGTTGAAATTTTCATAGAATAATAATTATGAATAATAGATAAAAATTATGGAGGTACATGATGTTGAAGAAGTTAATATAATTAAAATCATTGATAGTTTTTCTTCATTTATATACCTATGAGTTCAATTCCCTTTTCATAACCATTATTCCATTAATGTTATATCTCACTATATCCATAACAGTTTCATCATCACCATAAATATCAATGTGCACTATCCAATGATGGGAAACCATTAGTTAAGAGATCATGTTTTTGGTCATCCAAAAATTCACTCCTATTAGTAGTTGTTTAAACATTCTTAGATTTATCTATTTGTTTCAAATAATTATTGAAATAGTTCTCAATATTCATGTAGAAATATCATTGTCTATATATTAATTATATAATTAATGGAAGAGATCTATAGAGACTATGAATAATGTAAATAAAAAAAGAATTTATATATTTTATAGTAAGGGATTCCATCTATAGAGAGTGTGGATAGTTACATAAATTCTATCGCAGGTCTTGGATATTATTTATAACACTGATAATGGTTTATATCATTCGAAAATTTTTATATCATGTATATTACATGATAATAAAAATATCAAATTTGATGGGGTTCATACAAAAAGTTTCCATGATCACTCTTACTGAATGATAATACATGTTTCATGTTGTTAGAAAAAATGAATTAAATATGAAGTGAACATTATAAATTCCATGAGAGAGGAAAAAAAGACAAATAAACACAAAGAAAAACATTTTTCTCTATTTGAGGATATCTATATTATAGAATATGAAATAGTGTTTCATTTCTTTGTTTTTTGGGTAAAACAAATATAAACTCAATTCCATGATCTAGGGATATTCATAACAATTCCACCATAGTAAAACAGTTTATGATAATGCTCCTAAATAAATTTAATACTTAATATTTATCCATTTATGATGAATAATTTGATGATTGTTCCATTTATAACATTAATATTTTTTTGATTGGTTAAGATATGAGGAGTTTTAGTCTCTAAAAAAAGAATATATGAGAAGGAGATATTCTTTTAGTGAACAAATGTATATAAAGATATTGAGTAAAAATGAATCATAATTATGAAACCAATGATGAGGATAAAGAAATAGTTTTTAGTGACTTTACATCCTTTTCAAAAAAGAGAATACAATTAGGTAACTGTAAATAAAAAGTTATACTTCTATTAATTTTTTATTATAAAACTATTTGACGCATTAAGGTAAATTTCCTTGAGAAGGAATAATAATATGAAATTGGAAGAAAATGTAAATACAAGTTATAAACCATTAAAATGGTAGAGGGTCTATCAAATTAAAAGTTTAGGAATAAGAAATAAAGAAGATTAATTTATTTTAAATTCACGAATCCATATCATGTTATGTGGAATGTGAAAGTGGGTAGAGGTATCATTTGACAAAGGGCCAAAATATTTCACTACAAAATGAAATCATCCAAAGCATTCTTAATGTTAAGGATAATAACTGGGAAATAAACTGAATTAAAATAGTGAAGAGAAGATATAAAAGTAATTCCAATTGAGGATGTATATCTAGGTATTTTGAAATGAAAATATGAATATAGAGAGGGAAATGAAAGCTTCAACATCTAAGAACAATTCACTAATAAAAATCATAGAGAATCAATATCCAATGAAATTTTTGAGTTGAAGATGGAATTAAAGTTAATTATGGAATATATCAATGAAATTATTGAATATATGGATATTATACTATAGAATAACAATATTAATCTTATTACTAAGAATGAATAACTAAAATCATGTTAGTTAATTTCAAGTTATTCTCATAATTCATTGATAAGTACACATCATTAATTTTAAAATTCTGTCAATTAAGTTAATAAAAAACAAAAAAAGTATTAAAAGTATTTTTATTCCACTAAGAATGATATTTATTTACATATGGAACCACAAAAAACTATTTTGATACCCATGGTTTCAATAAAAATGTTGGAATCCTTGATAATAAAGGGAAAATGTTTTTTGTTTCCCCAAAATAGTGAATACATTGATTGAAAAAATTAGATTTGATTCTATAAATCACAAAAGAAATTAGGTGTGGAAGAATAATAATACTAATTAAATTACTAATTTAATGTTCAAGGTAAAGTATAAATCTACTAAAGATGATAGGGATAAATACAACTAGTGGGTTTTTAATTAGATAAAAAATCCATGAGAGTATTTTTAAGTGTCTATTAACTATTCAAGGAGTTTCCTCTTGAAGGATGTATTTGTAAATTTGGTGTCAATAAAAACAAATCATATGTGTGAGGGAACAATTTATCACTACATAGATCCTATAAAGGTATTGATTTGAGGGGGATTCAATAAAATATTTCTAGAGGGTAGTTGAGAAAATATCCATAACATAATTTTGAATTGGAATATTCATGTAATTTTTATAAGTTTTTTGGATGTATGGTCATAATGGCCGCACCACAAAACAGTATCTCACAAGGCTATTGAATCAGATAATGAAAATGGAAAATTCAAAATCTATTAAGAAGAGTAATATTTATGATGAATAAATATAGGATGATGTTTCTTACAATGATAGAAATAGAAAAATCCTTGGATACTTAGTAGTGGTAGATCATACAAAATGATTGAAAATAATATTCTCTTGAAATTAATGTAAATATTTATTATATAAGATAAAACTTTTGGAAATTATGTACCTCTCAATTTTAAGATAATTTTATTTATAAATATTTGTATGATGAAATATAGTAATGTTCTCCTTGTCGATGTGTTGAAATATAATCGCTTGAGTGGTTCTTAGTGTTATGAATATTGGAACAAGGTGATGTTTCAAACGTTTTAAAGATTAATTATGAAGTAAAATTGTGATAAAATATTGATGATGGAATAAATAATAAGTGTAATACTATTTCATGTTTACAATTGTCAAGATACATTTTGAATGACCATCAAGAAGGAAAATCAATTATAAAATATGAGACATAGAAATTTGGGTAAAAATATTATGGCTATATTAATCAAAAATTATTTAGTGTGGAATATACTAAAGATACATTGATGAATTCTCCACACCTATGACCTATATTATAATTCTAAAATTAGGAATAAGAGCCACTATCTTATGTAGATCAAGATGATGATACCTCTGGAGTTGGTGCACATAGATATGTGTGGACCAATTATCTAAAAATCAAAAAATTGGGGAAGGTATTTTAGAAATTTTAATTATTTTTTTATAAAATGATTAATGAATATTTAATCAAAACTAAATCAAAATATCTTGACAAATTCAGAACCCATTAGAGAAATTTTTACCATCAAATAGTATATGTTATTAAAACATTTTATATTGATAGTCAGTCTAGATATAAGAATAATTATTTTGTATCATATCTTAGAAATAAATGAAAAAGGAATGGATACAAATCCACATACACACACTAACACTATATAGTAGTTTGTAATGAAAACATGAGTTTGGAATGTAAGTGTGGAATAATTATATCAAAAAATGGGAAATCAAAATTATTTTAGATATAGGCCATAATTATGATTTTCCATATTATTAATTGATGATTGCTCTAACTAAATTAAAATAATATACCATATGAGTTATGATTTGAAAAGAATCCATGATTGTTTATATATAAGGTATTTGATTGTAATTTTTAAATCAATATCACGGGAAAGGACTTTTAAAAGTTCAACAAGGGAGCCGATGAAGGCATATTTCATGGATAACACCAGGTGATATAAGGTGTCGATATTATAGCTTGAATATGTTAAATATTATTGAAATTTATGATATAATTATGATTAAAAATAAAACATCCATAAAAATAAACATTTATCAGTAATTATAACAGGGATTAAGCCACTGGGGAATACTTTGTGAAACATGGGAGTATTATAGGTTGATTAGTAGGTTTTTTAAACTCTCTAGATTATTTTATAATATTTCTTGAGAATAAATTTACAAGAAGGGTGAAACTCTGTTTTAATGAAATTGAAAGAATATAGACATTATTAGTATTCTTGGATATTGTATAAAAATTGTTAAGATGTAGATGATTATGAGGAATGCCAATTATACTTTCCTAATATTTTAAGCTAAACTATATAGTGTTTAAGAAGCATTAAAAAAAGTACCGTATAATAGTGTTAGAGGAGGATCTAAATAAAATATATTAGAATGGAATGTGAGATATGGTTCCAAATACCAAATACATTAATATGAGTTTAATGAATAAAGTGTTTAAGAATAATAACCCTGATAAATTAGTATCCTAACAAACTAATATTTCCACTATTTTGAAGGGATGATATCAAATTTAGGGTCTTTATTTAATGAGAAATTTTCTTCATACTTATGGAGAAAATATATTTTTTCCTTTATTATGATATGCTCTCAATAGAATTATATAGATTCTCAAATAGATGTGAAATTAATATTTTCCAAATGGTAAAAATGATAAGGAGTTCTTATTTAATTAACTACAAGGTTTTATTCTTGATGAAAATGATTCATGATTTTGAAAATTAAAGAAGGTAATTTATGGGATAAAACAAGCCCCGTGAGAATGGTATTCAAATAGAGAAAGTATCTTTAGGAGCATTTAATTCATGAAATTCATGGTGAAATATAATATCTATGTCATGTAAAGTCGAAAAAAATCACCCATGCTAATTGTGTATGATTAAGACATAATTGTTTCTCAAAACATATTGGGAACTTATTAGGAAATTTCAAACCAAATGAAGAAACGAATAAAATTTTCAATGATAGGTGGAATGAAATTATTCATCGGTTTTTTAGATAGTAGTATTTGTAATTATATATATCTATCATTAGATAAGTATAATAATGAGGTCATGGAAAATTTTGACATCGACTAATTGAGATAGGTATATCCTCCTATTATATATGGGAACATGATTTCCATTGTTAAAGAAGGAATAAGTATGGATCCAATGTATTTACAATGATGAATTGGTGTCTTAATTTATGATATGACATATAGAATTAACATTTTATGTTTGTATATAATTTTCCTATGATTCTAAATTGATTATAATGAGTCTAAATTTGAAACAATAAAAACTAGTTGGTCTATATTAAAGGAATATAAAATTTTAGGTGGAGGTATGAGAAGAACAGATAATTATATATAAATATATAGTTATTCTAATGATGATTGATCCAGATATTTTGGGGATCAAATGTTTACTTCTAGAGGTGGATTCTTCATTGGAGGAATATGTGTTTAATAAACCCATTATAAGGGAACTATTATCACATCGAGCATAATGGATGTTTGATAACTTTTAGAAATTGAATCCAAAACAAAAATATGTGGATGAAGTTGAAAGTTCCATACATGAGGATTAATGTATCAATCCCATTGATGATTAACTGTGAAAACCAAAAAAAATATTGGAGAAATATTATAGTGAAATATCAATGGTTGAATAACTTTAATATAAATCATTACTTCATCAAGAATATTTGTAGGACATGGTGAGATTTAACTTTAATATGATTAAACATATGATAAATTCAATGATATATAGAAAAAATTAATAACAAATGATTCCTTATTGAACATTAGAGAGTTTTTTGAAGTAAAGTATCTCAAAATATAACTATAATTATTTTCTTTTACTTATTTTCATTTTATTTTTTTGAAAAAGTGATAGAATACAATATGAGTTTTTTCTAGTGGGAGTCTCAAGTTTATTTTTAAAAGTGATGATCATGTTGGAGACTTGATGTGATGGTTTCCAATGATGAAACATGAAGAGATATTCAATTTATTTAATTATTACCAACACTTTAAAATGTAGATATTTATATTCCATGGGGATATTGAGGATTCCATAATGATTGGGGATATTTTATAAGAGTTATAGTTTGGGGCATCCCCTTATGATGAAAATTGAAGAAAATTGAACTATGAGTTGATCATAATTAATTAATTATAAAAATATAATTGATAATACAAATAGAGTTAGATAAATCCATATAGTTGGGGTCTTACCATTGTGGTTAATTCACCTCATAATCCTACATAAAGTAACGGTTCAAGTCCAGGTGAATGAAATTTTATTGGCAATGTGTTAGTTCTTTATGATAGTTGTCATGAAATAAATATAGAAAAAACATAATCAAGGTACTGTATTATCTCTAATGTTCACATCAAATGGGATTTCAAACCATAAAATTGGTTCTAAAGGCCACTATGCCTCCAGATCATCAAACTTTTTATCTTTGGGCATGTACAAGTGTTTTTTATGGGTAGTGGAATAAAAGACAGTTTAAGGGAGGAAACCTTCCAAGTATTTTGATATTGGATGATCGTTAGTAATTACCGGTAACTGGAAAATGATACATGGTTTCATATTATGTATATGAAGGCCTAAAGCACCTCTTCATAGGGTGATGATTTATGGTTACATGTGTGACCTTAGGGTGTGGGTTGGAGTGGTTGGATAGTATAATTGTTATAGGGTATATTATCGTCTAGGAATTTATTCATATGGACCTAAAAATAAACTATCATAGAATTTATAGAATTTTAAGGGTTTTCTCTTACCGTAGTTAAAAATAAAAATTATTTGAAAATTGAAATAAAATGGAATTGAAGATGTATTTGAAGAACTCAAACAAACACCATTATATCCAATGGTTTGTTTTATATATAATCTTCACATTGACAGAATGTAATGTGTATTTTTTTGATGTAATTTATTCAAGAGTTGTTAACATTTATTCAATTTTTTATTTGTTGAAAATTTATCAAAGATTTGTTGGATGATTTTTAAAGATGAGTGAAGATGTGAATGAATGAATTTATATTTAGTTTAGGTTCATCATGGAATGATTGGTGCCATTTGTATATGGTTAGAGTGTTTTAGAATGATGATTTCTTACATTGACACAATTTTCTCGAATTCAAGTGTTAATATTCACACTGTGAAGAGGATGAGGTTATGGAGATCCACATGCAAGGATACAAAATTTCATCTAAAAACATCAATATAAGGGACTCTAGGGATCCATTTGTGCAATGATGTAAAGCCTATGAGTTTTTGGTTTCATTTTTTTCAAATCCAAAGTGTCCACATTCCACAAGACCTGTAATCAAGCCACATAAACTGGGAAAGAATAGTTACTGATGAACAAGTTTAGAAGCTCAAAAAAATGTTAAAGGAATACCATTTTTTACGAAATAATAAATCATTATCATAAATTGGATTATATGTGTAGATATTGGTCTCACACTTGGATATCAGGGACCACACCAAAATGATGGTCATGAATTCTTGATATTTGGTATCCATATCTGTCGTATTAGAGAATAATGTTGCAAGAATTAGAATTACATGAAAACACATATACATAATATAAATTTAAGGATATTATGCCCAAAAATAGAGAGATATTGTAATAAATGATTATGTTATACATTCATTAAATCCATGAATAATTCGTATAACACCCTGACCCTAGTTTCCCAGAATCAGTGCATTATTACATACCATTGGCATGATCACAAAAGATCAAGTCTCAAAAGACCGATTAGTTTAGTAGCCTTGGAAACACTATACTCATTCATAAGTCCTACATCACATCATAAAATGATAACTACAACAATGTAGTCACCATAGTCCACACTCATATCCCCTCATAATATCCCTACAGGTCAGTCATAAAATACTTCTTCACATCCTGGGAAAAATAAAACATAGAAAGGGGTGAGCTCTGATACTCAGTAAGGATAACAATACAGCGGAAAATTTCATAAATAAAAATACAAATTTAAGTCAATGTATAACTAAAACAAAAGACTATTAAACTTGAACTTCAGCATAATATAGAAAAAATAAAATGAAATAATGCAATTTACATATTCACATTGATATTATACTAGTCAAATAATCACATTCAATATCAATAACCACTTTCATAATGATAGAATGCATAATGCCAGACTATCATAACCACATAGTCAAGGCCTCATGCCAAGACTTAAAATATTATTTGGGCAAGGCCTTGTTCCAAGACACTATTTTTCCTCATGAGACCCACCGATGCATCAAGGAGTTATAGCGCGTTCCACCCGTCACTTATTAAGTCCAATGCATTTTTCATATAAATAGGTTTAAACATAACATAAACATTCGTATTAAAAATAACATATGAAATGTCAATACTTTATCCATAAACCACGAATGGTATAAAAATAACACATCCACATTCAAACATATCAAAAAACATTCAATACTATATGGAAATTTTGTATCATAATAAATCAACTTCAAATAAGCTTAAAATCCATAAAAGGATGTTGACATAAATGAAATCAAAACTATTTGACAGAAATATCTCTTTTTTTGAAATCATTTAAAAGTCACATAATTATAAAATAAAACATTATTCTGAAAATATTCTTATAAGATTTTAAGGTAATCTTCGAATATTTTATAATGGAAGAAAATTGTTGCACCCACCGTATATGTTAAAAAAAGACATTCTTACCTTAATTCTTTCAAAAAGGTTAAAAAGGACCTTGTTTGGAAAAAGACGAAAAGATTCCTTTTTAAAATTCTTATAAAAAGTAAAAAAAATGGTATAAATTACATTAAACAATTGACATTAAAATAGTAATAATTATTTGAAATACATTTTTAAGAAACATGTACGTGGATGATAAAGAGATCCAAATAGATAATTACGTATAAACAACCTCAGATAATGAAGAGATTGTGAAATAAACCCCTAACATGTACATTTCCTTGGTTGAGGGTTGGTTAACCTCCTGTATAATGGTGAAATAATTGTTATTAAATTATACAAGTATCATATACATTAATATGATATCATATATTATCTTTTAACATTTCTTTGTTAATAATATCTTAGTCTTATCGTTGTTTTGGGTGTTAACTTACTCATTTTATTTTATATGTTTTGTTACAAATGTCATGATTATTATGAATAGAATGTATATTATTCATATCCAGAATGATATCTAGTCATTAGACATTATTTTTAATCATCAAATGATAATTAGTCTTGAATAGATATGATGGGGAATGAATATCATCGCGTTTGTGGAGACGGTAGTACGTACATACGCACGCGTGACAATATCATTATTTTCATATTAAAATAATGTATAATTGGATTGTATATAATATATAAAGAATAATTATCATGTTATATTTATTATTTACATAAATTAAACACCATTATCATAACCATCCAAATAATAATGTTTTGAATAACCATTAAACCACGACGTGGAGACGCTAAGTCGTACGTACACACGTATGGTGACATGTCATTCAAAGGATGGATAGAATACTGAATATGGTCATACATTATTTATAATAACATAACAGTATTTATAATATACTAGATTTATTATTTTATAATGGAAGTAACAAGGAAAGAATAATTGGAAGAAGAAAGGAACATGAAAGCGGGTGGTGAAATCATTACCTCTTTTCGGGTTCTTTCTATTGATTTGATAAAAATGGCTCCTTATGTTGGATTTATGACTAAAGGAAGGCCTCTAGGATGAAGTGAGGGAAGTATGAAAGATATTTGGGCAGATATTGGCTGAGCCAAACGGCTTTGAAGTTGTGAATTACTAAGAAGGGGGAGTGCCCTTTTATAAGAGGTGTGAGGGGCACCGTAGGAAAAACATAAAATATTAATTTATAATAAATTTATATTCGATTTGTAATGGTTCCAAACTGATTTATTTCTAGGATAAGGTATTTATGGCTCAAAAAAACTAAAAAAATAGGTTTTAGAAAGGTTTGTGTCACTTTATTAACCTTATCATTTAGTTTTAACTCTTAGTTAATTAGTTTGACATTTACCATGTCTATTTGTATTTTTATATTATATAGTTAATAAACATAAAATATACTCACAAGAGACCCCAAATGGTCCATTAAATTTACAACTATCATTATATAAGTCCTTTGGACAAACCTTATATTTTTAGGATTATAATAACAATTAATAATATAACATTTGGTTTAAAAACTCCTTTATGTCAATTTTGACACTATTTAAGAATTGATTTCTGATAAAGTCTTAACAACTTTATTAATTAGAATAAAATTAATTTAAGACATAATAACATGTAATGGTAACCTATAAAATTTGTTTATCGCATCAAAACATTCAAATTATATTAATTTTGTCATTTATAATACCAATTATTTGATTCTTTCATTAATAACGAAAATATTTCATCATTATTGTGTCTTAAATAAATTTAATTATTAAATGTCTAAAAACAATAAATAAAATAATTTTAGGTAGTAAACCTTTTTATATTTCTATTTAATATTTATAGTCCAAAATATAACATATATAACTAAATATAAAAATTGTTTTTCTAAAAGATATATGCTTATGTCATTTTTGTATTTACTTTTACTTAATTAATATAATGTGTCATTATCACATAAAAGTGGATTCATGGAGTCCCAAAATCGACCCAAATATTCCCATGGTCGGAAATGTATCAACCAATATGGGTAGGACACGTTTTGGTGTAATTTAATATTACTATAACATTTTTTTACCCCTATTTACCGGATTTACACTTTAACCATGGTAAATTAAATATTTACCGAAGTAATAATTCAAAATTTCTAAAAATAAAAATTACTTATTTACACAATTTGGACCTTCTGATTCTAAATATTAAATCCATTTTTATAAATTTAAAACACAGAAGTGGTATATATTAATTTGAAATTAATTTCCGCTGTCAAAACAAAAAGCGTGTTTTTAAGAAATAATAACTATCAAAAGATTGACACTTGTTTATGTCCGGTTTAAATGTGAAATTATGTACAATGACCAAAATTGGATTAAATGGTAAAACTGTATTCTAAATATACTTTATTACCACTAATATTCATAATTTATCACTATTAATTATTTCAATTAAAAAATTTGTTTTTAATTAAAATTTAGTAATTTTCACTATTCATAAAAATATGAATGTTATCATAAAAGTACCAAAAATTCACCCTAAGCTAATTTAAATATTCAGAATCTAAAAATGAAGTCCATTTTGAAAGATAAAATTTTTAAAATTTCAAAAAGTGGGTATTACAATTCATAACGGCTAGTTTGATTAGTTAGGGTGTGTGTTAGAACTCGAAGTTGCGTACAACACATGCTAATTTATTATTCAAGGAGAAGTGTACAGGGGAAGAATGGGGTGTTACATTCTCCCCTCCTTCAATAAATTTCATCCCCACAATCTGAAATTGTTCTTTGAAAATAAAAGGTTGAAAATAGAAAGTTCTTTTGTGGGAATACCACATTAGAAATTGGGTTAATAAAATTTAGTTTTAATAAGAGGAGAAGGGGAACGAAATAGTTACCACAAAATTATGATCTCTCTTAGGAGAAAATTGGTAGAAATTAGAGACACATAATTGGTGGGAAAAATTAAATATTTATAGGGAGTGTTTGAGTTCATCAATCACAACCAATTGTAGAATTGTCGGCCTCAAAGCCACCAATCTATGATGATTTAAAATACAATCAGTTCAAAAAAATGTAAGGTATTATGATAACAAATTTTTTGTTTTATGATTCCTTACCTAAAGTTTAAGAATTTATATATTCATAGGATAAGAGAGAAAAGAAATGTATACTTTTCAAGTAGAGTTACTTACTTTAACTAGTTTCTACCATGAATTCATCTTTCACTTTAGAAGATAATAGAGATTAAAAAATATTTATTTATACTATTCATATAGGGTTCCAAAAAAATGAATTTATAATTCATCAACTATACCCTTTAAAAAAACTACATTATTCAATCTGGGACATCACGTGGGTCAATGGTAGGTGATACACCCTTGTCACCCTTCAATTGTGGGTTCAAGTCTCGCGGCCTTACTGGATGCGACGGGGTGTCGGTCGACCTCCGGGTTATCCTTTTTATAGAAATCCAAAAATAATCTCAAACTAGACTTATACCAAATACTTATGTCCAAACGTACAGTCCAATATTTAAAGGGAAGATAAACACAATGAAGATCCTTTTTTTTCTCGGGAATAACTTGTGAACACCTAGATCTTGTATTCTTTTAAAACACTACAACATACTGAATTGCCATAAAAACTTAATGATTTCATCTATGCTCCCTTATTCATTATAGAATACTGGATATAATCCTTCTATCTAAAAATTTTGTAAACACAAACAATGATGGAATATACAAATCATTAATCAGTTTCAAGGGAGTCATGAATATCCAATATAATTTATCCAAATCAATCATGTATTATTCCAAAATCACTACCTCAGTATCAAAACCATATTATGGTTTATCTTTCTCTCAACCATATATTTTCCCAAAATTTAACCTATTATTGAGTCACTTTTCTTTGTCCCAAATAATCTCAAGTCCTTAATGAAATAGTACTGCAGTAAAATCCTTATGTTTATCAAATTATTCTTATAACCAGAAAATAGTTCTTGAATCCAAAAACACAAATACAATAATTATTCAACTACCACTGTAGTAAGAGCATAAGCTTGGCCTTTCTCCCTTGGCCTTTTTTGAGGTAAGTTTCCTTGGCGCTTAAGACATTCATTTTCCTAATGCCCCATTTCTCTTCAATTATATCATTCCACGTTGATAGAAACTTTCTTTTTCTTGCAATCATGACCTTGGTGGACTTTTTCACCACACTTGTAACATACTCCCATTCCTTTTACGCAAGTAGCAAGGCGTTTCTTCTCACAATTATCACATAATGGAAAATATTTCTTAACCTTTTTTTCATTACCTATCTCTTTCTCCACCATTCTCCTCTTCTCTTTCTTTACTTTATTGTCATATGATTTAGAGAATTTTTTTTCTATCTTGATATCACATGAAAAAATATCTTCATACGATGATAAGGATTGTGATACTAATGCTCAATGGAGAAATGGTTTTAACCCATCAATGAAATGATCAATATTACTCCTTGGGTTACGTATATAATATGATTCATGCCTCGCTATACTTGTAATGTTTGCCTCATACTTTATAACATTCTCATTCTCCTTTTGAATCAGACTCAAAAATTGCCTTTCCATATCTGCTCGATGGTCACGAGGTATGTTTTTTTCTATGAAAAGCTCTTTGAACTCCCTCCATTCCATATTTGATAAATTATCAACTTCCTTAGTGTATTGAAAAAATAACCACTATTGATAAGCATCTCTAGTGAGGCGGTAAACTGTCATGATAACTTTCTCCCTTGCACTACTCCCCAAGGCATGGAATATTTTTTCTAAGGAATTTATCCATTGCTCAGCTACTTATGGATTTGTACTCCCATTGATTTTTGGTGGTTTTTTCCACATGAATATATCTAACATTGATCCTCCAAACTGTGGATCTAAGTGCTCTATATGGTAAGGTTTTTATTCATAACCTGGGTGATTTGGCCTAGTATGGCGATAAGATGATCAGCACCAGTTCTATCACCTGCTCCACTATAATTATCTTGAGTAGGAGGTAAATCCATACATGGAGTGCAAAAATTGATACAGTTTCTATTCCTTCCACTAAGTGCCATTTCTAAACAATGTCATACACTAGATTAGTTTACGAATCACAATACACAATTCCAAAATTATAACATACTTAACATAAATTGAACAGTTTTATGGATATAATCTATAATCATAATAAAAAATTATTTGAGGAAGTATATACTCATAAAATTTTTATAATGGTTTTTAAAGAAAATGTGAATTATCCTAAGCATATCCCCCAGGAGTGTCGTAACCAAGATTGAAGCAAGGCCTGTTGTCGTGCATCAGTTCTCGTTCGAGTCTAGCTCAAAGTCATGATAATAGTTCTAAAAGTGAATAAAACCGAAAATAAAGAAAACTAATTGAATCTGCAAAAAAAGTCTTGACTCTAAGTCTGGATCCTCATCTATTCACATCCCAAACCCAGATCAACTTCCAATCACAAGTCCATTGTCTTTTTCCATAATTTCAATGATGAAATCTTCTCGGGTACCCAATAGAGGCCCAATTAGGGTGTGAGTAAAACTTAGTAGGTCACCACTATAGTTTTCTAAAAAATATCCAATTCAAATGGAAGGTGGATGCACGTATGAAATGAATGATAAGAAAGACAAAAGAAAACTTTGGTTATATTGGTTAAAAATATTAAATTTAACCATTTCCATCATTATTTTCATTTTTATAGATATATTATCTTCTCTCCTAGTATATTTTCATCAGATATTCCATAGGTTAGGAATTTACATAATTTACACAATGGAATAAGCTAGTAAAATATATTTCATAAGGTAATAAGTCAACTTCCATTTCTCACTAGGGGTACAAATTTCATAAAAAAATAAATCACACTTACCTTAGAGATTATGTCTAGGTAATCTCATAAAATTAAACCATTATGTGAATAGAGCCTCAGTACCCTTCACTAGCCCATGCATTATGGGGTGGGGTTTAGAGCCTTAGTATAACCCAACCCAGGGGTGTTGATCCTCAAGTCCAATACCCCACAACTACCCAGCCATGTTCACATGCTTATTTAACCATTTACCACATATAAAATATCAAAAACCATACAAAAATAATACATATACCATTTTAATCTCATAATTATTCAATATGAGTGTTAACATAAATCCTTAACCCATTAGCACATTTACTGAATTACATTTCATAGCTCATTTAACCCATTTCCCTTTTCATTCATTAACCCATTATCATAATCAACAATTCATATATTTTGGACCATTTAATATATTCATCAATTACTATATTTAAATAATTTATCACATTCATAATTTCACAAGAGATTACCCATTTAATATGTTTATCATTTCCACATGCATTTTCCCACTTATGAATTTCACGTACACTTAATAATCTATTTAGCACAATCCGTTTATTTTACCCAATCCATTTAATATTAAGACAAATAATCCCTAGATCCATTACCAAGGTCTAGATGAAAATAATAAATATTACCTTTTTCCACTCAACATACATATAAACATGTTCATTATGGTATATACTTTATCACATGTAAATTATATACTTAAAATTTCCATTTTACATGTTTGAGAATGTTAGTTCATCCCATGAGTGGACCTAAATCAATAAAATCATCTAAATACATCCCACTGGGATCATGAGAAGTCTAAATCATCATTTATCCATCCATTTTACTAATTATTACTAGTGTAATTAAAGAAAAATCAAGGGATAACCAAAAAACACAACCACGCATGCACAAGTCAACTTCAACACCGTATGATATAACTTGTAGACCACCTAACTCAATTCCAAAGACAAATTCATGCTCAACCTTGGGCCTTGACTTGGATTCAAATACCATTTGAAACCTAAACCTAATAACTACTATAAAAATAGGTTTTTAGGGATTCATAATAAGAATAGAGTCCACAAAATCTCAAATTCAAAAAGAAGAATAAGAATAAATAGAAGCGTTAGACTCATCCTGGGCTTCGATATGCACAGAACGACACTCCAAATGTCTTAGAATCGAAGGAGATCCAATATTGAGAATATTTGGGCATTTTTTTCATCACTATGGCTTCTAGTGGAATAAATTAGGAAAAAATAGGGTGGGAAATATTAAAATTCGAAGGGTGAAATGGTAAAAATCTACTTTTAATGGGGTGAATGGTTTGTCCATACAGTTTGGAAAACTGTGCACCAACCATGTGTCTGAATCTGTTCAGTAGGGTTTTAAGTTTCATGGTTACCTGGGGATCTTGCATAGCATAACAAATAGTTCCCCAACCATATAGAAAGCCTCTATCCTAATAAGCATGGTTTGGACTTCCCCTCTCACAGTTTACACTAATAGTGTGCCAACCATTAAACATGCATTGGATGGACATTATTTCCCTTTCCTTCTTATACCATACCCCTGGGACACCCTTGATCCTACTCGTACACCTAGGGAATATTCCATTGACCAAAATTAATGGATCCAAATCTAAATTTAAACAACAACATACCTCCATGGAGTCAAGGATCTTACAACTTCCCCACCTTAAAATGACTCGTCCTCAAGCTGTCTTCTCAAGAATCACTAGGCTTTCATAGTAATGAGATCGAGACACTAGGCATGCATATCCATATATCTCCCATGTATCTTCTTGAAAATTCCCATACTACTAAAAAACTAAAACCAAAGGAACAATATTGTCTCACAAGACTTTCTCCCTATGATCCACAATACGAACCAGATTCTCTTCAAAGGACACATAAACCTAAAAAAACATCAACCATAAGAACTCCATAGGGAAGCCTCGGCACACTTCCAATCTTGGGACACAAGGAAGTATCATACATATCATCATAAAACCAAGGAATATCCAATCCACACTTTATTATCTCAACCCCCTCAATAACTCATGGCCTAATTCACTTGTAACCATCTTACCCCCTTTTTCAAAATTCCAATGTGAACCAATAATGGCCTTATCCATGGTATACATGGTTTTCCCACCACATTTCCCAAATTATGTCTATCCCAAACTCAAGACCCAATGGAATCACTCCATACTTAAATATCTAAAGCATAAACCAAGAATAACCTTCATCTCAATGTAATTATGTGGTTAAATCCTGATCCAACACCCATCACCAAAACCAATGCACCAATATGGTTTTTAACCGAGTCAATCAACCCCAAAAATCAGTCACTCCATCGACCTACCACTACCCACTATAGTGTTCCCTACTATATGATTTATCTTACCACCACCACCTTCTCGTGGTTTAAACCTACTCTATTGAAAAATACCACTAGAATATCAACTCAAATTTTACAATATACATTACACATTTCCAACTCACTATGCCCAAACATCCATAAGCATATAACCCCATTTCGGCATCTAGCCTTTCCATAAAAACCACCTAAGAGGACATAACTACACCATCAAATAGAGAACTAAAAAAACTTCTCCCCACTAAATTTTTCCTCATTTTCTGAAAATTCATTTCCACTATAAACACCAAACCGGAGGTGGGTCACAACTTACCACATCTATTCCTTTTACCATATCATGTCGGACCACCACTAACTGGATTATATCATAATATCCATATTACATTGTTTACATGATACCCATTGTCCACCTTCTCAAGTCACTTACTATCATGAGGACTATCACTATCATCCAACGCACCCATCGGGGTCATTCCCTAACATCCGGCATAAACCCTCCATCATCGCATCCACTATCCTCCAAACCATCATCATGATCCACCACCCCCCATCAACTTTCCCAACACATGAAGTCCTACTTTCAATACACTAACTAAAGATGGGTAATTTCTTAATAAAAACCATTCAAAATTTTTAAATGTATTTTTTCTCCAATACAACCACCGAAGGTGGTCTACAACACACCACATTTTTTCTTGCTCCTAGCCAAGCCAATCTATCCCCAGCTGACTCATCCTGAAAATGCTTAGCTTCACTATTGGCATGACACTACATTACATGGACATGGTGGATTCAACATTCATGAAATTCCAATGTCCCCCAAATACACCTACCCGAGTCCATTCCCAATTTGATGGAATTCTATAACCCAACCTCCCTTACCAAAAATAGTTGTCATGCCTCACTATGTCCTTTGAATACTATTATGCAAGCACCTCAAATTTAATTTGGAAACACATATGAGAATAGAGCCAATGCATGTCTCCATAAACTACCATGGTCAAGTCCAACCTAGCCTATTTAGGAGACCCAATGTGCACCTCATAAGTTTCTAATTCGAATCATAATTCCACTACATAAAATCTATGCTCTAATCCACACACCCTGGACTGACTTATCACTCCCAAAAAAAAAGAGTATCATTACCATCGCTTTTATCAAATAAATTCCAACGACCATGGTTTAAACTTAGATCATAACCTAACCCCCAAAACATTGATGTGGACATCTATCTTTTCCTATAATAATAAAACAAAAATTACCTAATACCTGCTCCTGGCTTCCAAGAATAGCCCCCATGACATTCGTCGACACCCGGTCTATCTTAAGAAAGTCACTCATAAATGTCGACAGTGCACATCCCACCATCCAAATCCACATTTACCACCCCATGAGAATAAACTTCATGATATACCACATATAACCAAAACACATTCAAATATATTTGTGTAAATATAGATCTTTCTCAGCTTAATAGAATCGATGTCTAGCTTTTGGGCATGATCATTGCAAGGTAAAGGCATGTTAAGAAGTTGTAAAAGAACACCACAATAGATTATCCATCACAAATTTCACCTCCTTCTATGGGACACCATGACTTACCATGAATTTTGAGCTTCCCTGCCCACACACATCTCATCATCACTTAGCCACCACTGCTCAGGCGTGATTACCCACAAATACTCACCACCTCTCCACAACCATCCACCATGTAGCTATGAACCAATGTTTCATTTGACACTATTTCCACCACACCATTCGAGCTCTTCTACAATAACCCTAGTAGTTAACAATCAAAACAAAATGGTCCACCACACTGATCAAAACCAAAAGTCTCTCTCATAGACACACTTCTTAATTTAGATTCAAAGAGAATGACAGGTCTTTATCCCAAGTCACATGTTTTCCCATCCCAATCCAAATCACACATTACCAGTATGTGCTCACATCTGGGCCTTATTAGAGCCTTCAAGGTCTCACATTTTTCTACAACCCCGCACATAAACAAAATTTAGTTCTTAGAAGTCAACCATCACCAGAGCCTACCCTAATTCCTTCTTACTCACCTAACCTTTCCTCTTATTATTTCATCCCAATCGACCTCAAGGCATCCTAAACATCTCACCCAGTAACTTATCCATTCATAAAAATAATCCCAACTGTGTTTCAACAAATAACCTCAGACGCCACCTTCATAAAGAAATAAACTGACCACGCATCAGCCAGTCTTGTCTCATCCATTTGAAATAAATATTGAGACATCCATTAATTGTCATCCAACAGACGATTCAGGCATCCAGATGATAAAACCCTTCAAAACCAACCACAATCCCTCTGGTTCACTTTTTAAAGAACAACATCATATCTATACTATTTAATAATACATAATGGTACTCATTATGCATCTATTATACCTCTAAAGCATCTCTCGTGCTTCATATTCCAAGGTAGCTACAACACTAGGCTAACCGTTCAGGAGGTCAACCTTGATTTTTCCCCAATACTGCCAAATTTTGTTGTGTCTCCCAATATCATTGAACTTCCTACTTATCCCACTAAGCCAATATGCACCTATACAAATCCTAAAAATACACATGTGCATCACACACCCAATAGAATTGAAAAAATGACTAATAACTGTCATGGGTCCCTCTTGGGGATTGAATGATACCAAATTCCCAAATAGGGTTAAGGGTAACAAGTAACTATCCCCCCTCTCTAGGAAACATAAATAAAACTTCCAACAATTCTCCACTCACAGGTGTCTCTCCTACCCCCATTTCAGAACTCTATGTCCAGTGCTCCCCATTAGACATTCACTCTAGGTTTCACATCAAGCATACTCACACACTTGCATCAACACCATGATCCAAAACCCCCACTCTATGGTCTGAAACACAACTTTAAATGTCTAAAACCACATGGGTCACTACACCCACAACAAAACACCCATCACAACACGAATCTTTCTCTTTTAGTCACCATTCAATCTTTTTAATTTATCATAAAAACAAAAATTTAACTTTTTTATAATGTTTCATTAAGTACACTATTCATTCACTATTCCTTTACATTCCTTTCATTTACCCATTTTCATCATCTTTATTAGATTCCATTTTTATAAAATTTTAAATAAGGAAAATTGCAATCTTCCCATTCTGCCCACACACCCATCCCGTGTGTACCTACCAGGACATATGCCACCCATGTTCCTAGGTGCCTATAATAATGAATGAATGCACAGCCTTGTTCTGTTTTGACCACATGAAAAAATCATAAAATAGTAAAATCACACAATAAGTGAATCACCCAATGGTGAAATATCATTCAACTATAACAACACACATCAACAACAAAAATTCTCACCTAAGTTACTTGGGTTTTCCATCATACAAGGTTATCTAATCCCATGTAGGAGCCCATTTCCAAGGCCCAACACTTCTTAATCTCTTGTCTACCATCCCAAATAGTAATACCATAAAAAAGAATCGCTCTGATAGCACTTTTTAATAACCTGACCCATGAGCTAGTAAATTGATGCCCTGATCAAGGTCACCACATGACCTCAAGCACATCTCCCCGTATTCCAGAGGCTACCGACTAGAAGTGAGGGTCTAATGGGTCACACAGGGATATTATACCCTCTTTACCAAAGTAATTAACAATAGATAACACATTAAATAAAGGAAATAATAAGCATCATAACAGAAACATGAATTAACAACCATTCCCAAACATGGTAAAAACTCTAAACAAATGACATGTCATGACCCCCTCCCACCAAAGATGCCCCTCCTGAGCTGGAAATGGTGAAAGGGAGATAATGACCCCCGAGTCCCGCCTCCAGTAGGCCCCGGGGTGGGGACTAGCACCAAGGGTATGAGTTTTCATAAATAAGGGAGGCATTACCCTTTTATTATTTAAGATCGAGAAATAGGAAAAGTAAACCACTAAAAATTAAAAGAACAAGTGTATATAAATAAACCCAAACCAATCCCACATGCATGGTTAAATAGTTCTGAAACAATGTACAAGTACAAGAAAGCTCAAAAAGTACAATACCAAAAGAAACAAGAGTACAAAAAACTACAACAACTCCAATTGTCCCGACTAGTAGGGTCCCGCACAGTCCCTGTAGTCCTCCTGAAAATCTAAAAGCAAACGTAGGGTGATCATACAAGTATACTAAGTAGGGAAACCCAAAGCTCTCGTGCACAAGTGGGGAGACATCCTAATGCCTCGTGAGAAAATAGAAGAACCAAAACCTAGCAAGGAATCTAACCACCCAGCCTCACCAGTCACACAAACCAAGTAACACAAGTCAATAGAGTATAGTAGTAATGTTATCAAAGTATGGGTACCCCGCACCACCTTCCCACTGGTTATTGAAGACATCCTACGCATAGGACCAATTCCGCCATTCTCACCGCAGTCCCACTGACTCACCCCGCCCGCACACACCTGGGCCACATCCTCACACAGTCCCACTGCCAAACTCTGCCTGCAAACACCTGGGCCACAACTATCACACGTAACCACGCTTGCAAACACCTAGTCCAGAACAACCACCGCCATGCCCGAAGACAACTGGGCTAGAAGATCTATTTCCATGCCTGAATACACCTTTGGTATCATCCCTAAGACACTTGGGAAACCACCTACCCGCACACACCTAGGCCAACCACCACACTACCCTGCTTGAAGATTCTTGGGCTAATAATGGACTTCAGGCCATCACATCCTTCTTGAAGATACATGGGATATCTGGGAAAGGGATCAGAAAGGATCTAATAACCCACCACTAATGGAAGTGTTTGGAAAAACACCCCCCACCCATGAAATGGGGGTGTTCGACACTAAGTTCCCAACTTGGGTGGGGTGCGACAAAACACAATGATACAGTTATATATATATACTAAACACACAGCACAACCTATGGCTTCTAAACAGAGAAACTTAGAACGTGCCTCGACACTGCTATCACAAAGCATGCATACAACGAACAATCCCAAAACCCCATTTAATGTTTTCATGTTCAATGGCTTTAGTTGTCAATTATTTTAACTATTGGGAAACTATCAACAACCAAACCAAATCGAGTGTTCATAAAACATATCCCTACCAACCACAACAAAAGTTAGGGAAAACAAAAGCAATCACATACCAACTCCTTAACAATTTGATTATCATATCCATCTTTAATTCGTTTCCATCACAATACCCCACCATTCATTTATTCCCAAGTTCTACATATAAATTCAATTTCCACATTCCATATTTCCATTACTTTTCCCCCGTATATAATCCACTACTAACCACTTTAATAATATTCACCACCCATCATTGCAGCCCCACTACCAAACATCATATTACACAACAACCCAAAAATTACCAATTCACACATCCCATAACAAAACCAACCCAACACCAACATGTTCATTATTCCGTTTTGTTGAACCAGGGTGATCACACAAGGGTTCCGTGTATTTAATCTGCCAACTTTGCCTGATTAACCAATTTCCACATTCAATAAAATTTTCATCCATAAGAAAATACAGAAGGAGAGAGAAACATTTAATTGTGTAAGCAAAGGCCCCCAATGATCATGATTTTCAGTAGGCAGAAGTTCATTCAATTCACAACATAATATCATAGGATATAAATAATGTAACTACATTCACAAACTTCCCATCCCCGTTATATAAGCCTGTTATTATCATTATTAAACTGGTTCAAATGTGTTTCACTTAAACAAGAGGACACCCACCCCTCATGATGCACAATTTAGAGAGACAAAGGTAAGATCCCTACGTCAACAGGTTCTGATGTCCTTCTACGAACACGACCACCACGATCACATGGCTTCTCCCAGAACGACTGCACCCACCAAGGACGTCGCGGCACCACCAAATCAACAACACAAGAAACTCCCTCAACACGGAGATCACATGCCGTAGCATGGAAAGAAAACGGGATAAGTAGGATTGGAAAGAGGATACAAGAACAGAGGTTTAACATACATTTTTAGAGTTTTTCGTCAAAGACCATCATTCCCGTCAATTATCAGCAGTCTCCTTAGTTGGAAACTGTGGAGGGGAAGTTGAGGAATAGGGAACGGAACAGGTTGTATGATGTTATCCTCACTGACACGATCCTGTAGTCACTGATGGATCGACGATCGGAGTCCGGATGAAGAAGTTAGGAGGAAGGCCTCTAGGTCATCCGAGAGCATTGCCATGCGGATAAGAAGAGAGTTCCGTAAATAAAACGTGCTCCTCTCTTATATAGGAAATGAAAAGGTCAAATGGTACGTGGCGTGTATTAATGAATACATGATGTGACTGTACGACTATTACACTGTTTGACTGGTCAACACACCACACGTCACACAGTTTCCATGCATTTAATAATAATAATAACTTCAATTAGTAATAGGTTTTTTATTGACCCGGGACACGAACCATAATTTAATATGAAAAATTAGACTTGAATAGATCATATTAATGAAAGGATCCCATCGCCACTAATGAGAAGTCAATCGGACGTCGCACATGGGAGTTATGGCGGGTCGAAGATTTAATAATAATATTAAATCAATTAATTTACGAGCATTTCAGGTACCCGATCAGAATACCCAAAAAAACGCATCCAATATTGGACTCATAATTTTCGTCTTGTAGTCAGGGTCGCAATATCGCTGATGGTTCAGGAATCTGAGGTCGCATGAAGAAGTTGCAGACAAATAGGTTTTTTATCATCAAAATTAATAATAACAATATTTTATTATTATTATTAATCAATTATTTATTTATCTTTCATAACTCCAAAATCAATCACAATTTGGAGTCTTCTTGGGCGCTAGAATTAAACACCAATTCCCCCTTTTTCATTTATTTGTCTTTTAATTTTATTTCTCTTATTCTTTTTTTTGTTTCACTCTCCAATCTCCTTTCTTCTCCAAGTTCCATCAAGCCCCAAACAAAAGTGGCGCCTCCTTTTCTTTGACTCCATTAATTCCATTCTATTATGGTTTTTAATTATTATTTTCTTTATTATTCCATCACTTTGTAATCTCTCTCCAATCTCAGTTTAATGTCATTATTAATAAAATTAATATTAATAACACCCATCATTAATGTTCTAATTTAATCCCACTAAATTAGATTGCCATAATTATTCTCGTATTAAACTAAAATCATTCCAAGAGACTCAAAACAATTTCATTTAATTGAATTAAATGACAAAACAAAATTAATATAACTTACATATTCAACCCCTTTTTAATACATTTAATTTCATTAATCTCTCGCACATAGTTTTGCGCCATCATTGTTATTTATTGTTTTTCAATAATAATAACAATTAATCAACTTATTTTATTAACTCATCAATGTTATTATTTTTAATAATGATAATATTTACACTCATTGCATTGACCATTTTAAACCACCCTGTTGGATATCTAAATCTGACCTTGCCACGTCAATGTCGCATAACATCTTTCAATTTAATTATTTAATTCTATGTATTTTTATTTCGCACTAATTAAATTGAAGCCACTTTTATTAAATTAAAACCATTCAATTTAATAAACCCAACATATTTTTATGCCCCCATTATTATTATTATTTAACATAATAATAATAACGAACTCACCTTTAATTTTATTAACACCCCACCATGTTTCCACTGTGCATATTCATTTATTTATTTTCAATAAATAACAAGACTCATTTCATTAATTTCTCATTATTATTTATATTATGAATAATATTAATAACACAACACACAATATTATTATTCAAATTTAATTTCAACAATTACTCAATTAATAATAAACTGCATGTTTCATTTATCAATATCTAATGGGTCACACCCCTTCCCACTTCACATCATTAATAATAATAACACCCATTAAATCATTTTATCATGATTATTCTCTTTTTAGTTTAATTAATCACACAATTTATGTCACCATCATTATTATTTAACATATTTTTACGTTATCATCAGTTTTAAAAATTATCATTATAACGCGCGTTGTGTTGAGCACATCGATTACAAAAAAGGAATGGACCTGAGGGGTCTGGGACATTACATTAGATACCTCTCAAGACATTCTCATCCTCGATAATTAAAAACCAACCTAGAAGAAAGAATGGATCCGAACAACCACCCCGCAAGATACCTCTCAGGGCTCTTGTGATAACAGGAAACAACTGAAAACCGTAATTATATGAGTTAGGAATTCCTTCTCCCATATCGAGATATTATCCGCTTCAGGCAGCACTGACTCGCCTGCACGGGTTTAATCGCATCCACATTAATGCATCTCGATTAGGAAGTAGGTCTTACGACTTCCATATATTAGGATTTTCCAAACTTACACTACCCCCAACACCATACAAAACAACAATAAATTTCCCGAACACATGGCTTGAGGAATTCCTTCTCCCATGTAAATATATTATTCGCTTTAGGCGGCACTGACTCACCTGCACGGGTTTAATCACATCCACATTAATGCGTCTCTATTAGGGATTAGGTCCTCCTCTCCCCACATGTTAGGACTCTTCACACACATTTAAAGGAAAGATGGAAACAACATAGCATTATAGACTCATTAAAAACAAGGTCCATGCCCAAATCATTGGTGAGAATGAGTTTCAACAAAGGAGTGTGACGCTCCAAAACATAAACGAGAGCATTTAAGTAAAACCGAAAACATATCTCTCAATCTCCATACTTGCTAGGGTTGCCGCTTCTGTTGTGTGTAGTTGTCTGCGTCCCACTCCTTTTCCACTCTGTTGACATCAAGGTGACATAGATGTTTGGTAAACAAGGAACGCCTAAGCCCAAGTATCAAAGAAATTTTCTCAAGGTTTCATTTTATCATTTAATTTCGATTTCTTTCCCAGAACACCCAAATAAAGTAAAACACAAATCATGATGATGCTTGTACCTCTCCTAGGGTCTCAACCTGAAAATAAATGTAGTCTTACTTGGTCATTTGGTAAGCTCAGATTCCTTGTCACGGGGGGCCTTAAAATCTCGTTTCCTAGCCGGTCTTCCTTGGCCTATGTCATGCAATAAGATCAGCCAACACTGTTGCCCTACCATCCCATGCAATCCTCATTGTGCCTAACTTGAGACTTCATCCTATCTCTCAACCATCATCCTCTCATACAATTCAATCATGACCCCCTCCAACCAAAGATGCGCCTCCTAAGATGGAAATGATGAAAGGGAGATAATGACCCCTTGAGTCCCGCCTCCAGTAGGCCCCGGGGTGGCGACTAGCACCAAGGGTATGAGTTTTCACAAATATGGGATGCATTACCCTTTTTATTATTTAAGACCGAGAAATAGGACAAGTCAACCACTAAAAAGGAAAAGAAAAAGTGTATAGAAATTAACCCAAACCAATCCCACATGCATGTTTAAAAAGTTATGAAACAAGTTACAAGTACAAGAAAGCTCAAAAAGTACAATACCAAAAGAAACAAGAGTACAACAAACTGCAACAACTCCAACTGTCCCGACTAGTAGGGTCCCGCACAGTCCCTGTAGTCCTCCTGAAAACCTGAAAGCAAACATAGGGTGAGCATACAAGTATACTCAGTAGGGAAACCCAAAGCTCTCATGCACGAGTGGGGAGACATCCTAATGCCTCGTGAGAAAATAGAAGAACCAAAACCAAGAAAGGAATCTATCCACCCAGCCTCACCAGTCACACTCACTAAGTAACACAGGTCAATAGAGTATAGTAGTAATGTTATCAAATTATGGGTACCCCACACCACCTTCCCACTAGTTATTGAAGACATACTATGAATCAGACCAATCCCTCCATTCTCACCACAGTCCCACTGCCTCACCCCACCTGCACACACCTGGGCGACATCCTCACATAGTCTCACTGCCAAACTCCACCCGCAAACACCTGGGCCACAACTGTCACACATAACCACGCCTGCAAACACCTAGTCCAGAACAATCACCACCATGCCGGAAGACACCTGGGCTTGAAGATATACTACCATGCCCGAAGACACCTGGACCTCATCCCGAAGACACTTGGGAAACCACCTGCCCGCACACACCTAGGCCAACCACCACACTACCCCGCCCGAATATTCTTGTGCTAATAATGGACTTCATGCCATCACAGCCTTCCCAAAGATACTTGGGCTATCCGGGAAAGGGATCAGAAAGGAGTAATAACCAGCCACTAATGTAAGTGTTGGGAAAAACACCCTCCCCCATGAAATGGGGGTGTTCGGCACTAAGTTCTCAACATGGGTGGGGTGCGAAAAAACACCAAGATACAGTTATATATATATATATATATATATATATATATAACACATAGCACAACCTATGGCTTCTAAACAGATAGACTGAGCACATGCCTCGGCACTAATATCACGAAGCATGCATACAACGAACAATCTCAAAACCCCATTTAATGTTTTTGTAACGACCCGAAATTTTGAATAAATCTTGTTTCCTAATTTCATGTGTTATTTTTTTATACTCAAAAAAAAATGTTTTATTTGATAAACATGATTATAAATAAAATGAGACCATTGGTTTTTGAGTGTTATATGACCATCGGTCAATATGACCACCGTGAACAAAATGTTTTGATTATTGTCTCTAAATTTAAGTAATCTTGGTTAATTATTATAGAAAGAAGATTTGATGGCCTCACCTAGTATCCTTGGGCCGATCGAAGCCCATCTAACAGAGATTGGGAAGGAGGTAGCACCATTGGGCTTTGCTCTGGACCAAATCCAAGCCGAACTTCATCATGTGAAGCTAGAACGGAATCGCCTTCGTGAGAAGTTCAAACTGATAGAAATTACTACTCGGGCAATGTTGACTGAGCCGCCCCAAAATTCTATCACCCTAGCACACCTTACTCTTAGGTCCTATGCTGGTATTATAAGGGGTTATGTAACGAGACCGTAATTGCCTTGTGTAATCCTTTTTTAAATAAAAATTTGGATTTATTCTTATGATGATGTTTATGAATTTTCAAATGACCGGATAAATATTGTATGAATATTTTTGATGAATTTTAGAAAAAGGATATTTTAAAAATGGTTGTGTAAACCTTAAATAATTAAAAATGTGTAATGATTTTCGAAAAATGGTCTTCTACAATTATGTTCAGTACGAAATTTAAAGTCTAATAAGATCAACTTGATTTTTGATGAATAGTAAATTATGAATAGTGATTTTATGATTAGGATTAGTAATATGACCAAATGGATTAGTAATCTCACTTAAAGAAAGTTTTAAAATAATCTAGGCACCTTGATTAAGTAATGTGATTCAATAAAATAGTTAAATAACGGTTTCATTAATTATTATTCAAGTATTAGTTTTTTCGGGTGAATAGTGTTTTTTAATTAAAAATTTAATTAAAAATAATTAGAAAATTATTTTTATAAAAATGACTTTATTTTTGAACTCAGAGCATCGATATTATGTTATGGTAATTTTTGGGGTTTTTTCTGAAAAAATGAATTTTCGATGAATAGTGTTTTTATTTAAAAATTAAATTAAAAATATTTAGAAAATTATTTTTATAAAATGGAGTTCATATTTGTAATCAGAGCGTTGATATTTGGTTAAGGTGAAATTTTGGGATTATTCTGAGAAAGTTGAAAATTTTGATGAATAGTGAAAATACAGTTTTTAAGTTACGGGTGTTTAATGACATCATTAAATGATGTATTAAGTTTGTAATCAATATGTTCGAATTATGAATAGTTATATAAGGTATTAGGTGTCCCAAGTGGCCAATACCATGGGAAAATACCATGGGCAAGCCCATGGTTTTGCCAAAACCACTAATGAGGTGTCCCTTTGCCATTAATGCCTTGTCCCCTCACTTTCCCTATAAATACCAAGCCATCCTCTCATCCATTCGACTCCCCACTCTTCCCCAACGAAGTTCTGGTCTCATTACCTCCCAAGGAGTCCTCCCAAGGTGCCCCCAAGCCCTCAAGGTCCCAACCTTTGAGGTTTAAGAGTTACATTTTATGGTAAGGGATCCGACCCCTCTCTTTCTTTTCAAGTGATCTCTTTTATGTCATTCATTTTATGCTCCATGTTCTTATTTTGGAGGATGTTCTTTTATACTCCTCTTACTGCCCTTTTTATGTTCATATGATGAAAGACCCCCTCTTACTCTCATCATTTCGTTTTAAGAAAGTTTAAGTGGCGCCGTTAGGCTGCCGAATTTTCAAGGGATTCATTCACCTCTCTCTTTTTCAAAGTTCTACTTTCATGTCAAGTCTTTCAAGTTCATTTTTATTATGTTGGGGTATGATATCTATATTTATCATACTGGTCTTTTATGATCACATGATGAGAGACCCCATTTGATCTCTTCAATTCAGTATTTTGATGTCTTAAGTGGCGTCGTTAGGCTGACGAATTTTTAAGTGGTTCTTCACCCTTCTCGTTTTGAAGTTCTACTTTCATGTCAATTCTTTCAAGTTCCTTTATATTATGTTGGGGTATGATCTCTATATCTATCATACTTTACTCTTATGTTCATATGATGAGAGACCCTATTTTACCTTGTCAATTCAATTTTGTTGAAGTTTAAGTGGCGTCGTTAGGCTGCCAAATTTTCAAGGGATTCATTCACCTCTCTCTTTTTCAAAGTTCTACTTTCATGTTAAGTCTTTCAAGTTCATTTTTATTATTTTGGGGTATGATCTCTATATTTATCATACTGGTCTTTTATGATCACATGATTAGAGACCCCATTTGATCTCTTCAATTCAGTATTTTGATGTCTTAAGTGGCGCCGTTAGGCTGCCGAATTTTTAAGTGGTTCTTCACCCTTCTCGTTTTGAAGTTCTACTTTCATGTCAATTCTTTCATGTTCCTTTATATTATGTTGGGGTATGATCTCTATATCTATCATACTGGACTCTTATATTAATATGATGAGAGACCCTATTTGACCTTGTCAATTCAATTTTGTTGAAGTTTAAGTGATGCCGTTAGGCTGCCGAATTTTCACAAGAGAAATCTTGTTTTGTTTTCTTCCTTTCATGTTCTTCATTTCATATGGTATATTTTCAAATTTCATTACCATGTTCATAAATCCCTTATATTTTGTCCCTCTACTGTATGATGGGTCAATTATGAATTTTTGACCCATGTCCCCTCTTTTCTCAATGTTTTCTAAAACCTTGTAACATAGCCGTTATGCTGCAGAATTTTCCCCTCAAAATGCCTCTCTCTTTTCTCAAAAATTATTTTATGTTATAAAGTGAATACTCAAAGCTCATATTTCTACAAGTGTATTCACATATATATCAAAATGTTCCATATTAAATTCTGTGATTTACATACATGAGACCCGCTTCCCTTTCCGTGGGTTTAAAGTGCCGTAAAGATCATGTCATTAAAGCAGTTTTTAAAATGTTATGATTATGAAGTGAAACCCATTTATTTTATGCTATATGGGTTATTAATGAAATGTTTGATGATTATATATGTGGATCACATGATAATAAAGGCAAATTTAAGGGTGCGCCCTGATAGCGCTCCAATGCATTGGGTAAAGACTTAATCTCTAGAGATGACCATTTTAACGACGCCTTGGTGAATAACCTTGGTAATTTTTAACGACACCTTGGGGATGGACCTTGGTGAAACGAAACGATTGCCAATATTAAATGTTGCAGCCACATCTTCAAGTTATGAAAAAGTTTTATTTTTATTATGATATGCCTCATGATTTCATTTTCATGCCTTAAAGTTCTTTTCATGACTTCATTGATGTATCCCAAGTTCATATGTAAAATGTTTCACTTGTTTCCCTTGCTGGGCCTTCTGCTCACCCTTTCTTTTGATGTATGTCCCCAGGTTATGAGATTCAGTAATGAGCCTAGGGTGAACTTGAGGAGAAGCCTTTCAAGTGTTTAAGAAGAATTCTTTATGTTGTTTTCATGTTTTAGGTTCCTGGTTTCCAAGACACTAAACCTTAGAGATCCTCGGTTTTGTAAAATGTAATTAAAGTTTATGTGATAAAAAGGTGGGCTGCTATAGTTGGTATCAAAGGATGGTTTAGTTATTTGTGGAAATTAGGATATGAAAACTCTAGGAGGAACCCTATAGAAAAGTTTAATATGGGAAATCTTCCTGGTATTTTGGTGAGTATTGAGTAAGGGGTTGCCAAGCAAATACATCCCTGTCTGGATACGAGCAGGTAGAGGTGGCTCTGGCACAGATGTACATAGGGGTAAAACCCGAAAACACCGCTTTGAGCTAGACTCGAACGGGAACTGGTACACGACAACGGGCCTTGCTGCACTCTTGGTTACGACACTCCCGGGGGATATGCTTTGGTAAATTCATAAGCTTGGTATGAACCATTATTAAAGGAACAAAGATAAAATAAAATAAAGATTCACATAAGAATATATGATCATGGATAACCTAGATGGGAACCTAGGGGATCACAAGTTAGGGTATACTTTTCTTCTACAAGTTATCCTTATATGCTTTAAGTTCCTTTTCATGATTATTGGTTAAGTATTTAAGCCTCTAATTATACTTTATCTTCTTAGTTAATGGTGGGAAATGGAATAACGTGTCCCAACAACCAATGTGATAGGAAATGCGACAATTTACGTATTAATATGTCAGAGATGATTAGGGGATTAAAAGATGATTATTATTTTGGAAGGCGTTCACTATTTTGGGGACCCTATATGATCGAGGTAAATAGATTACTATAGTATTTTCATTGAGGAGTAAGGTTGACTTATATTTTGAAGAATTGATGAATTTAAGGTGGACTTATAGTAATTTAGGTTACTTTTGGGAATGATTAACCTATCTTGGGTAAAATATGTTTAGGTTAGCTACTTTTGTTATAAGATGTTAGGAGTGGTTGATGTTGTCTGGAGATGAACAATGAAGTTGTTTTGGAAGACTATGTTATCAAATCCTTCTTGTATTTGGGTTTCAATCTTAGTTTGGTTTATTTTGAGGAATTTTAAGGACCGTTATTTATGGAGTGGTCTATGATGAATGTTGGGTAGTACCATGGAACTTTGAAGATTTAAAAGTAGGTTCTATTCCTATGGGATTCTTTCTTTTTGAAGAGTTGTTTTACCTTAACCTTTCTGTTTTTGGGATAATGTTTAAATATAGAAGAAATAGATAGTTAATCTTTTGTAGATTATGTGATTCTATAGAAGATGATTCTTGTGCTTTTATGAGACCAAGTGTTTTTGAATTCTCATCATTTGGCGAAAAGATTAGTGTTGGTAGGGACTTGTTAAAGGATGAAACTCTACTTGAAGGTAGGTATATTTTCTTATGTTTTTGTTCTATTTAGTAAATGAAATCCTCAAAATTATGAAAAGAAACGTAAAACAAAAATGTTGTTGGTTTACGTTTCCTACTAGGTAATCAAAGACCGTTTACACACATCATAAGTTTGGGATTTTCTCATGGTTAACTTTCTCCTAATCATGTTCTCTATCACTCTCTCTCAGAACTGACCCTTTGTTTGTTCCTCCATGTCCATGTTTTCCTACATGGAACCCGAGTGTGGGTTAACTCGGGTGGCCTTTGTAATTCCTTTTATTTCTTTTAATGTAATGGTGTTGCTGACTCTTTTTCCGATGTGGGACTTTCAATGAAATTTCAAAACCCAATTTAAAAAAATTGCGAGGACGCAATTTCTTAAGGGGGGAAGATTGTAACGACCCGAAATTTTGAATAAATCTTGTTTCCTAATTTCATGTGTTATTTCTTTATACTCAAAAAAAATGTTTTATTTGATAAACATGATTATAAATAAAATGAGACCATTGGTTTTTGAGTGTTATATGACCATCGGTCAATATGACCACCATGAACAAAATGTTTTGATTATTGTCTCTAAATTTAAGTAATCTTGGTTAATTATTATAGAAAGAAGATTTGATGGCCTCACCTAGTAGCCTTGGGCCGATCGAAGCCCATCTAATAGAGATTGGGAAGGAGGTAGCACCATTGGGCTTTGCTCTGGACCAAATCCAAGCTGAACTTCATCATGTGAAGCTAGAACGGAATCGCCTTCGCGAGAAGTTCAAACTGATAGAAATTACTACTCAGGCAATGTTGACTGAGCCACCCCAAAATTCTATCACCCTAGCACACCTTACTCTTAGGTCCTATGCTGGTATTATAATGGGTTATGTAACGAGACCGTAATTGACTTGTGTAATCCTTTTTTTAAATAAAAATTTGGATTTCTTCTTATGATGATGTTTATGAATTTTCAAATGACCAGATAAATATTGTATGAATATTTTTGATGAATTTTAGAAAAAGGATATTTTAAAAATGGTTGTGTAAACCTTAAATAATTAAAAATGTGTAATGATTTTCGAAAAATGGTCTTCTACAATTATGTTCAGTACAAAATTTAGAGTCTAATAAGATCAACTTGATTTTTGATGAATAGTAAATTATGATTAGTGATTTTATGATTAGGATTAGTAATATGACCAAATGGATTAGTAATCTCACTTAAAGAAAGTTTTAAAATAATCTAGGCACCTTGATTAAGTAATGTGATTCAATAAAATAGTTAAATAACGGTTTCATTAATTATTATTCAAGTATTAGTTTTTTCGGGTGAATAGTGTTTTTTAATTAAAAATTTAATTAAAAATAATTATAAAATTAATTTTATAAAAATGGCTTTATTTTTGAACTCAGAGCATCGATATTATGTTATGGTAATTTTTGGGGTTTTTTCTGAAAAAATGAATTTTCGATGAATAGTGTTTTTATTTAAAAATTAAATTAAAAATATTTAGAAAATTATTTTTATAAAATGGAGTTCATATTTGTAATCAGAGCGTTGATATTTGGTTAAGGTGAAATTTTGGGATTATTCTGAGAAAGTTGAAAATTTTGATGAATAGTGAAAATACAGTTTTTAAGTTACGGGTGTTTAATGACATCATTAAATGATGTATTAAGTTTGTAATCAATATGTTCGAATTATGAATAGTGAGATAAGTTATGAGGTGTCCCAAGTGGCCAATACCATGGGCAAATACCATGGGCAAGCCCATGGTTTTGCCAAAACCACTAATGAGGTGTCCCTTTGCCATTAATGCCTTGTCCCCTCACTTTCCCTATAAATACCAAGCCATCCTCTCATCCATTCGACTCCCCACTCTTCCCCAACGAAGTTATGGTCTCATTACCTCCCAAGGAGTCCTCCCAAGGTGCCCCCAAGCCCTCAAGGTCCCAACCTTTGAGGTTTAAGAGTTACATTTTAAGGTAAGGGATCTGACCCCTCTCTTTCTTTTCAAGTGATCTCTTTTATGTCATTCCTTTTATGCTCCATGTTCTTATTTTGGAGGATGTTCTTTTATACTCCTCTTACTTCCCTTTTATGTTCATATGATGAAAGACCCCCTCTTACTCTCATCATTTCGTTTTAAGAAAGTTTAAGTGGCGCCGTTAGGCTGCCGAATTTTCAAGGGATTCATTCACCTCTCTCTTTTTCAAAGTTCTACTTTCATGTCAAGTCTTTCAAGTTCATTTTTATTATGTTGGGGAATGATATCTATATTTATCATACTGGTCTTTTATGATCACATGATGAGAGACCCCATTTGATCTCTTCAATTCAGTATTTTGATGTCTTAAGTGGCGCCGTTAGGCTGCCGAATTTTTAAGTGGTTCTTCACCCTTCTCGTTTTGAAGTTCTACTTTCATGTCAATTCTTTCAAGTTCCTTTATATTATGTTGGGGTATTATCTCTATATCTATCATACTGGACTCTTATGTTCATATGATGAGAGACCCTATTTGACCTTGTCAATTCAATTTTGTTGAAGTTTAAGTGGCGCCGTTAGGCTGCCGAATTTTCAAGGGATTCATTCACCTCTCTCTTTTTCAAAGTTCTACTTTCATGTCAAGTCTTTCAAGTTCATTTTTATTATGTTGGGGTATGATATCTATATTTATAATACTGGTATTTTATGATCACATGATGAGAGACCCCATTTTATCTCTTCAATTCAGTATTTTGATGTCTTAAGTGGCGCCGTTAGGCTGCCGAATTTTTAAGTGGTTCTTCACCCTTCTCGTTTTGAAGTTCTACTTTCATGTCAATTCTTTCATGTTCCTTTATATTATGTTGGGGTATGATCTCTATATCTATCATACTGGACTCTTATGTTAATATGATGAGAGACCCTATTTGACCTTGTCAATTCAATTTTGTTGAAGTTTAAGTGATGCCGTTAGGCTGCCGAATTTTCACAAGAGAAATCTTGTTTTTTTTCTTCCTTTCATGTTCTTCATTTCATATGGTATATTTTCAAATTTCATTACCATGTTCATAAATCCCTTATATTTTGTCCCTATACTGTATGATGGGTCAATTATGAATGTTTGACCCATGTCCCCTCTTTTCTCAAGGTTTTCTAAAACCTTGTAACATAGCCGTTATGCTGCAGAATTTTCCCCTCAAAATGCCTCTCTCTTTTCTCAAAAATTATTTTATGTTATAAAGTGAATACTCAAAGCTCATATTTCTACAAGGGTATTCACATATATATCAAAATTTTCCATTTTAAATTCTGGTATTTACATACATGAGACCCACTTCCCTTTCCGTGGGTTTAAAGTGCCGTAAAGATCATGTCATTAAAGTAGTTTTTAAAATGTTATGATTATGAAGTGAAACCCATTTATTTTATGCTATATGGGTTATTAATGAAATGTTTGATGATTATATATGTGGATCACATGATAATAAAGGCAAATTTAAGGGTGCGCCCTGATAGCGCTCCAATGCATTGGGTAAAGACTTAATCTCTAGAGATGACCATTTTAACGACGCCTTGGTGAATAACCTTGGTAATTTTTAACGACACCTTGGGGATGGACCTTGGTGAAACGAAACGATTGCCAATATTAAATGTTGCAGCCACATCTTCAAGTTATGAAAACGTTTTATTTTTATTATGATATGCCTCATGATTTCATTTTCATGCCTTAAAGTTCTTTTCATGACTTCATTGATGTATCCCAAGTTCATATGTAAAATGTTTCACTTGTTTCCCTTGCTGGGCATTCTGCTCACCCTTTCTTTTGATGTATGTCCCCAGGTTATGAGATTCAGTAATGAGCCTAGGGTGAACATGAGGAGAAGCCTTTCAAGTGTTTAAGAAGAATTCTTTATGTTGTTTTCATGTTTTAAGTTCCTGGTTTCCAAGACACTAAACCTTAAAGATCCTCGGTTTTGTAAAATGTAATTTAAGTTTATGTGATAAAAAGGTGGGATGCTATAGTTGGTATCAATGGATGGTTTAGTTATTTGTGGAAATTAGGATATGAAAACTCTAGGAGGAACCCTATAGAAAAGTTTAATATGGGAAATCTTCCTGGTATTTTGGTGAGTATTGAGTAAGGGGTTGCCAAGAAAATACATCCCTGTCTGGATACGAGCAGGTAGAGGTGGCTCTGGCACAGATGTACATAGGGGTAAAACCTGAAAACACCGCTTTGAGCTAGACTCGAACGGGAACTGGTACACGACAACGGGCCTTGCTGCACTCTTGGTTACGACACTCCCGGGGGATATGCTTTGGTAAATTCATAAGCTTGGTATGAACCATTATTAAAGGAACAAAGATAAAATAAAATAAATATTCACATAAGAATATATGATCATGGATAACCTAGATGGGAACCTAGGGGATCACAAGTTAGGGTATACTTTTCTTCTACAAGTTATCCTTATATGCTTTAAGTTCCTTTTCATGATTATTGGTTAAGTATTTAAGCCTCTAATTATACTTTATCTTCTTAGTTAATGGTGGGAAATGGAATAACGTGTCCCAACAACCAATGTGATAGGAAATGCGACAATTTCCGTATTAATATGTCAGAGATGATTAGGGGATTAAAAGATGATTATTATTTTGGAAGTCGTTCACTATTTTGGGGACCCTATATGATCGAGGTAAATAGATTACTATAGTATTTTCATTGAGGAGTAAGGTTGACTTATATTTTGAAGAATTGATGAATTTAAGGTGGACTTATAGTAATTTAGGTTACTTTTGGGAATGATTAACCTATCTTGGGTAAAATATGTTTAGGTTAGCTACTTTTGTTATAAGATGTTAGGAGTGGTTGATGTTGTCTGGAGATGAACAATGAAGTTGTTTTGGAAGACTATGTTATCAAATCCTTCTTGTATTTGGGTTTCAATCTTAGTTTGGTTTATTTTGAGGAATTTTAAGGACCGTTATTTATGGAGTGGTCTATGATGAACGTTGGGTAGTACCATGGAACTTTGAAGATTTAAAAGTAGGTTCTATTCCTATGGGATTCTTTCTTTTTGAAGAGTTGTTTTACCTTAACCTTTCTGTTTTTGGGATAATGTTTAAAGATAGAAGAAATATATATTTAATATTTTGTAGATTATGTGATTCTATAGAAGATGATTCTTGTGCTTTTATGAGACCAAGTGTTTTTGAATTCTCATCATTTGGCGAAAAGATTAGTTTTGGTAGGGACTTGTTAAAGGATGAAACTCTACTTGAAGGTAGGTATATTTTCTTATGTTTTTGTTCTATGTAGTAAATGAAATCCTCAAAATTATGAAAAGAAACGTAAAACAAAAATGTTGTTGGTTTACGTTTCCTACTAGGTAATCAAAGACCGTTTACACACATCATAAGTTTGGGATTTCTCATGGTTAACTTTCTCCTAATCATGTTCTCTATCACTCTCTCTCAGAACTGACCCTTTGTTTTTTCCTCCATGTCCATGTTTTCCTACATGGAACCCGAGTGTGGGTTAACTCGGGTGGCCTTTGTACTTACTTTTCTTTCTTTTAAAGTAATGGTGTTGCTGACTCTTTTTCCGATGTGGGACTTTCAATGAAATTTCAAAACCCAATTTAAAAAAATTGCGAGGACGCAATTTCTTAAGGGGGGAAGATTGTAACGACCCGAAATTTTGAATAAATCTTGTTTCCTAATTTCATGTGTGATTTTTTTATACTCAAAAAAAATGTTTTATTTGATAAACATGATTATAAATAAAATGAGACCATTGGTTTTTGAGTGTTATATGACCATCGATCAATATGACCACCGTGAACAAAATGTTTTGATTATTGTCTATAAATTTAAGTAATCTTGGTTAATTATTATAGAAAGAAGATTTGATGGCCTCACCTAGTAGCCTTGGGCCGATCGAAGCCCATCTAACAGAGATTGGGAAGGAGGTAGCACCATTGGGCTTTGCTCTGGACCAAATCCAAGCCGAACTTCATCATGTGAAGCTATAACGGAATCGCCTTCGCGAGAAGTTCAAACTGATAGAAATTACTACTTGGGCAATGTTGACTGAGCCACCCCAAAATTCTATCACCCTAGCACACCTTACTCTTAGGTCCTATGCTGGTATTATAAGGGGTTATGTAACGAGACCGTAATTGCCTTGTGTAATCCTTTTTTTAAATAAAAATTTGGATTTCTTCTTATGATGATGTTTATGAATTTTCAAATGACCGGATAAATATTGTATGAATATTTTTGATGAATTTTAGAAAAAGGATATTTTAAAAATGGTTGTGTAAACCTTAAATAATTAAAAATGTGTAATGATTTTCGAAAAATGGTCTTCTACAATTATGTTCAGTACGAAATTTAGAGTCTAATAAGATCAACTTGATTTTTGATGAATAGTAAATTATGAATAGTGATTTTATGATTAGGATTATTAATATGACCAAATGGATTAGTAATCTCACTTAAAGAAAGTTTTAAAATAATCTAGGCACCTTGATTAAGTAATGTGATTCAATAAAATAGTTAAATAACGGTTTCATTAATTATTATTCAAGTATTAGTTTTTTCGGGTGAATAGTGTTTTTTAATTAAATATTTAATTAAAAATAATTAGAAAATTATTTTTATAAAAATGACTTTATTTTTGAACTCAGAGCATCGATATTATGTTATGGTAATTTTTGGGGTTTTTTCTGAAAAAATGAATTTTTGATGAATAGTGTTTTTATTTAAAAATTAAATTAAAAATATTTAGAAAATTATTTTTATAAAATGGAGTTTATATTTATAATCAGAGCTTTGATATTTTGTTAAGGTGAAATTTTGGGATTATTCTGAGAAAGTTGAAAATTTTGATGAATAGTGAAAATACAGTTTTTAAGTTACATGTGTTTAATGACATCATTAAATGATGTATTAAGTTTTTAATCAATATGTTCGAATTATGAATAGTGAGATAAGGTATGAGGTGTCCCAAGTGGCCAATACCATGGGAAAATACCATGGTCAAGCCCATGGTTTTGCCAAAACCACTAATGAGGTGTCCCTTTGCCATTAATGCCTTGTCCCCTCACTTTCCCTATAAATACCAAGCCATCCTCTCATCCATTCGACTCCCCACTCTTCCCCAACGAAGTTCTGGTCTCAATACCTCCCAAGGAGTCCTCCCAAGGTGCCCCCAAGCCCTCAAGGTCCCAACCTTTGAGGTTTAAGAGTTACATTTTAAGGTAAGGGATCCGACCCCTCTCTTTCTTTTCAAGTGATCTCTTTTATGTCATTCCTTTTATGCTCCATGTTCTTATTTTGGAGGATGTTCTTTTATACTCCTCTTACTGCCCTTTTTAAGTTCATATGATGAAAGACCCCCTCTTACTCTCATCATTTCGTTTTAAGAAAGTTTAAGTGGCGCCGTTAGGCTGCCGAATTTTCAAGGGATTCATTCACCTCTCTCTTTTTCAAAGTTCTACTTTCATGTCAAGTCTTTCAAGTTCATTTTTATTATGTTGGGGTATGATCTCTATATTTATCATACTGGTCTTTTATGATCTCATGATGAGAGACCCCATTTGATCTCTTCAATTCAGTATTTTGATGTCTTAAGTGGCGTCGTTAGGCTGCCGAATTTTTAAGTGGTTCTTCACCCTTCTCGTTTTGAAGTTCTACTTTCATGTCAATTCTTTCAAGTTCCTTTATATTATGTTGGGGTATGATCTCTATATCTATCATACTGGACTCTTATGTTCATATGATGAGAGACCCTATTTGACCTTGTCAATTAAATTTTGTTGAAGTTTAAGTGGCGCCGTTAGGCTGCCGAATTTTCAAGGGATTCATTCACCTCTCTCTTTTTCAAAGTTCTACTTTCATGTCAAGTCTTTAAAGTTCATTTTTATTATGTTGGGGTATGATCTCTATAGTTATCATACTGGTCTTTTATGATCACATGATGAGAGACCCCATTTGATCTCTTCAATTCAGTATTTTGATGTCTTAAGTGGCGCCGTTAGGCTGCCGAATTTTTAAGTGGTTCTTCACCCTTCTCGTTTTGAAGTTCTACTTTCATGTCAATTCTTTCATGTTTCTTTATATTATGTTGGGGTATGATCTCTATATCTATCATACTGGACTCTTATGTTCATATGATGAGAGAACCTATTTGACCTTGTCAATTCAATTTTGTTGAAGTTTAAGTGATGCCGTTAGGCTGCCGAATTTTCACAAGAGAAATCTTGTTTTGTTTTCTTCCTTTAATGTTCTTCATTTCATATGGTATATTTTCAAATTTCATTACCATGTTCATAAATCCCTTATATTTTGTCCCTCTACTGTATGATGGGTCAATTATGAATTTTTGACCCATGTCCCCTCTTTTCTCAATGTTTTCTAAAACCTTGTAACATAGCCGTTATGCTGCAGAATTTTCCCCTCAAAATGCCTCTCTCTTTTCTCAAAAATTATTTTATGTTATAAAGTGAATACTCAAAGCTCATATTTCTACAAGGGTATTCACATATATATCAAAATGTTCCATTTTAAATTCTGGGATTTACATACATGAGACCCGCTTCCCTTTCCGTGGGTTTAAAGTGCCGTAAAGATCATGTCATTAAAGCAGTTTTTAAAATGTTATGATTATGAAGTGAAACCCATTTATTTTATGCTATATGGGTTATTAATGAAATGTTTGATGATTATATATGTGGCTCACATGATAATAAAGGCAAATTTAAGGGTGCGCCCTGATAGCGCTCCAATGCATTAGGTAAAGACTTAATCTCTAGAGATGACCATTTTAACGACGCCTTGGTGAATAACCTTGGTAATTTTTAACGACACCTTGGGGATGGACCTTGGTGAAACGAAACGATTGCCAATATTAAATGTTGCAGCCACATCTTCAAGTTATGAAAAAGTTTTATTTTTATTATGATATGCCTCATGATTTCATTTTCATGCCTTAAAGTTCTTTTCATGACTTCATTGATGTATCCCAAGTTCATATGTAAAATGTTTCACTTGTTTACCTTGCTGGGCCTTCTGCTCACCCTTTCTTTTGATGTATGTCCCCAGGTTATGAGATTCCGTAATGAGCCTAGGGTGAACATGAGGAGAAGCCTTTCAAGTGTTTAAGAAGAATTCTTTATGTTGTTTTCATGTTTTAAGTTCCTGGTTTCCAAGACACTAAACCTTAAAGATCCCCAGTTTTGTAAAATGTAATTAAAGTTTATGTGATAAAAAGGTGGGATGCTATAGTTTTCGGTTCAACAGCTATAGTTGTAAATTCTTTTAACTATTGGGAAAATATCAACAACCAAAACAAATCAAGAGTTCATAAAACATATCCCTTCCAACCACAACAAAAGTTAGGGAAAACACAAGGAATCACATACCAACTCCTTAACAATTTGATTATCATATCCATCTTTAATTCATTTCCATCGCAGTACCCCACCGTTCATTTATTCCCAAGTTCCACATATAAATTCATTTTCCACATTCCACATTTCCATTACTTTTCCCTGGTATATAATCCACTACTAACCACTTTAATAATATTCACCACCCATTATTGCAGCCGCACTTCCAAACATCATATCACACAACAACCCAGAAATTACCACTTCACACATCACATAACAAAACTAACCCAACACAAACATGTTCATTATACTATTTTGTTGAACCGGGGTGATCACACAAGGGTTCCAAGTATTTAATCATCCAACTTTACGTGATTAACCAATTTACACATTCTATAAAATTTTCATCAATAAGAAAATTCAGAAGGAGAGGGAAACATTTAATTGCGTAAGAAAAGGCCCCCAACGATCATGATTTTCAATAGGCAGAAGCTCATTCAATTCACAACATAATATCACAGGATATAAATATTGTAACTACATTCACAAACTTCTGATCCCCATTATATAATCTTGTTATTATCTTTATTAAATCAGTTCAAATGTGTTTCACATAAACAAGAGGACACCAACCCATCATGATGTAAAATTTAGAGAGACGAAGGTAAGATCCCTACCTCAACAGGTCGTGATGTCCTTCTACAAACACGACCACCACGATCACAAGGATTCTCCTAGAATGACTGCACCCACCAAGGACGTCGTGGCACCACCGAATCAACAACACAAGAAAATCCCTCAACATGGAGATCACATGTCGTAGCATGGAAAGAAAACCGAATAATTACGATCTGAAAGAGGATACAAGAACAGAGGTTTAACATACCTTTTTAGAGTCGTTCGTCAAAGACCGTCATTCCCGTCAATTATCAGCAGTCTCCTCGATTGGAAACTACATAGGGGAATTCAAAGAAGAGGGAACAGAATAGGGTGTACAATGTTATCCTCACTGACACGATCCCGTAGTCACTGACGGATCGACGATCAGAGTCCGGATGAAGAAGTTAGGAGGAAGGCCTCTAGGTCATCCGGGAGCATCACCATACGGAGAAAAGAGACGTCTATAAATAACACGTTCTCCTATCTTATATAGGCAATGAAAAGGTAAAATGGTACGCAGTGTGTATTAATGAATACAGGACGTGACTGTATGACTATTACACTGTTCGACTTGTCAAAACACCACACGTCACGCAGTTTCCATGCGTTTAATGATAATAATAACTTCAGTTAATAATAGGTGTTTTATTGACCCGGGACATGAACCATAATTTAATATGCAACATTAGACTTGGATTTATCTTATTTATGATAGGATCACATCGCCACTAATGAGAAGTCAATCGAACATCGCACGCGAGAGTTATGGCGGGTCGAAGATTTAATAATAATATTAAATCTATTAATTTACGAGCGTTTAGGGTACTCGATCAGAAAACCCGAAAAAAGACATCCAATATTGGACTCATAATTTTCGTCTCATAGTTAGGGTCACACTGCCGCTGACAGTTTGTGAATCTGAGGTCGCACGAAGAAGTTGCGAACAAATAGGTGTTTTATCATCAAAATTAATAATAATAATATTTCATTATTATTATTAATAAATTATTTATTTATTTTTCATAACTCCAAAAGCAATCACGATTTGGAGTCTTCTTGGGGGCTAGAATTAATCACAAATTCCCCCTTTTTCATTTATTTGTCTTTTAATTTTATTTCTCTTATTCTTTTTTTTGTTTCTCTCCTTAATCTCCTTTCTTCTCCAAGTTCCATCACGCCCCAAAAAAAAGTGTTGCCTCCTTGTCTTTGACTCCATTAATTCCATTCTTTTATGGTTTCTATTATTATTTTATTTATTATTACATCACTTTGTAATCTCTCTCTAATCTCACTTAATTTTCATTATTAATAAAATTAATATTAATAACACTCATCATTAATGTTCTAATTTAATCCCATTAAATTAGATTAGCATAATTATTCTGATATTAAACTAAAACCATTCCATGCGACTCAAAACCATTTCATTTAATTGAATTAAATGAAAAAACAAAATTAATATAACTTATATATTCAACCCCTTTTTAATACATTTAATTTCATTAACCTATCGCACATATTTTTGCGTCATCATTGTTATTTATTGTTTTTCAATAATAATAACAATTCCTCAACTTATTTTATTAACTCATCACCATTATTATTTTTAATAATGATAATATTTATGCTCATCGCATTGACCACGTTAAACCACCCCGTTGGATATTTGAATCTGAACATGCCATATCAATGTCGCATAACATCCATTAATTTAATTATTTAATTCTATTTATTTTTATTTCACACTTATTAAATTGAAACCACTTTTATTAAATTAAAACCATTCAATTTAATAAACCCATAATATTTTTACACCACCATTATTATTATTATTTAACATAATAATAATAATGAACTCACCTTTAATTTTATTAACACACCAGCATGCTTCCACTGTGCATCTTCATTTATTTGTTTGCAATAAATACCATGACTCATTTCATTAATTTCTCATTATTATTAATATTATGAATAATATTAATAACACAACACCCATTATTATTATTATTCAAATTTAATTTCAACAATTACTCAATTAATAATAAACCACATGTTTCATTTATCAACATTTAATGGGTCACACACCTTCCCACTTCACATAATTAATAATAATAACACCCATTAAATCATTTTATCATGATTATTCTCTTTTTAGTTTAATTAATCACACAATTTATGTCATCATCATTTTTATTTAACATATTTTTACGTTATCATCAGTATTAAAAATTATCATTATAACGCGCATTGTGTTGACCACAATGATTTCAACAAAGGAATGGATCAGAGCGGTCCATGCCATTACATGATAAATATGTCATGACATGCTGACAATGCTAAATTTTTTGAAAACCCAAAATAAAGAAAAACAGTAGAACCCCCAAAATGGTATCTACATCTAAGTCTAGATCCTCATCCATGCATATACCAAACCCAACTCAATTTCCAAGGATAGGTCCTTTACCCTTGTCCTAACTAGAAATCATGAAATCTAATCAGGTACCCAACAAAAACCCGAGTTGGGTGTGAGTACAACTCATCAGGTCACTACCAATGGTGTCTAAAAAATATCCAGAAAAAACTGAAATTTCATGGAACTATGAAATGAATGACCTGACCAAAAAATAAAACTCATGTGTCAATAGATAAAAATATTCACTTTAACCATTTCCATCATTATTTCCATTCTGAACACTTATAACTTCTAAATTTCTAGTTTATTTTCATCGCTTGTTAATGGGTTAGGAATTTAAATCATTTACACAATGGACTAAGCTGGTCAAATGTATTTAATAAGAGAATAAGTCAAGTTCCCTGTCTCACTAGTGATAATAATTTCCTAAATAAATAGATCAAACATACCTTGGAGCTTCAGTCCAGGTAGTCTCTTCAAATCCAACTGTTATGGGAATATAACTTTATTTCCCTTCATTAACCCATTCATTATGGGGTGGGGTTTTGATCCTCAGTCTAACCTGACCTGTGGTCATAGATCCTCAAGTCCAATACCCCACAACTAATAAGGCATGTGAACATTCTTATTTAACCATTTACAACATATACCATATCACAAAACATACACAACCAATACAAATACCATTTTCATATCATATTAATACATTATGAGAGTTAACATTAAACATTATCCCATTAGAACATTTACCAAATTACATTGCATATCTCATTTAACCCATTTCCCTTTTCATGACTTAACATATTATCATAATAAAAAATTCACATATTTTGGTCCTTTTAATATATTCATAAATCCTCATACGTTAACTTATTTAACACATTCATCGCTTCACAAGAAATTAATCATTTAACATTTTCACATGCATTGACCCATTAATGTATTTCATGTACAATTCATAAGACATTTATCACAATCACTTTATTTCACCCAACTCATTTCATATTAATCCAAACAATCCCTTACTTAATTACCCAGGTCAAGATACAACTAATCAATATTCTCATTTTACACTCAACTAACATATCATCATTTTTATTATGGGTTAAAAGTTATCACAAGTCAATTATACACTTAAAAATTCCATTTTCCATGTTCAAGAATGTTATCACACACCATGGGTGGCTATAAATTGGTCAAATCATATCAATGCATCCCACAGGGCCCATGATGAGTCTAAATCATCATTTATCCGACCATTTTACAAATTATTACTAGAGGAATCAAATACACATCAATATATAACCAAAAACAAAACCAAACATGTAAAAATTAACTTCAAGACCATAGGATATAACTTATATACCACCAACTTTGATTCCGAAGACAACCACACGCTAAAACTGTTTCCTTGACTTGAATTTGAACACCCTTTGAAACCCCAAACTAAGATCTGCAAAAAATTGTCTTTAGGTATTCAGAAGTATAAGAGAAACTATACAATCCCTAAAAAAGAGACACGTTAGACTCGCCAATAGATTTGATCCACACCCAATGACACTCCAAATGTCTTAAAATAAATAGAGATTCACCCTTGGAAATATTTTTGTATTTTGGTTTCTCGCTATGGTTATGATGGTAATAAATGAGGAAAAACGTGGGTGGAAAACCATAAAATTTTGAGGGTGTGGTAGACACCCACGTTTAATGGGGAACACAGTTTGACCACACAGTTTGGAAAAATGTGCGCCAACTGTGTTCCTTCCTATATCCCAGAGGGTCCAAGTTTCATGGTTACTTGGGGATCTTAAATGGCTTAAAAAATTGTGTGCCAATTGTGTGGAATTACTCTTTCCCAATCTGTATTGTTTGGTCTCCCCCTCATACGGTCCACTCTAATCATTAATCATGCACTGGATGGCCATTTGTTTCATTTATTTCTTGTCATGTACCCCTGAGATACCCTTTAGCCTCCTCGTATACCTCATGAACATTCCATTAACCAAAATTAAGGGATCAAAACCATAATTTAAACAATAACATACCTCCATGGATTCTGAGATCTTACATTACCTATATTCACGTTTGGTATCCAAATTCCTCTTATTAGATTAGAAATTAATTTTCCAATGGGCTTACCTTCCACACTTAAAACATTTATTAGACCCTATAAGAAAATTTCCTCCATAATTATTTCAAAACTTGTATTATAATGGAAATCTCATCTTCTTCCCTCTATGGTTTTTATATTTTCATTTGAACTCCATCTTCCTTTTATTATCAAAACCATGATATTGATACATAACTCTAACCTCCATTTACAACTTCATATCACAATGCAAAATATCTTTGTAGCTGTTGAATTATCTTATTCCCAATTACCTTCGGAGACATGGTATTAATACATTGAAGAATATACCAACCATACTTTTAGGTTGGTTGATAATACCATAATCTTTCCTTGTAAGTCTTGTAAAATTATCCTCCTAGTTTCTGATGGATTCATCATTTTTTATTATTTAAATCAAGGATCTTATTATCAATCTTTATATAAAAAATGTGAGAAAATTACTTATTGAATAATAAGTTATTGAACTCATCCAAATACATGGATTCCATTTCATCTTACTTCCTAGTATTATTAATTATAGCCCACCACTAGTCTGTTTCACCTCTAAATGATAAACATCTAGAATTACTTTTTCATATTCCGAATATTGGAGGTAGGAAAAAACTTTTCAGTGGTACAAATCCATTTTTTAGAAAATAGTGTATTAAAAGACCCACTAAAAGAAGTTGGACATTTCCTCATGATGGAATAAACAAAATTTTGTTCCCTAATTTTCTCATTTGGAAGTTCTTCATGATTCATAGCCTGAGAAAGTTGGGTGAGAATATAGACAATGTTTTTCAATATAGTTCTCATAGCATTCAGATGCTCAGGAGTATAATCATTTCATTTTCCGTCATACTTATTATTAACATGGTTCTTTTAGGTTCCATCCATTTAATAAAACTAAAAAAACATAGATTATGAAATAATAATAACAAGGGAAACTATATAATTATTTAATAACTTATGGGATTTATATATTATGAAATCGAATTTAATCAATTACACCTCAATTTTATCCTAGTTTATTCATAGAAAACATAAATTTGAAGGCTAATATGGTGTCTGATTCATTGAGTAAGAAAGATCATGGATTTGTAACTTAGATGAGGATGAAAAAGGATTATTTATTTAGATACATAGAAATGAAAAATATAGTAATTATTTGGGAAGTTGAAACATCACTACTTTTTC